>JAHWFO010025793.1:475012-523464 GCA_023313115.1 Rhysida immarginata
ACCCGATTTTAGGACAAACTAGTTTTTCCTAGGCCAAACCAGTTCATCCTTAAAGCGATAGCATAAACCGGTACAGACTAGGCTAAACTGGTCCGTCCTATGGCCGATAGGAGAAACTAGTTTAACCTAGGCTGAACTGGTTGAGCCTTAATGTGAATAAGTACACTTCAGGATAAACTGGTTTGGCCTAGTCTGTATTAATAGGGAACAATAAAACACCAGAACTTATAAAATAAGATGCATTTATTAATTAAATCAACATCAATTTCACTTATTTTTGCAGGGTGTACTCTGATGGCATTTGGAATTGCAGAGTACCTTTGTTTTCTTGCATTTGCACCTGTTTGTCAAACAGTTCTTTACGCAGGTGCACCTTATAAAACCTTGCCCTGATCCAACTGAATGTTAAGTGGCTGCAGTCCTCAGAGATACTTCAATATCTTGGTTAACTTCGCCCACCTTTAAAACTTTTTGAATGCAAATGTCGAATTCAGTTCTGAAAAAAAAACAAGTCAAAAGTCAAAGCAAGTCAAATAATACCAGAAAAATTTAATAATCTAGTGAGTAAAAAAAACTTGTAAGTACCTGCAACATAATTTTTGCAATACACCATGTTTGGTGCCAACTTTGTAAAGGCCCTCATCATTTCTCTGAAGAATAATCCCAATGATGTTTCTGAGGTCTTTGTCTACGTTTGGAATTGGTATAGTAATATTGTCTCCAATATTGGCAGGTGGATGGGATTTGTCTGAAGAAGCTTTCATTTTTTTTAGCTTGCTTTTCAAGATTTTCTGCCGCTGCTTTTCTAGCATCTTGAATGTCCTGTGTGTCAATTTCCACAACGCCACCATCACCATCTTTACTCTGATTACATTGCAAATCATCTTCAATAACTTTTCTAAGGCCGTCCTCATCCTGAATGCCGTTTATTATTTCTTGCGGCAACGATGAAGTCGAAAGCCCTACTCTAGGCTCAATGCCAAATAAGGCCTTGTAAGGTGATTGTTTTATTCCTGAGTGAAAGGCGCGATATTTCATGAACTGGACATATCTTAAGCCCTCCGACCATTTCGTTGAATCGTTGTCCGTCAACCAAGAACTTAACATGTTTTCTATATCTTGATTAGCGCGTTCAACGGAACCCTGACTTTGACTGTGCCTTGGTTTTCCATGCACAATTTTAAGTACTGGCCAAAGAGAAGCGAGCTCACTAATCACATTATTAACAAATTCTCTACCATTGTCAGATTGGAGAATGCACGGCGCTCCTATAGTTAAAAATATATCATTCAGGTGGTAGGCCACTTCTACCGCTCTCTTCGATGTCAACGCACGCAGAAGAACAAATTTTGTTAAATGGTCTTGGTAAACCATAATAAATTTAAATTGTTCATCTGGTTGTGTTTGAAAATCGATCAAGTCCACTTGACATCTGCTATTCATTTCAGAGTGAAGAATAGGCTTTGAAACTAATCCTCTCTTCTTTTTTGTCTTTTGTTGACACACATCACACATTGATAACTAGAGGCTTATCATTTCTTTTGTGATATTGGCATATTTTTTTTGATGTCTCGGCTAACATCCTGTCACGTCCGTCGTGTCCAACCGCCACATGAGTTGCATCAATCACATCAAAAAGCTCATCAGCCTATAAATAGTATTTTATATTCCCTTCACTCCCTGTTATAAGTTTTTTCACATCTCCAATTTTTAGCACACCAAATCGTTTCAGTCGTCTTTGTTGTAATGGTGTCCTTTTTTCCGACTTTTCAGCGTCTTCCACTTGTTCAACAAGTTCCGAATATTTCTCTGATGACAAAACATTATAATGAGAAGACTTTTTAATTTCACTTTCCAAAATTTCTGTTAAAAACTTTTCTCTCCACTGTTTCTGATCGGCTTGTCTACTAGATGTAGAAGGCTCATCCATGATAACGCAAAACAAAACCGTATAATGTTATATTGTTACTAATACTTTTCAAAACACAAGTAACAACTAACACGTCCTCAATTCAAAGCAGAATGAGCGTATAAAATCAACAAGTGGGACAGTTGAAGACGGCGGGGGACGCGCGGGGCTGAGAAATACGATCGGGGGACTTCCCGCACAACGAGCGCGGCAAGTGAGGACGGCGGGGGACGCGCGAGGCGTGAGAAATACGATCGGGGGACTTCCCGCATGCATAGGTCCGTACATAAACATTTTTGACTAGGCAAAATTAGTATAGACTAGGCCAAACCAGTTTATCCTGAATTGTACTTATTCATATTAAGGCTCAACCAGTTCAGCCTAGGTTAAACTAGTTTCTCCTATCGGCCATAGGAAGGACCAGTTTAGCCTAGTCTGTACCGGTTTTTCCTATCGCTTTAAGGATGAACTGGTTTGGCCTAGGAAAAACTAGTTTGTCCTAAAATCGGATTTGGCCGGTAACATATATATATATTTAATAGATAAGTTTCATTTTTTAACAATGCATAGAATTCATGATATTCAGGCTATTCTTTGAAATGAGAATTTTTAATTCTTAACAATTTCTTTAAAAATTTTAAAAATGAGCAGTAACTTATGATAATTGAAAGTTAGCAGACAATTGAGAAAGAGTGGAAAGCCAAGAAAGGAAGCCCTCTTTTATTACCTTGCGGTATTGAACAAAATTTAAGAGAGGAAATAGAACAATCGGCGATCGCTAAACTATACAGACTGAAGAACGGCCAAGTTCTGCTTCAAGACATCTAGAGAAGAAAGGGAATTGCGAATACATGAAGTGTACATCTAAAGTAAGATTACGTGACTAAGAAATTATTTAGACTAGTAGTGGCATCCTTGCAGAGGTCCATCCATTTGAGCCTTTAAAAATTTTTTTTTCAAATTTTCGTGTAGATTTTTTACTGTAATTAATCCTAGCATTTTCATGTGTTTTTTTTTTAAATATTTCAAAAGTTATTCCAAATAAAAAGACCGAGCCACGCTGAGGTTTACACATAGCTTATTTGGTAGTACAGCAGATCCTAACATTTCGTAAATAATTTGTTTATATTATGTGGAAATGAGTATATTTTGGAATTGAGATGCTTATAATGCGATGACTGAAAGTTCATTTCCAGCAATTATTGATAATAGGCCCTAAAGTGAAGAAGGAGTCAGGCGTGTCTCCCATGTGCTTCCTATCAAACGTTCAGACGACTGGCAAAACTTTATATGTTTCTAAAGGAAAGAGAAAGAAAGAGCATTGTTCAGAGAAACTCTGCAACTAAAATAGAAAGAGCTATACGGGCATTTGAAATATCTGAAACGCGGGAGTTTTGAATTGAGAAACAGGGTATAAGAAATTCTTATTTAAAAGCAATAAAAACCCAAATAGATATCAACAATGGTATCAACAAGCAATTCATAATATATATTTCAGGACGAACAATGCAAGGAAAAATTTCTTCAAGCAATAAGGAAGGTCGCTGTCTTCCTTAGATTTCGAAAAAGGAATTATTATTGATAAAAAATCGATATTCATTGTTATGGTAGTACATATTAATGAGAAATATCTCATGAACAACAATACAAAGCAAAGTTTGTACAACAGAAAGTATCAACAATCGTATCAACAAGCAATTCGCAAACATTCTACACGGACCAACAATACATATCTCATGACCAACAATGCAAAGAAAAGTTTGTGCAACAATAGATATCAACAATTGTGTCAACACGCAATGCACAATACTATGCAAGGATCAACAATATGTCTCATGACGGCAAATATTGTGCAATATATAATTCAATGCACATAGAATACCTGTTATTCAGGCTTTTCTTAGAAAAGAGGATTCTTAGTACAGGCATACCCAGATATACGACTGGGTTCTGTTCCCAAAAGCCTGTCGTAAGTCGAAGCAGTCGTACATCGAAGGAAACTTAACATGGTGTCGACATGGATACTTTCCTAGCCATTCGAAAGACGCGAGAGAGAGATAGAGAGAGGATGTCAAGAAAAGCAGAAGCTGCTTCCACGTCAATACTCGCAGCCTCTCCCGTCATCTTCAAACTGTGAAGTCCTGCGTGACTTTTGATGCGTGCAAACCATCCTCTACTGACAGAAAATGTGACTTCAAGAGCATCCCCAGGCTTCTCTTTCTTCAGATCTGCGAAAACGAGGAGTGCCCTTTGTGAAATGATATCAGTGAACAAGGGCACCCACAAATTGAGCACTTACTCCAATTTTTTCATAATGGGGTAACAGGCTTTCATGATCTTCTTAGCCAAAAAGCAACCAGCATGAGTTCCAGCTTCCAAGATGTCAGTGCAGAGTCCAAGCTTCTTGCTGAGAATAGTGCATACGGTCAATGCGATAGTCCCAAGGAGTCAGCGATGAACTGCAAACTTTGTTCTGCACGTTGCTGCTTAATTATGTCCAGCTTTGATTCCAGTGAAATCGGTTTTCTTTGTATTTTCGATTTCTTTTAACTAGATAGTGGAGAATGGGAAGTACGCTTTGGGGTAATTGTCCCACAAATGTGTTTTTACATTTTATGTTTTTGTTTTAGTTTCAGTTTTTGCTTCACCTTCAATTGGAAACTTGATTGGTGCTCCTAAGTATCATCGTTATATCGTATCGTCGTAAATCGAATCGTCGTAAATCGAGGTACGCTTGAACTTAACAATTTCTTGAAAATTGATCAGTAACTGGAGATAATAGAGAGTCAGCAGACTATTGAGAAAGAGGGAGAAGATGACAGAGGAATCACTCATTTAGCTCCGTGCTGTTTTAAACAAATGGTAAGCAAGTAAATAGAAGTATCGGCGACCGCTAAACTACACAAAGTGATGAATGGCCAAGTTTTGCTTCAGTACATCGTAAGAACAATAAAAATTGAAAGAAAGTTTCCTCTAAAGTAAGATTACGTGTATAAGAAATTATTTAAACTAGCAGTGACATCCTTGGAGAGGTCCATCCATTGTGAGCCTTTAACTTTTTTTTTTTTGATAAATCAAGTCCCAGTATACCAACTAGAACAGATTTTTTCAGTTAAGTGGTAGATTCTTGTCTTTCTGATTTTTATTGGAATGGATTGAACCTTTGCTGCATATTGTATTGATTGAGTTTTATTTATCCAATTTAGGGGTTTAATTATTTAACTTTTTCAGATTGTTCAGTTTACTTACAAGCATAATTATTCTGGACAATGCCGGATGTATATAACTAGCAGAGGACCTGGCATTGCCTGGGATAATTACTATTGTAGGTAAAAAGAACAATCTCAAAATGTTAAATTAGAAAAAAAACACATAAAAACGCTTAGAATTAATATAGTAAAAATTCTTAATGAAAATTCGAAAAAAATGTTTTAAGGGTACATAGTGGATGAACCTCTCCAAGATGCCAATAACAGTCTAAATAATTTTTTACTGGCGTAATCTTATTTAAAAGTAAACTTGATGTGGCTATTCATCTCCTTGTGTAGTCTAGCGGTCGCTAATTCTTCTAATTACCATTTTCTTTACGGGATTGCAACCGCTGTCATCTTCCCATTCTCAATTATCTCCAGTTACTGTTCATTTTTAAAGATTTTCAACAAATTGTTAAATACTAACAGGAATTCTGTACATTGTTACAATTTGAAACTTATCTTTATTTTGCATTGCGTGGTGCCACCATTGTTGATCCTACTGTTGCACAAACTTTTCTTTACATTGTTGGTCCGTGCAGGGGTTTGTGAATTGCGTGTTGATACCTTTGTTGATAAGTATTATTGCACAAATCTTGAATTGCGTTGTTGGTCATGAGATATTTCTTATTAATATGCCTTGCCATAACCATGAATATCGATTTTTTTATCACTATTTAGTCTTTTTTCGAAATGTGATGTAGACAGTGACCTCCCCGATGCTTTGAAGGTTTAGTATGCAAAATTTCATTAAGGTAGGAATGAAACTGTATATTTATTTAAAAAAAAAACAAACACACAAACAAACAGAGTCACAAACTTCCTTCTTCTATTTACACTGCTGGACAAAATTATGGCACCACATACGAATAGCGAAAAAATACAACTTGCAAATGCTGCGATGATGACACTGGCCATACACTTTCGTAATGGTTTCCCCTAACTGATGCAACACCTACGACATTTGCATCATTTAAGGTAGCATAAATACAGCCCGAGTTAGCTCAGACCGACATTCAGACAACTTTCTGGTGACCAGGTAACAAAGATTGGAATTTTGCTCTTGTCCTTCTGTCTCTCAAGCGCGAATACCAAGACATTCTGCAGTTTTCCAGCTTGCCTAGTCGGTTTGTATCAGCAGAGGATGCAGCTAGAGCTGTTGCTTATGCCGATGCTGGATTCAGCCAGCGACGGATTGCACAGATTCTGCAAGTCAACCATTCAAGTGTCGGGAGGATCTTGCAACAACACACAGAAACTGGAATTTACCATAGTCGACCAGGACAAGATCGCCCACGGTGTTAACAGAAAGAGATGACCGTTTTCTTAGCCTTTGTGACTTGAGATGTCGCATGGCCAGGATCATTCAAGTCGCTGCTGAGCTTCAAAAGACCAGAAATGTGACCATTTCAGCCCGAAATGTTAGAAGATGGTTAAGCAAAACTGGAATGGTCGCCAGACGACCAGCAACAGGCCCTTATCTCACCAGAGAACATCTTGTAGCAGGACAACGTCATGCACGTGAGCATGTTCGTTGGCAGTAGAGCAGTGGATCAACGTGATGTTTTCAGATGAGTCATAAATTACCCTACATGGTTCGGATAGACGCCAACGAGTATGGAGACGACAAGGGGAGCAATATGCAATTGCATTTGGAGGCCCGCACAGAGCTACACATTCACGACCACGGAGCAATGACAGCCACACGTTATGTCTCTGACATCCTCCAAGATTATGTGATGCCCTTTGTACCATTCATAGGTAAAGTTATCCTTTTCCAGCACGACAACGCAAGACCTCACACTGCCCGCATCGTTAGCGACTATTTCCAAGATGTCAGCATTCATGTTCTCGGAAGACGACTTTGTGGTCGAGGACACCATTCATCGACGTTAGCAGAGTTGCAAACGGCTGTTTAGGAGGAATAGGAAAGAATCCCTCAAGAAATCATTGCCGCTGTCATTCGTTCATGCCTGGACGATTGCAAGCTGTAATTCAAGCACGGGGTGGTGTTACTTATTATTAAGTTTGTTTGGTGACTTTTCTTTAGGAATAAACCATCATGTTTATACCTCACTTCTCATTCTTGCCTTCCCAAATACTTGCAAAATCACAAAAGAGTAAATCAACACCATTGTACACACACGACATCTTCCACCATTGTTGTCTAGATCTTTTATCCCCACATTACCTTAAGCCTTACACTCACCTATCGAAAGATGTAGATGGTGCAATAATTTTGACCAGCATGATGTTTGTGGGTTTGTGGGTTCGTTTGTTTTTTATACAAATCTACAGTTTTATTCTTATCTTGATAAAATTTTGCATACTTGCCCTTCAAAGCATGAAGAAGATCACTGTCTACCTCAGATTTCGGAAAAAAATAGGTATTGATAAAAAAATCGATATTCATGGTTATAGCAGGGCATATTAATGAGAAATATCTCATGAACAATAATGCAACAATGCTATCAATACGCAATTCACAAACACTCTGCACGGACCAACAATATACATCACATGGCCAAGAATGCAAATAAAAGTTTGTGCAACAATACGTATCAACATTGGTGTCTACACGCAATACACCAACACTATGCAAGGATAAACAACATGTCTCATGACCAACAATGCAAGGCAGAGTTTGTGCAATATAGAATTCAATGCATAGAATTCCTGTTATTCAGGCTTTTCTTAGAAAAGAGTATAATTAGTATTTAAGAATTTTATCAAAATCTTTAAAAATGATCAGTAACTAGAGATAATGCGTTACCAGACTATTGAGAAAAGTTTTTGCAACAACAGGTATCAACAAAGGTATAAACACGCAATCCACAAACACTAGCCAGGGATCAACAATATATATCTCATGACAAAAAATTAAAGGCAAAGTTTGTGCAACAATTGGCTCGTCGTGTTCGCATCAGCAATGGTATCAACGCACTGTTCACCAAAACCAATGAAAACAAAATGATGATGTAATGATAAAGTAAACCTTTCCAAGAATTATAACAATGAATATAAAATGATGTTGCAAAATGGATTAGTTTCAATTTGTAACAATGCATTGACTTCCTGTTATTCAGGCTTTCATAGAAAAGAGAGTTCTTTAAACTTAACAATCTCTTGAAAATCTTGAGATAATGATTTAGCAGACTATTGAATAATAGTGAAAGACGATAGAGGAATCACTCATTTAGCTAGTATATAACCTAGAATGGATTTTTTCAGTGGAGACGTAAATTCCTGTCTTTCGGATTTTTGTGAGAATGGATAGTCCTTTCGCTTTGTATAGTAGTAAATGAGTTATGATTTTGTCGCGTTACTGCGATTTATGTTTTATTGTCTAGAGTATTGAAACAGGCTATTTGATTTGTCTAAGTTAAATTTAAGAAAAGAAAATTAATTACCAACTTAGTTTTAATATATAAGAATTTAATTTCTATTTTAATTAAATTTAATTGAACTAAACAAAGACAGGTTAAGTTATATAAGATGATTTATTAGCATAAAAAGTTAAACTACTAGAGTGCTGTATAGTGGATTTATGATTCAAACATCATTTGAATCAGACATTGCGTTGTGTATATTTTTTTATTTAACCATTACCATAAGTTAAAACTTATCAAACTTTGGCTGTGAGGAATTAAATAAGTGTGTTTGCAAATTGAGAGAAAACAGAGGCATTGGACAAAGTAGAAATTATAAAAATTTCAATTTTAATATTCATAAGGCATCTCATAAGTATTATTTTCCATCAGAGACATTGTAAAATAAAGAATTACTCAATAAAATGAAATAATGTTATTGAAAAAAAAATAAGTATGTCATAAGTGCTTGAATCAAATCAAGTTATTTCAATAATAACAAATCTGTCAAATAGACAGGAAAACATACACTAATAAATTCCTGTACATTTCCAATAAATTCCTGCAACATACACCATTTCCAATATATTCCTGTAAGGTTGTTACCATAAAATTTTGATACAGGTGTGATGAAGTTTTACCACCCTGGGGAAGATGAGTCATTTGGAAATTTCCCCATAGAGTTTGAAATGCTTAACACTCTTTAAGGTGTTCAGCTACTGGAACCTGATAATAACCATTTTTGAGAACACTAACTGAAAAAACAAGATGACCTTTCAAACTCTCAAAAATTCCTTTAAATAATGGCACAGGAAAATCAACAGGAGATGTTACTTTGTTCACCTTTCTAAGGTCCTGAGTCAATCTTATTTCTCCATTTCGTATAGGAATGATATATATAGCAGAATTCCAAGGACTGGTGCTCTTTTCAATAATACCTGCTTTTAAAAAATCATCAATCTTCTTTTTGTACGAGTCAAGACAGATGTGAGGAATTTTATACTGATGAGAGAAAATGGGAATCTTTTTCTCAATTTTGTAGTCTGCAACATAATTACTAACTTCTTTTAAAACATGAACCTCATCGGAAAATGATTTAGCAAATCCATGGATAAGATATTTTAATTTATTACGTTCAGAATTACCAATATTACCATATGCTGGTATTATAATACTCTGTATAGGGTAAATCACTTCTATGCACCCATTATAAAAAATATCCATAATCTTTCTGCTCTAACAAATTGCACCACACACAACAGCCAAAAAAAACACCACTTTGTTGCTCAAAGTTTATCCTATAAAAAGCATTAAAGATAGCAACAGCTTGATCAAAACATACAAGTTATGATTCCAAACTTAAAAAAAAACAATTCAAATATTTTGCGCTATGCAAAAAATGTGACCTTAGAATTAAATAAATACTAAACAAAGTATTGATTTGCAATTAAACAAACCTAGGACCAATAATCTCTAAACTAGAATACGAATTATTCGATTCCCGGTCACTAGGCACCAATATGTCGAATTACTGCGATTTATATTCTATGATGTACAGCATTGAGACAGCTAATTCATTTGTCTAATTTAAAGTTAGGACAAAAAGAAAATTAATTACCAACTAAGTTTTAATATATAATAGTTTTTAATAGTTTTAATAAAAATTTAATTGAACTAAACAAAGACAAGTTAAGTTACTACTAGGTTTATTGTCACAAAAAAGGTAAACTACTAAAGTGCTGTATAGTGGATACTAGCAAAGGTACCCGGCGTTGCCCGGGATAATTACACTTGGATGTAAACAGAACATTCTCAAAAAATTAAATTAAGTTTTGCAATATATTAAAAATGAACACATGAAAATGCTTAGAATTATTACAGTAAAAATTCTTAATGAAAATTCGAAAAAAATCTTTTCAAAGGCTCACAATGGCTGTACCTACCCAAGGATGCCACTGCTAGTCTAAATAATTTCTTACTCACCTAATTTTACCTCAGATGTATACTTAGTGTTGTTGCAATTTCCACTCTTTCGATGTGTTGAAGCAAAACTTGGCCATTCGTCACTTTGTGCAGTCTAGCGGTCGCCGATTCTTCTATTTAGTTGCTTCCCATTTGCTCAATACATCACGGAGCTAAAGGAGTGCTTCGTCTGTCGTCTACGAAGTACTAAGAAGTTTCTTTTCTAAGAAAAGCCTGAATAACAGGAATTCTATGCATTGTTACAAATTGAAACTTATCCATATTGCATCATCATTTTATGTTCATTGTTATAATTCTTGGAAAGAATTGCTTTATCATTGCATCATCATTTTGAGCTCACTGTTATTGGTGAATTGCGGGTTAAAACCATTGTTGATACCTATTGTTGCACAAACTTTTATTTGCATTGTTGGTCATGAGATTTTTATTGTTGGTCCGTGCAGAGTGTTTGTGAATTGCGTGTTGATACCATTGTTGCAAAAACTTTGTCTTGCATTGTTGGTCATGCGATATTTCTCATTAATATGCCCTGCCATAACCATGAATATCGATTTTTTATCAATAATTATTATTTTTTCGAAATCTGAAGTAGACAGTGACCTTCCTCATGCTTTGAAGGTCATGTATGCGAAATTTCATCAAAATCGGAATAAAACTGTAGATTTGTATAAAAAACGTACCCACAGACCCACAGACCCACCCACAGACAAACATCCTTCTTTATATATATAGATGATTCAAACATCATTCGAATCAGACATTGCGTTGTGTATAATTTTTTTTATTTAACTATTACCTTAAGTTAAAACTTATCAAACCTTGGCTGTGTGGAATTAAATAAGTGTGGTTGCAAATTGAGAGAAAACAGAGGCAGTGGACAAAGTAGAAATTATAAAAATTTCAATTTTAATATTCATAAAAGATCTCATAAGTATCATTTTCCATCGGAGATATTATAAAATAGAGAATTACTCAATAAAATGAAACATGTCATAAGTGCTTGAATCAAATCAAGTTATTTCAATAATAATGAATCTGTCAAAAACCAGGAAAACATACAATAATACTGTATGTTAAAAGAAAACTATTGAATAATTTGTGTGGCCAGCACAGACTGAAAATTAAACATAAACATTTAATGCAAGGCTGAGCTAAGCGGGATAAAGTAAAGTTATCCAGAGGTTTATCAAGAAGTTGTTAAAGTAAAACAAGTTGCAAATTGATTCAATCACCAACAAAAGACAAGAGAATTTATCTTCTCTGCTAAACATCATAGACTCATTAAACATTAAATATATTTGACTATTCAACTTTGACTATAATGGATGCAAATTAAATAAAAAGACACTAAAAGTTAAAAATAAAAAACCCCCAATAATATTGAAAAACAAATTTAAAATTACATATTGGCCAGGATTGAAGGTAGAAGAAAGATAAAAGAAATTACAGATAAATAAATTTGGAAAGCATAAATCTCCGGATCACAATAAACAAAGTATCCCTAACAGCATGATGTGCTCACTACAGTGTAAAGAATTAGCATTGTGAAAAGTGGATTAAAATGACTTCTGGAAAAGAGATTCTCTGGGAAGCTAGAACAACCTGAATCGCAGTCTATGGAATAATGTCCATCTCAATAGAACTGGTGGGTAAGGATGAATATGGAAAGGCTAGTCTGGAAAGGCTATTTCACAAGTACATCTTTGGATGATAATCAAATGGACATGAGGTTATGGACAAATACACAGAAGTGGCATATAGATGGAATAGCAAAATCGCTGTTGGATCTGGAGCCGATGTTATGGCTCCAGAGGAGCACCCTTAGTTCTTAAAGCAGGCAGGGTGTCCAGCCTCATGGGCTGCACTTCCTATTTAAACGCCTCTAAAAGAGGCCCGTCTGCCCACCGATGTCGAGCGGAAAGGTGAAGAGGTACTAGATGGTATTCGTATCCCCTTCGATGACCTTACAGAGACGCTGAGATGATGAATAGCGTCTCCGGAACGTAGCTGGGCCAAGTCGATGCCATTCAAGATGAAGGAAGGACCTGAGATGGATGGCGCCCTTCCTCCAGACGGCTGCTGATGAACCAGCCAACGCTCTCTGTTCATAAAGGCGATGGAAGTGGCATGGAAGTGCATGCAGCACCGGTGGAACAGTTCATCAGAAATCTCACTGACTGGTAGGTAAAGTCAGTTAGAAGATAGTGACGAGAGAGGCGATCCCAAATGGACTGGGCAAACGGTCACTTGTAGAAAACATTAGGAACTGTCTCAAGCAACATGCAAAACCGGCAACCAGCAGATCTGACCACTCCCCAGCGATGTAGACATTGCAGAGAGTAGAACCCTTGCTGCAGCAAGCGCCATTGACAGTTGAAGAACGCCTTCTTAAAGGCGAGAGACTTGACAGATTTCAAGATGGCTGACCATAGATATCCAGGGTGCCACCGTACGATGTCAGAAGTAGCACCCTGGTAAGACTGCTGGAAGAACCAAGATAGACGAAGGTTTCACCAGTCCTGCGAGTCAAGCTGTCGATGGCCAGACAGAAAAGATGACAGATGTCGCAAGACTCTATGGTAAAATTCCGGCAAACGTGAAATGATCGTCAATGGAAGCGTGGACAGAAAAGTTAGCCTGTTCACTTTCAAGATAAAGCGCAGATGCAGAAAGAAGAAGTTGGCCCACATGGGGGGAGGAAGAAGAGGGGCACGAATCAAGGCGGCCACTCTGGCCGCGATGAGGTATCGTCGGATGTTTGGCAAGCCCCCCCCCCCCCATCGAAGGGATAAACAGCAGCTCCGAATGGATGGGATGACGGACTGATGAATAACCCCACACACAGTCAACTATCGCACTACGCACTTTCTTTAAATGAGAAGGAGATGGCAAAGCAAACAGGCACTTAGACGTCATGTTCTGTAGAACATGCGACTGGACGAACCTCGCCTTGGCAAACATCGAGGTGGTGAAACGAAAGTTCTTGCCAAAGCGAGTGATGCATTTATCAATTACCAGCTGATAGTGACGAGAGTCCATATTAGGTGAAAAGGAGAAAACATAGCCCAGCACTGTAATTTGCTTACACCATGTTTTTGGGAAGGATCGAATAAAGTCCACTGTCCACTTCCCAATAGCAATGCTCTTAGACATGACGAGATTGATAAAACTTCCCGTCGAAGTGCTAAAGAGATCGAAGGAATCTTTATAGATGCCCAGGGAATATGGATCAGATGCAAAAAGCACTACATCGTCCGCATAAGCCAGCGTACGGATGTTGATGGAAGCGGATGGCAAATCATACCCCAGGAAATCTGGGTGGCGAGATGGGACACCCCTGTCTGACGCCATTGGTCAGTTCGATAAAGGCGAATTGGAGCCATTATTCGCCACGCATGATGTGGCAGAAGCATACAGTGCTGATATAATCGTAGCAAATTTCCGAAGATGAAGATGGTGAAACACTAACTTGATTCACCTTGTTGAAAGCCTTTTCCTGGTCAAGACTTAGCATGGCAAGAGTCTGGCGGCGCACACACGCTTCCTCCATAACACACTTGATGGTAATGAGGTTGTCGGACATCCTGCGAAATGGAATAGAGCAGGATTGTACCAGATCAGGAAACTCATTGGTGAAGCATTTGAGCTGTTGCTGGAGCACACCAGTGAAGACCTTATAGTCTGTGTTGAGTAGAGGGATAGGCTTCCACAGGATGAGAAGTTCATTATCCGATACCTTGAGGAGCAAGATGATTCTTCCCGCGGTATAGTCCAACGTAATTGAGGAAGGATCCTTAAGAAAGGAATTGAACACTTGCACCAGGAAAGGCCTAAGAAGTTTCCAAGTCGCATTGAAGAACGAGTACGGGATGCCGTCTAATCCAGGGCTGGACTGATGACGGCCATCTATCGACAAAAACTTCTTGACTTCATCTTCGGAAAAGGGACGGGTAATTGACAGGTCAGCGTCAGCAGTGAAAGGTCTAAGTGCCTCGGTGTCGTGGCATCGGATGGAAAGACTGGGTGGCCAAAAGATAAGGAATAATGATAGTGGAAAGCAGACAAGATGTCAGAGTCCGTTTCTGCTGTCTTTATTCCCCACCACCAAACGATGACAAATCTTCTTATTTGCGTGACGCCTCTCCTTTGCGAACGCAGCTGACGACATATTCCGGACGTCAGACTCCCAGGACCGTTTGGCCCTGAGAGCTACGCTGGCGGCCCTGCGGATCATTAGAGCATTGATCTCGCTCTTCACCTGGCGGATGTCATCAGCATATGATTCCTCCGGGATGGAACAGCGGAGGAGGTGCAGAATTTCTTGAGCATGAGGAAAAGGCGCCGATTGCGTCTAGCAGCGTCCAACGCAATCTTTCTGAAAAAAAGACGGAGCTTTGATTTAAAGGAAAGCAACAAAACTAGTGACGGAGGCTGTGAAGATGTCTTTCCACAAACCGAACGAACAATCCCTTGTATTTATCGTTGTCAAGCAGAGAAACGTTCAGAAACCAATTGTTCGAAGCAGAGCTTGCAGAGGAGGCAGGGAATGGAGGGTTCCAAGACCACTTGATGGCACTATGGTCAGAAATGGAGCATAGAATGATCTCCATGGAACCTGGAGCACCAGCAAAAGTTGCGTCTACTAGAAAAAGGTCCAACTTTAAGACACAGAGGGCCTTTGGTGAAAGGTAGACCCACTTTGGTTGGAATTGGAAGAAGACGCCCACAGATCGAAAAGTGCATTCCGCTGGCACAACTGGTAGACACATCCAGACGAAAAGATGTTGTTCTAATCCGGGTAGCAATTGAAGTCCCCAGCAACCACTGCAGGCAAGGACGAGCACAGGTAAAAGTCAAGGTCTTCAAAGAATGTCCGTTTTTCTGCTGATAAACACGGGGTATACTCATTAAGCAATCGGAATTTGAGACCAGATAGTAGGAGGTCCATAGAACTTATCCTGCACTCACAGTCAAAGACGCAGTTCGACACCACAATGGAGGGGTTGAAGATGATCCAGGCAACCCCCTGCCCACGTGGCGAAGATGAGTTGATGAAGAACTGTGCAGATGGATATTGACTGCGAAGGCCAGGGAGGTTAGCAAGCTGTTGCGAAGAAGGAGAATATCTGGCCTGTACAGGGCGACAAATGATGACAAAACTGATTGCTTGAAGGACGAACGAAGGGAACGAACGTTTAGAGAAAAGACCTTCACTGCGAATGTCAGCTGACGGGGGCTGGCCTGTATTTGAAGGAGACTTGAGCCTCATGGTAGAGGGAGGAGGCTCAGATGTCTTCTGTCTAGGGGAGCAAGCACGTCCCTAAGAGAAAGAGGGGCTGCGATGATGACGGTATACGCAGCTGTCTCGTTCAGATGAAGAGAACACAGGAATCCCGTCCCTCTTGCTACGATGTCATCGGGCATTTTTCTTGCGAGGGCTCTTAGGCGTCGCAAGAAGATCCCGCTGAGCAGACGCTGATGGCTTGGAAGTCCCAGCAAAGGGTGAAATTTTACCAAGCGTAGCCGCGCAAACGATTCGAAGAGGCTGCGATGCTAATGAAGAGCAGGTGGAGGAAGAGCAAGAAACTCCTCCACATTAAAACACCGACTCGGAGCACAACGAATCGTAAAAGATGACTTCTGCAGAGTGGCAGTCCTCCACCATCGGGGAAACATTAGGCGAATGTGGACGTGATGGAACAGTCTCTTGAACTACACGAGGCCGAGGAGGGGGCGCGACGATGGTGGGGCCGTCTTCGAATTCCTTGGTGAAGGAGGAGGCGATGATAGTGGGATCACCTTCGACTTCCTCGTTGGAGGACGAGGCGCTGTTGCTCTGTTCGGCTCAGGTGACATGGCCGGTGAAGCCATCTCTGCTGGTTGCTGGGACGACATTCCCCCGAGGCGGTGGCGTTGGGGCTGCTGATAGAGCGTCTGATCTCCCCTGGCACTGGTGTAATTTGTGCACGGTCTTGTGGCAGGAATCACATTTCCATAGAAGAGGACAGTCTTTTCGAACGTGGGAAGTCTTTTTGCAGTACCAGCAGCATTGCCTCTGTCTCTTGTAAGACACGTAGACCTCAACTGCGTGCATTACAACAAACTCTGGAATATCTTTATGAAGCTCCATGTAGATACGATGTCGCCCGTCATCTGAAGAGGAAAATAAGTGTGCAGGGGGCACGAGATTGTTCGCACCACCCCATAGTCTGACATGTATTCAAGCAGATACTTCTCAGCCATCAGTGGCGATGTGCTCCGGATAAGAACTGGAACATATCTGGGTTCAGCGTAACTCAGGTGGACGGTGGTTTGCCCAACCTTGATAAAGTCCGCAGCCACTATGAGATCTGCAATATTCTGCTGTCTGCAGAGCATCTTCGACTCTGTTGGAAAAAGCCACTGCAGAACAGAAACAGCAGGGTGACCTGAGGGGAGAACCGGAGGTATACCCGTTTTGGCATATGCCTCCTTCATAAACATGCTGACGGCGCAGGGGCCATCGGCTATCATATCAACCATGGTTGATATTGAAAAAAGATAAAAGTGTGAGTGAAGAAGAGAAAAGACCTCCCCCAGGAGACACCGGGGGGGGGGGGGCAAATGCACTACACAATTACCTTACTTATGACTAAGATGGAGTAAAATCGCTGTTGGAGGTAAGGCAGATGGTGTTGCCTCAGCAGACGCCTAAACAAAGATCTTGAGTTTTTAGGCGTCTAGGTGCACATGCTGTAAGTGTCTAGCAGTCCAATTGAGAACTGTGCAACTTATTCAAACGCCTCAGAAACAAGGCCCGTTCGCTGCCGACGAAGTATCAAAAGGCCATCGGAAAAGTAAAGTGGAAGGTCTGGTCTCATCCGATGACCTCGCATAAACACTTGGATGTTGAGTAGCGTTTCCTAAACGTAGACTGCCCTAGCTTTGACCATTCAAGAAGAAGGAAAAATCGAAGTTGAATAGCCACTTTCCTCCATACAGCTGTGAGTGATGAAGGATGACCTAGCGATCGACCTACACGAGCCAGCCAAAGTTTTTTATTAATGAAGGCGTTCGCCAGAGCTAGGTCCGGATTCAGTACCTCGCCGGTGGAATCGTTAATGAGGAAGCGCACAGACTGATACGAAAAGTGTACCAGCCCATAATGCTGCCTCAAACGATCCCAGATGGACTTCGCAAACGGGCACTCGTAAAATATATGGCTGACAGTCTCATCAGCGCCGCAGGACAGACATCCAGCAGACTCGATCACTCTCCACTCGTGTAAAGAGTGAAATCCGTGATGCAACAGTCGCCATTGATAGTTAAATAATGTCTGCTCGAAAGGAAAATATTTCAGTAGCTTTAGGACTGCTGCCCACGGACAATTAGGGGAGAACTTAAGGATGTCAGTTGTCTCCCCTGGGTTGGACTGCTAGAAAAAACATGCTAGAATAATGAGCCCCACTCTTGTGGATCCAGACGGCGCAACATAGGCAAAAAAGTCATAATATCGGTGGTAAATGTCATGTACAGGTTTGGATGATGATGATAAGTAACCACTGGCAACGAGGAAGGCAATGGAAGCCTATTCACCTTGAAGAAAAAACGTAAATGCGAGAAACAAATTCATCCACATGGGGGGAGGGAAAAGGAATACCCGAATCATTGCAGCCAGTCTGGCAGCAATAAGATATCGTTTGATATTGGGTAAACCTATGCCACCTCTCTCGAAGGGGGTAAAGACGAATGAGGCTCGCACTGGATGACGTCGCTGAGCAGACATTCCCCACACGCAGCTCACCATCGCACTACGCAGTCTCTGGAGGTCTTTGTAAGAAGGCAAGGTGAATAGGCATTTAGAAGTTAACACTGGAAGCACATTTGTCTTTATAAATCTCACCTTGACAAACATTGAAGTTGGAAACCGGAAGTTTCTGTCAATGCGAGCGATGCACTTCTCAATCACTTGTTACCAGTGCATAGAGTCCATAGTCAGTAGAAAGGAGAAGACATATCCTAGCACCACGATTCTGTCACACCATGTTATTGAGAGAGTTTTAAGATAGACCACAGTCCAGTTCCCAATAGCAATTCCTTTAGACTTGACGAGGTTGATGGTCTGTTTATAGATGCCCAAGGAATATGAATCAGACGCAAAAAGTACTACATCATCAGCATAAACCAGTGTCCTGATGTTAATGGATGCGGCTGGCAGATGATATCCTCGAACATCTTGGTGGCGATTCAAAAACTGTAGTAATGGTTTCAGGTAAAAAATGTACAGGAGGGGGGATAAAGGACACCCCTGCCTGACACCTTTTAAGAGTTCAAAGGTAGAAGATGTGAAACCATTAATCGCCACGCATGATGTGGCCGAATCGTAGAGAGCGGATATCACCATAGCAAAAGCTCGAAGACGAAGATGACGGAACACGTTGAAAAGAAATAAGTGGTTCACTTTGTCAAAAGCCTTCTCTTGGTCAAGGCTAAACACAGAAACAGTTTGATGGCGTGCACAGGCTTCCTCTAACACGCACCGAATAGTGATTAAATTGTCCGACATTCTGCGAGATGGAATAGAGCAGGATTAACCGGGGTTGATAATTTCTTCGGCGTAGATTTTAAGTTTTGATTGGAAGATACCAGTGAAGACCTTATAATCCGTAATAAGAAGGGTTATAGGCCTCCACTGGGTGACGAGCTCTGGATTCGGCACTTTAGGGAGAAGGATGATTTTCCCCACAGTGAAATCTGCTGTGATGGAGGAAGGATCCTTGATGATCGAATTCAGCACTTGAACCAAGAAAGGGCCAAGAAGTTTCCATGTCACATTTAGAAGGAGTACGGAATGCCATCCATACTCGGGCTGGACTGATGACGGCCGTCCGCTGACAGGAACTTCTTGACTTCGTCTTCAGTGAAGGGACGTGTAATGAAGGCATCGGAATCCTCTGAAAAAGGTCGCAGTGACTCAATCCAATTGTCCGTGTCATCTGATAGGAAGATTGGGTTACTAAAGGCAGACGAAAAGTGGGAGTGGAAAGCTGATAAGATGTCAGAAGCAGCATCTGCTTCCCTACCTTCCACTACTAACCAGTGACATTTTTTGGCGTTGGCTCGTCGTTTCTCCTCAGCAAATACGGTCGATGACATATTTCTGACGTCAGCAGCCCAGGTTAGTTTGGCTCTGAGCGCTGCGCCAGATGCTTTTCGGATCATCAGAGCGTTGATTTCGCTTCTCACCTGGCGAATATCGGCCGCAAACTCCTCCTTAAGGGTGGAATTTCGGAGGAGCCGGAGGATTTCTTGGAGCATAAGGAGATGACGACGACAGCGCCTCGCAGCATCAATCCAAATCTTCTTAAGAAATCGTTTGATTTTGTCCTTGAAAACAAGCCACGAAGCAAGAGTAGGAGACACATTATGGAGATGCTTTTCCACAAACTGAACAAGCATTCCCCAGTATTCCTTGTCGTCGACCAGAGAAACGTTCAGAAACCATTTTTATCTAAAGCACTACCAGCGGCACAAGCTGCAGATGGAGGTTTCCATGACCACATGATGGCACTTTGGTCAGAGAAAGAACAAGGGATCACCTCCATCTGTCCAGATGAGCCAGCAAAAGCATTATCGATCAAAAATAGGTCTATCGTAGATGACACAAGGGGTCTCTGATGGTAAGTGAACCCCGGATGATTGGTCAGTGACTGGTGTGTCCAAAGATCGAATAATGCATTTTGCTGACATAAATAATGCACATGTCCAGACGAAAAGATGTTATCGTCGTCTGGATGGAAGTTGAAGTCGCCAGCAATCACCACATGCACAGTACAACACAAATAAAAGTTCCGATCGTCGAAAAAAGTCTGTTTCTCTGCTTATCTACACGGCGCATATACGTTAAGCAATCGGAAAGACACACTTGATGATGAAATGTCTAACGAAATTACTCTGCACTCGCATTCATAAATACAGTTCGACACCTGAATGGAAGGGTTAAGGATGAGCGTAACAACCCCTTGTCCAACAGGTGAAGATGAGTTTATGAAGAACTGCGCATTAGGGAATTGCCTGCGAAGGCCAGGTAGATTATAACAGTTCTGCGTGGAAGCTAATTTAACTTCCTGCAGATGATGGATATCTGGCCTGTACAGAGTAATAAAAGTTAATAGTACCGATTGCTTAAAATGGGAACCCAGGGAACGTATGTTCAGCGAGATGACCTTCATTTGGTGGAAGAGGCTGACCTAACTTCGATGGAGGCTGGTCTGTCTTCGACAACGAATGTGGCTCAGCAATCCTTTGAAGCAGTGAGCGCATCCGATGGGAGGAACTATGGCGGCTACGCACACAGCCGTCCCTCTCGGGCGATGATGATGCCTTCTTGTCCCTTCTGCTACGATGGCGAGTCTTCTTTTTACGGGGAGACTTGCTCTCTGTACGCCCTTCAGGCTGCATCGATGTGGAGATCGCCGTTGGAATCGAAGATGACACAGGGAATGCTGTAGGAAGACGGGTGATTCTCACAGGCTGCGACGCTGGTAGAGACGGAGGGGGGAGAGCTGGAAATTTCTCCTCCAAGCGTCGAAACATCACCCAATAGGGCTTCAATGTCTTCCTCAGTAGAGACCGATTCTTCATCCATCATGATGTCTCTTGATGGCAGAAGCAGGGACATATCCTCAGCAACCTCTGAAGACAGAGGGAGTGATGATGGCGGCACTAATCCCTGCTTGTCTTCAGTTGGTAGCGGAGGCAAAGATGGCCCAGGTGAAGCGGCCTGTGACGTACGTGGAGAAAGCATGGGCCGGGCCGGTCGTTGTGGCTCTGTGTCTTGTTCCAAAGATGTCATCCTCGGTGACGGATGAGGCGTTGACATAACTGCTGCAGCACTGCTGTCAATCTTCTCCGGGCAACGATGGTACTTGCCCACCAAGCGTGAACATTTCACACACTTTTTCAGGAGAGGGCAATCTCTCCTGACATGAGAAGATTTTTTGCAGTACCAACAGCACTGCCTCATCCCCTTATAGTACACGAAGACACGTTCTCCATGTAAAATAAGGGAATCTGGAATGTCCTTGTCCAGCCTCATATCGAAATATAGGTCGCCGTTCTGGAGTGGGGAAGTATCAGCGTGCTCGAGACGATAGATACCCAGCACTTCCCCAAACTCCGAAATAAAATTTCGGATATAAGCTGTAGACAACAACGGCAAAATTCCCCTGATGTGGACTGTGAGGTGGCCAGGGTCCGCGTGATAAAAGTTAACGGTGGTGTTGCCAAATTTCACGCACTCCACATCAACAATGAGATCAGCAATTGAACTGTATTTGCAGAGCATTCTCAACTCCGTAGAGGAGAGTCTCTGCAACACCAAGATGGAAGGGTCTTCAGATGCTAAAACAGGCGATACACCGGATTTAGCGTACAGCGCCTTCATAAAACTGGCGACGGAAAATGGCCAGTCCGCCATTAACATGACCATTCTGTCCATGGTTACTGGAAAAGAAAAAAAGTCACAAAAAAAGTTCGGAGGGGAGTAAAACCTCCCCCGGGTTCGCTGGGGGGGAGAAACACTAGAAGTCACAAAGTCACTCACTAAGAAGCAATCACAATTCGGCTGGGCAAGACTTTCTCCGAACCAGAATCCCGACTTAGGGGCAGAATCTAGCTGGCATTCTAGTCAGAAGTTAAATGAGTAGTAGAAAATTTTTCCAGTGTTCCCAATTATAAGCTCTTGGGGCAACAATCCAAAGGCTCATGGGTAGAACGTAAAAATAATGGCGCATGATTATGTTAAATATGGAATAACATCAGAAGCAAAAACAACAATTGATGTGTCTAACAGGCATTGTTGAAAAGGACTTTAAAACTTATTTCTTTTGAAAAAATTATATTGTATACAATTAAAAAATTTATTTAACAGTTACCTAGGATACTAAAATCAATATTTTGAAAATTTATCTCTAGAAATGTAATGCAAAAAAAGTTACATCTCAAAGATAAATTTGCTCGGAGTAATCTCAAAGAAATCTGGGTTTTATCATAAGCTTGAATAATTAAAATTCTTTTGACTAGTCACAAAGAAATAACCATTAGAGAAAAAAATACAATTATATAATTACTAAGAAAAATGCCCAAAAGGTAATATTATTTCATCAAAATATTTTGAGGTAAAAAAAAAAATATTGACTGACAGCTAAAAAAAAAAAATACAAATAAAATGATACAAAAAATAGATAATAATATGACCCAGGCTAAAACAAAATAGACTAAATAAAAACTAAGTCAAAATACCTTAAATATTAGATTGGCTGAAAATCAAAAAAAAAAAGATGATGAGAAAAATTTTATTTCGAGCATCACAATTTAAACAATTTGAGGATTTAATTTAGCTTTTTGAATTTATTCTGTTTACCTACAAGCGTATTAATACCAGGCAATGCCGGATCCTCTGCTAGTCTATATATACAAAGAAGGATGGTCGTGGGTTTCTAGGTGGGTTTACTTTTGGGTTTGTTTGCTAATTCAAAAATTAAAAATTCAAAAATTCAAAAATTTGTTCAAGCAATGAGTAAGGTCACTGTCTACCTCAGATTTCGAAAAAATATTTATTATTGATAAAAAAATCGATATTCGTCAACAATGGTATCAGCACGTAATTCGCATCCACCAACAATATCTCATGACCAAAAATGCAAGAAAACGTTTGTGCAACAAAGGTATCAAGAATGGTATCAACACGCCATGCACAAACACTATGCAAGGATCAACAATATATATCTCATGACCAACAATGAAAGGCAAAGTTTGTGAAACAATAAGCCTGTCATGATCCCATTAACAATGATATCAACGCCCAATTCACTAATGAAAATGTACACAAAATGATGATGAAAAGATAAAGCAATCCTATCCATGAATTATAACAATGAACATAAAATGATGGTGCAATATGGATAAGTTTCAATTTGTGACAATGCATAGAATTTCTGTTATTCCAGTTTGTCTTAGAAAAGAGAGTTCTTAGTAATTAACAATTTAATTTCTTGAAAATCTTTAAAAATGATCATTACCTAGAAATAATGAACATTAGCAGACTATTCAGAAAGAGTGGGAAGACGACTGATAAAGCACTCCTTTAGCTACGTGCTGTATTGAGCAAATGGAAAGCAAGTAAATAGAAGAATTGGCGACCGTTAGACGGCAGAAAAAGAAGAATAGCCAAGTTTTGCTTCAACACATCGAGAGAAGAGAGGAAATTGCAACAATATCAAGTGTACATCTGGAGTAAGATTACGTGAGTAAGAAATTATCGCAGAGTTCTATCCAGAATTTTTAGCGTATTAATTTTTGGTATTTTCATGTGTTTTTCATGTGTTAGTTTTAAGATAGAGCGCAATTTAATTTAATTTTTTGAGATTGCTCTGTTTACATACCTATTAAATTATCCAGAAAACGCCAGGTCCTCGGCTTGTATATATAAAGAAGAATGTTTGTAGGTGGGTTTGTTTGTAAGTTTATTTGTTTGATTATTATACAAATCTACAGTTTTATTCCGTTCATGATGAAATTTTGCATACTTGATATTCAAACCAAGAGGAAGGTTACTGTCTACCTCATATTTGGGAAAAAAATTAATTATCCATAAAAAGTCGACATTCATGGTTATGGCAGGGCATATTTATGAGAAATATCTCATGATCAACAATGCAAAGCCAAATTTGCGCAACAATAGGTATCAACAATGATATTAACACGCAAATCACAAACACTCTGCACAGAAAACAAAATATATCATTCAATACAATTTTATTCCGATGTTAAAGAAATTTTGCTTACTTGACCTTCAAATCATGAGGAAGGTCACTGTCTACCTTAGATTTCACAAAAATAATAGTTATCGATGAAAAATCTATATTTAGGGTTATGGAAGGGCATATTAATGTGAAATATCTCATGACGAATAATGCAAGGAAAAGTTTGTGCAACAATAGGCATCAACAATTGTATAAACACGCAATACAGCAACACAAGGCTGGGATCAACAATATAAATCTCGTGGCCAACAATGAAAGGAAAATTTATTAATCAAGTGTAATTATCCTGGGCAACGCCGGGTAATTCTTGTTCTATATATAAAAAGTCTTCATGTCTACATGTCTTCTATATATAAAAAGTAGGATGTTTGTGTGTTGTGGGTTTGGGGTTTTGTGGGTGTGTGGGTTTGTTTGTAGGTTTGTTTGTGGGTTTGTTTGTGGGTTTTTTGTTTGTCTTTTATACAAATCTACAGTTTTATTCCAATCTTGATAAAAATTCGGATACATGACATTCAAAGCATGAAGAAGTTAATGGTCTACCTCAGATTTCGAAAAAATTAAATCCAGACAACACTTTACCTGCAGTCGTGGTATCACAAAATTCTCAAGCATATCGGCATACTTGGCAGAAATGACGGAACAAGTCACCAGTCCACGGGGACGAATTTTTTCAAAAAGTAGGATCCGATGAAGAAAGAATCAGTAAAGCCGCAACCATACTGTTAGTTTTGGTGAATGCACAGGAGTTGGCAGACTCGCTTGAGGATTTGATGCGGCCCAATTACGGCAGTTCTGGGTAATGACATCACCATTCAAATAAAAATGTGCCTCATCACTGCATAAAATTTGCTAAGGCCATGCATCTTCCACTTTCATATGTGCTAAAAATCTCAACGAAAAATCATTTCGGGTACGTTCATATCCAGGAAGCTATTCGTGAACATGTGTGAGTTTCTACGGATAAAATGTCTTATGCAATAATTTCCTCACCGTTGAATATGGGATATCAGTTTGGCGTGCTATTGCGTGTGCACTGCTGGTACCCTGCACAGTAGTCATCTCCTGTTCCACAACAGCAGTTGCAACTTCTTCAACATTTTGCTGTCTGATTCGTTTGCATCCCTGGCCTGGTTGCTCTTCTAGAGTTCCGCTAGATTCAAATCATTCCATCACTTTCCTAAGTTAGTTATGCTCATCGGTCCTCTTCGTAACGTTTTCAATCGCCGGAATTTACGAAGGGCAACACTTGCATTGTCGCTTTTCTGATAAAACAACTTGACTATTAACGCCCAGTCAGGCAGAGTAAGCGTCATCCTCGGGCCATTCGTTCCTCAGGATTGCCTTGTATTGTCATCATTGTTCAAAATGAAACGCGCTTATGCAAATGAATTCATTGTGTCCTTGAAATAAGCGCCCCCTATGGCGACTTTTGGCACCATTATTTCTTAATCCGAAATCGAAAATGCATGTTCCACTAAATATATAGACCGAAATGTACTGCAATTGGCCTCATAGATTTTCCGCTAGCGAGCTCGGAACACCTCACGTTATTTCTTGCCCACCCGGTATATAAAGAAGGATGTTTGCTTGTTTGTGGAATTGTTTGTTTGTTTTTAGCACAAATCTACAGATTTATATCAATCTTGATAAAATATCGCATACACGACTTCAAAGCATGAGGAAGGTCTCTGAAGGAAGGTCTACAGATTTCGAAAAAATGATAACTATTGCTAAAAAATCGATATTCATGGTTATGGCAGGTTTTGCAACCATAGTATCAACACGCATCTGACAAATCCTCTGCACGGACAAAGAATATATATCTCTTGACCAACAATCCAAATAAATGCGTGTGCAAAAATAGCTATTATCAATGATGTCACGCTATGCACCAACAATTTGCAAGGTTCAACAATATATGTCTCATGACCAACAATGCATGGCAAAGTTTGTGCAATATAAAATCCAATGCATAGAATGCCTGTTATTCAGGCTTTTTTTAGAACAGAGAATTCTTAGAACTTAACAATTTCTTAAAAAACCTTTAAAAATGGTCAGTAAGTGGACATAATGAGTTAGCAGACTATTGAGAAAGAGTGAAAGACGATAGAGGAAGCACTCTTCAAGCTCCGCTAGACTACACTAAGTGATGAATGGTTAAAGAAGAAAGGAAATTGTAACAACATCAAGTGTACATCTAAAGTGAGATTACCTCGGTAAAAATTTTATTAGACTAGAAGGCAGCCTAGGAAAATTTTTTTTGGTAAATCAAGTGCCAGTATATCAACTAAAATGGATTTTTCAGTAAAGAGCTAAATTCCTGTCTTTCGGATTTTTCTTAGATTGGATAGTTTCTTTGCTTTATATTTCGGTGTTTGAGTTATTATTTAACCAATTTGGAAGTTTAATTTAGCTTATTGTGGTTGTTCTGTTTGCCTACAAGCGTAATAATCCCAGGCAACGTCGGGTCCTCTGCTAGTCATTCTATATACAAAAAGAAAGATGTTTGTTTGTGGGTTGTGGGTTTGTTTGTTTGTTTTTTATAATAATGTACAGTTTTATTCCGATCTTGATAAAATTTTGCAATCTTGACCTTCACAGCATCAGGAAGGTCAGTGTCTTCCTCAGATTTCGGAAAACTAATACATATCGATAAAAAATGGATAATCATGGTTATTGCAAGGTATATAATTGAGAAATATCTCATGACCAACAATGCAAGGCAAAGTTTGTACAACTTTAGGTACCAACAATGGTGTCAACACTAAATGCACCAACACTATACATAGATCAATAATATATATCTCATGATCAACAATGCAAAACAAAGATTGTACAATATAGATAAGTTTCAAATGTTAACAATGCATAGAATTCCTGTAATTCAGGCTTTTCTTAGTACTTAATAGTTTCTTGAATTCTTAAAAAAGTTCAGTAACTGGAGATAATGGAGAGTTAGCAGACTATTGAGAAAGAGGGGAAAGACGACACAGGGAGCACTCCTTTAGATCCGTGCTATATTGAGCAAATGGTAAGCAAATAAATAGTAGAATCAGAAACCGCCAGACAACACCGAGGAATTAATGGCCAAGTTTTGCTTCAAGACGTCGAGAGAAGAGTGGGAATTACAACAACATCAAGTGTACAACTAAAGTAAGATTACTTGAATAGTGGTATCCTTGGTGAGGTCCATCCATCGTGCGCCTTTAAAAAAAAATTTTCTTCGAATTTTTATTAAGAGTATTACCGTATTATTTCTACGCGTTTTTATGTGTTTATTTTTAAAATATTGCAAAATTTTAACAAAAACATTTACAAGCCACACACGGTTATCACATAGCTTATTTGGTAACACATCAAATCCAAACATTTCATAAAAATACATGTTGACTATAATCTGTGGGAATGGTATATTTTGGAAACTGAGATGCTGATTATGCGATGATTGAACGTTCGTTTTCAAGAATTTTTAAAAATGAGCATAAAATGATGATGCAGTAAGAGAACATCAATAAGGCAGCGTGTATAGATGGAGCAAATACGTCACGCGTGGCTCCCTTGAGATCCGTTTCAAACATCCAGACAAATGGCAAAAATTATATGATCGAACGAGTATTGGTCAGTGAATCTCTGCAACTACAAGAAGAATGCTATACAGGCATTTGAAATATTTGAACAACGGTAGTTTCGAAAAGAGCAAGAGCTCCTACGTCAACGGCAAGAAAAGTTGAGTCTAAAATATGTAGTGATGATTTGCTTAGGTGTAGACAAGTCAAGTAGAGTTTAGATAAAGTCCCAGTATATCACCTAGAACTCAGTTTTTCGTATTTTTTGAAGAATAGATTGTCCTTTTGCTGTGTTATTTTAATTCAGTTATTATTTAAACAATTGGAAGTAATAATTTAATTTTTGAGATAGCTCTATTTACCTATAAGAGTATCTCGATGAACTCCGGGAACCTCTGCAAGTCTATCTATTTATACATAAAGAAGGATGTTTGTGAGGTTGTTTGTTTGTTTTATATATAAATCTACGGTTTTTTTCCGATCTTGATGAAATTTTGCATCTTTGATGGTGAAACTATGAGAAGGTCACTGTCTACATCAGATTTCAAAAAATCAATAATTAGTGATAAAAAATCGATATTCCTTGTTATGGCAGGACATATTAATGAGAAATATCTCGTGACCAAAAATGAAAGGCAACGTTTGTGCAAGAATAGGCGCGATGTGGTTGCATCAACAATGTTATCAACGCGCAGTTCACCAATAACAATGAGCACAAAATGACTATGCAATAATAAAGCAATCCTTTCTAGGAATTATTTCAATGAATATAAAATGATCAGGTAATAAGGAAAAGTTTCAAATTGCAACAATGCATAGAATTCCTGTTATTCAGACTTCCTTAGAAAAGAGAGTTCTTACTACTTAACAATTTCTAGAAAATCTTTAAAAGTAATCAGTAATAGGAGATAATATAGAGTTAGCAGAATATTTAGAAAGAGTGAAAAAAAGACAGAGGAAACACTCCTTTAGCTCCGTGCTGTATTGAATAAATATTAAGCAAGTAAATAGAAGAATCGCGACCGCTAGACTACAGAAAGAGATTAATGGCCAAGTTTTGCTTCAAGACGTCGAGAGAAGAGTGGAAATTCCAACAAGATCAAGTGTACATCTGAAGTAAGATCACGTGAGTAAGAAACCACTGGAGAGGTCGTTTTATTGTGAGCCTTTAAGCTTTTTTTTTTGATTTGCATTAAGAATTTCTACTGTATTATTTCTAAGAATTTTCATGAAAATATTTTTTTTGTAATGCAAAATTTACATTAATTTTTTGAGATTGTTTTGTTTACCTGCATGTGTAAATATCCCGGGCAACGCCGGGTACCTTTGCTAGTCAATATAAATATAGAAGGAAGCTTGTTTGTTTGTAGGTTTGTTTGTTTGTTTTTTATACAAATCTACAGTTTTATTCCGATCTTGATAAAATTTCGCATACATGCTCTTCAAACCATGAGGAAAGTCAGTGTTTACCTCAGATTTCAAAAAATTAACAAATATTGATAAAAAATTGATATGCATGGAAGGGCATATTAATGAGAAATATCTCATGAGCAACGATGCAAGACAAATTTTTTGCAACAGTAGTATCAACATGCAATTCAAAAACACTCTGCACGGACAAACAATATATATCTAATGACCAACAATGCAAATAAAAGTTTGTGCAACAATAGGTTCCGACAATGATGTCAACACACAATGCAACAACAATATGCAAAATTCAACAATATATGTCTCATGATCAACAATGCAATGCAAAGTTTGTGCAATATACAAAGAAGAGTTCTTAGTAATTAATAATTTCTTGAAAATCTTTAAAAAAGATCAGTAACTGGAGATATTGGAGAGTTAGCAGACTAGTAACAAAGAGCAGAAAGACGACACAGGAAGCAGTCCTTAAACTCCGTGCTATATTGAGGAAATAGTAAGCAAGTAAATAGATGAATCGATGCCTGCTACGATACACAAAGTGATGAATGGTCAAGTTTTGCTTCAGGACGTCGAGAGAAAAGTGGAAATTCCAACAAGATCAAGTGCACATCTGAAGTAAGATCACGTGAGTAAGAAATTATTAGAGAGGTCCTTCCATTGTAGGCCTTTAAAAATATTTTTTTCGAATTTGCATTAAGAATTTTTACTGTATTAGTTCTAATCATTTTCATGAGAATATATTTAAAATACTTATTAGAGATTGTTTTGTTTACCTGCATATGTAAATATCCCGTGCGATGCCGGGTACCTTTGCTAGTCAACATAAATATAGAATGATGTACCTTTGTTTGTAGGTTTGTTTGTTTGTTTTTTATACAAATCTACAATTTTATTCCAATCTTGATAAAATTTCGCATACATGTCCTTCAAAGCATGAAGAAGGTCACTCTTTACCTCTGATTTCGAAAAATAATAATCTTCTATATATATAAAGAAGGATGTTTGTGGGTTTGTCTGTGGGCCTGTTTGGCTGTATGTTTTTTATACAAATCTACAGTTTTATTCCGATCTTGATAAAATTTCGCATACATGACCTTCAAAGCATGAGGAAGGTCACTGTCTACCTCAGATTTCGGAAAAATAATAAATATCGTTAAAAAAATCGATATTCATGGTTATGGAAAGGCATAATTATGTGAAATATCTCATGACCAACAGTGCAAGGCAAAGTTTGTACAACAATGGGTATCAACAATGGTATCAGCACGCAATTCACAAACACCCTGCATGAACCAACAATATATATCTCATGACCAACAATGCAAGGCAAAGTTTGTGCATGTGTAATTATCCCGGGCAACGCCGGGTACCTCTTCTAGTTACTGATAAAAAGTCAATATTTATGGTTATAGCAGGGCATAATAATGAGAAATATTACTTGACCAACAATGCAAGACAAAATATTTACAACATTGGTATCAACAAGCAATTCACAAACACTCTGCACGGACAAACATTATATATCTCAAGACCGACAGTTCAAATAAATGTTTGTGCAACAAGAGGTATCAACAAAGATGTCAACACATAATGCACCAACAATATGCAAGGTACAACAATTTATGTCTCATGACAAACAATGCAAGGCAGGTTTGTGAAATATAGAATTCAATTGATTGAATTCCTGTTATTCAGGCTTATTCTAAGAAACAAGAATTCTTAGGACATAACAATTTTTTGAAAATCTATCTGTATATATAAAGAAGGATATTTGTGGGTGGGTGGGTCTATACGTTTTTTATACAAATCTACACTTTTAGTCTGATCTTGATGAAACTTCGCATACATGACCTTCAAAGCATGAGGAAGTTCACTGTCTACTTCAGATTTCGAAAAAATAATAATTATTGATAAAAAATCGATATTCATGGTTATAGTAGGGCATATTAATTAGAAATATCACATGACCAACATTGCAAGACAAAGTTTTTGCAACAATGGTATCAACACGCAATTCACAAACACTCTGCACAGACCAACAATATATATCTCATGACCAACAATGCAATTAAAAGTTTGTGCAACAATAGGTATCAACAATGGTTTCAACACGCAATTCACCAATAACAATAAGCTCAAAATGATGATGCAATGATAAAGCATTCCTCTCTAGGAATCATAACAATGAACATAAAATGATGATGCAATAAGGATAAGTTTCAATTTGTAATAATGCATAGAATTACTGTTATTCAGGCTTTTCTTAGAAAATAGATTTCTTAGTATTTAACAATTTCTTGAAAACCTTTAAAAATTATCAGTAACTGAAGATAATAGAAAGTTAGCAGAGTATTCAGAAAGAGTGGAAAGACGACAGAGGAAGCACTCCTTTAGCTCCGTCCTGTATTGAGCAAATGGTAAGCAAGTAAATAGAAGAATCGCCGACCGCTAGACTACACAAAGTGATGAATAGTCAAATTTTTCTTCAAGGCATCAAAAGAAGAAAGGAAAATGAAACAATACCTTGTGTATATCTAAAGTAAGATTAAGTGAATATATATCCCGGTATATCACCTAGAATGGATTATTTCAGTGAAGAGGTAAGTTCCTGTCTTTCGTTATATTTTTAGAATAGATAGTCCCTTCGCTCTATATTGCTGTGATTGAGTTTTTATTTAACCAATTTGGAAATTTAACTTAGCTTTTTGGGGTTGTTCTGCTTGCCTACAAGCGTAATTATCCCAGCAACTTTGGGTCCTCTGCTAGACATTTTATATATAAAAAGAAGGATGTTTGTTTGTTTGTGTGTTTGGAGTTGTGGGTGTGTTTGTTTTTTTTTAAAAATATGTACAGTTTTATTCCGATCTTGATAAAATTTTGCATTCTTTTTCTTCAAAGCATCAAGAAGGTCACTGTGTAGCTCAGATTTTGGAAAAATAATCGATATTAATGGCTATTGCCAGATATTTTAATGAGAAATATCTCATGACCAACAATGCAAGGCAGAGTTGTACACCTAAGATAATTTTCAATTTGTAACAACGCATAGAATTCCAGTAATTCAGGCTTTTCTTAGAAAGGAGAGTTCTTAGTACCTCATAATTTCTTCAAAATCTTTAAAAAGGGTCAGTAACTGAAGATAGTGGAATGTTAGCTAAATATTCAGAAACAGTGGAAAGACGACAGAAGAAGCACTCCTTTAGTTCCGTCCAATATTGAGCAAATGGTAAACAAGTATATAGAAGAATCGCCACCGCAAGACTACACAGAGTGATAAATGGGCAAGTTTTTATTCAACACATCGGGAGAAGATTTGAAATTGCAACAAGCTCAAGTGTACATCTGAAGTAAGATCACGTAAGATCAAGTGTACATATGAATAAGAAACTATTGGATAAGTCCTTCTATTGTGAGCTATTAAATATATTTCATTCGAATGTGCATTAAGATTTTTTACTGTGTAAATTCTAAGCATTTTCAAGAGATTTTTTTTAAGATAATGCAAAATTTACATTAATTTTTTGAGAGTGTTCTGTTTACTTTCATGTGTAAAAATCACGGGCAACGGAAATTACCTTTGCTATTCAATATATATAAAGTAGGATGTTTGTTTGTGTGCTTGTTTGTTTTTTATACAAATCTACAGTTGGATTCCGATCCTGATAAACTTTCGCAAACATGACGTTCAAAGGTAACTGTCTACCTCAGATTTCGAAAAAATTATAATTATTGATAAAAAATCGATATTCATGGTTATATCAGCACAAATTATTGAGAAATATCTCATGGCGAACAATGCAAGACAAATTTTCAGAACAATGGTATCAACACGCAGCTCACAAACACTCTGCAGAGACAAACAATATAGATCTCATGATCAAAGATGCAAGTAAAAGTTTGTGCAAATATAGGTATCAAAAACCATCTCAACACACAATGCACGAATAATATGCAAGGCTCAACAATATGTCTCATGAACAACAATGCAATGCAAGGTTTGCAACATAGATTTCAATGTATAGAATTCCTGTTATTCAGGCTTTTCTTGGAAAAGAGAATTCTTAGGACTTAACAATTTCCTGAAAATCTTTAAAAATGATCAGTAACTGGACATAATGAGTTAGCAGACTATTGAGAAAGAGGAACAGACGATTAAGGAAGCACTCCTTCAGCTCCGTGCTGTATTGGGCAAATGGTAAGCAAGTAAATAGATGAATCGGCGACCGCTAGACTACGCAAAGTGATGAATAGTCAAATTTTTCTTCAAGGCATCGAAAGAAGAAAGGAAGAGGAAACGATATCAAGTGTATATCTAAAGTAAGATTACTTGAGTAAAATATTATTTAGACCAGAAGGCATCCGTCGAGGGATCCATCCATTGTGAGCCTTGAAAATTTTTTTTTGGTAAATCAAGTTCCGGTATATCAACTAGAATGGATTTTTTTTCAGTGAAGAGATAAATTCCCGTCTTTCGGGTATTTCTTAGAATAGATAGTCCCTTTGTTCTATATTGTAGTGATTCATTTTTTATTTAACCAATTTGGAGGTTTAATTTAGCTTTTTGAATTTGTTCTGTTTACCTACAAGCGTAATAATCCCAGGCAACGCCGGGTCCTGTACTAGTCTTTCTTCTATATATATATATAAAGAAGGATGTTTGTGGGTTTGTCTGTGGGTCTGTTTGTCTGTATGTTTTTATATAAATCTCTAGTTTTATTCCGATCTTGATAAAATTTCGCATACATGACCTTCAAAGCATGAGGAAGGTCACTGTCTACCTCAGATTTCGGAAAAATAATAAATATCGATAAAAAATCGATATTCATGGTTATGGCAAGGCATATTAATGAGAAATATCTCATGACCAACAATGCAAGGCAAAGTATGTGCAACAATAGGCCCATTGTGTTCGCATCAACAATGGTATCAACGCGCAATACACCAATAACAATAAGATTAAAATGATGATGCAATGATAAAGCATTCCTCTCTAGGAATCATAACAATGAACATAAAATGATGATGCAATATGGATAAGTTTCAATTTGTAACAATGCATAGAATTCCTGTTATTCAGGCTTTTCTTAGAAAAGAGAGTTCTTAGTACGTAACAATTTCTTGAAAATGTTTAAAAATGTTCAGTAACTGGAGATAATGGTGTGTTAGCAGACTATTGAGAAAGAGTGGAAAGACGACAGAGAAAGCACTCCTTTAGCTCCGTGATGTATTGAGCAAATGGGAAGCAAGTAAATAGAAGAATCGGGGACCGCTAGACTGCACAAAGTGATGAATGGCCAAGTTTTGCTTCAACACATCGAGAGAAGAGTGGAAATTGCAACAACACTAAGTATTTGTCTGAGGTAAGATAACGTGAGTAAGAAATTATTGGAGAGGTCTAGTCATTGTGAGCCTGTAAAAAGATTTTTTTCGAATTTTCATTAAGAATTTTTACTGTAATAATTCTAAGCTTTTTCATGTGTTTAATTTTAAGATATTACAAAATTTAATTTTATTTTTTGAGATTGTTCTGTTTACATCCAAGTGTAATTCTCCCGGGCAACGCCGGGTACCTTTGCTAGTCTATATATACAAAGAAACACGTTTGTTTCTGTGTTTGTGAGTTTGTGGGTTTCTGAGTTTGTTTTTTATACAAATCTATACTTTTATTCCGATCTTGATAAAATTTCGCATACATGGTCTTTAAAGCATGAGGAAGGTCACTACCTCAGATTTCGAAAAAAAAAATTATTGATAAAAAAATACATATTCATGGTTACTGCAGGGCATAATAATGAGAAATATCTCATGACCAACAATGGAAGACAAAGTTTTTGCCGCAATAAATATCAAAATTGGTATCAACACATAATTCACAGACACTCTGCACGGACCAACAATATATATCTCGTAACCAACAATGCAAATAAAAGTGTGTGGATCTACTAGGAGTTGACAATGGCATCAACACGCAATGCATTAACACTATGCAAGGATCAACAATACATGTCTCATGACCAAAAATGCAAGGCGGAGTGCGGCCAATATAAAATTCATTGCAAAGAATTTCTGTTATTCAAGCTTTACTTTGAAAAGAGAATTCTTAGTACTTAACAATTTCTTGAAAATCTTAAAAAATGATCAGTAACTACAGATTATGAATTAGCAGACTATTGAGAAAGAGTGAAAGACAATAGAGGGTAAGTGGTAATCAAGTACATAGATCAATTTCGGAACCGCTGGACTACACAAAGTGATGAATGGCCAATTTTTACTTCAAGATATCGTAAGAAAAAAGGAAATTGCAACAACATCAAGTATACATCTAAAGTAAGATTACGAGAGTAAAAAAAATTATTTAGACTAGAAGGGATCCTTGGAGAGGTCCGCCGATTGTGAGCCTTTAAAAAATTTTTTTCAGTAAATCAAGTCCCGGTGTATCATCTAGAACGCATTTTTTTTTAGTGACGAGGTAAGTTCCTGTCTTTCGGATTTTTCTTAAAATGGATAGTCCTTTCGCTTTATAGTGTAGTGATTGAGTTATTATTTAACCAATTTGCAGGTTTAATTTAGCTTTTTGAGTTTCTTGTTTACCTATAAGCGTAATTATCCTGGGCAACGCTGGGTCCTTAGCCAATCTTCTATATATATAAAGAAAGATGTTTGTTTGTGGGTTTCATTGTGGGTTTGTTTGTTTGCACTTTAGTTTTTTATACAAATCTACATTTTAATTCCGATTTTGATAAATTTCGCATACATGACCTTCAAAGCATGAGAAAGGTCACTGTCTTCCTCAGATTTCGAAAGAGTAATACTTATTCATATAAAATTGATATTCATGGTTATAGCAGAAATATCTTATGACCAACAATGTAAGAAAAACTTTGTGTAACAATACGTATCCACAATTGTGTCAACACGCTATGCAAGAAATACCAATATATGTCTCATGACCAACATTGCAAGGCAAAGATAGTGCAATATGGAATTCAATGCATAGAATTCCTGTTATTCAAGCTTTTCTTAGAGAAGAGAATTCTTACTACTTATTAATTTTTTGAAAATCTTACTGAAGATAATGGAGTGTTAGCATAGTATTGAGAAGCAGTGGAAAGATGGCAGAGGAAGCAATCCGTTGGCTCTCTGCTGTATTGAGCAAATGGTAATCAAGTAAATAGAAGATTCGGCGATTGCTAGACTACACAAAGTAATGAATGGCCAAGTTTTGTCTCAAGACATTGAGAGAGGAAACGGAATTGCAACAACAAGTAAGATTGTGTGAGTAAGAAATTATTTAGACTAGCAGTGGCATCCTTGGTGAAGTTCGTTCATTGTGAGCCTTTAAAATATTTTCATTAAGAATTTTTCAGAAATAATTCTAAGCATTGTCATGTGTTTATTTTTATGTTATTGGAATATCTTCTCCAATTAAAAAGTCCGAGTCACGCCGGTATTTTCACCTCGCTTATTTGGTAACATATCAGATCCAAACATGTCATAACGGTATTCTGTGGGAAAGTGTACATTTTGGAAACTGAAACCCTGCTAATGAGCATAAAATTCCAAGAATTTTTGAAAATAAGCGTAAAATGATGATGCACTGACAGAATAATGATAAGGTAGCGTCTATTGATTAAGCACAGGCATCACGAGTGTTTCCTTAAGCTCCCTATTAAACGTCCAGACGTCTGACAAAAAATTTAAGTCTGGAAAGGAAAGAGAAAAAACGAGTACTGTTCAGAGGAACTCGGCAACTGAAACAAAAAAGCTATACAGGCGTTTAAAACATCTGATCAACTCAGTTTCGAATAGAGCAATTGGGTATAAGAGCTTCTACGTCAAGGGCAAGAAAAACTTGAGTCTAAAGTATCCTGTGATGCTCTGCAGTGATAAAGCAAGTCAATAAAAATTTAGATCCCCTGGTATATCATCTGAACTACCTGTTTTTTATATTTTTCGTAGAATGGACAGTTAATTTACTCTGTGTTGTATTGATTGAGTTATTATTTAAACAACTGGGAGTTATGTTTTAATTATTGAGATTGTTTAGTTTACTTTCAAGTGTAATTCTTTATCGGGTACCTCTTCTAAATTTCTATATATATACCGGGTGGGCAAGAAATAACGTGAGGTGTTCAGAACTCGCTAGCGGGAAATCTATTAGGCCAAATGCAGTACATTTTGGTGTATATATTTAATGAAACATACAGTTTCGATTTCTGCAAAAAAATACTACCTAAATTTGCTATAGAGGGTGCTTATTTCAAGAAAACAATGATTGTCAAATAATTGTCAAATATAGAAATATACTTAATTGTCAAATTTACAAATACCGTACAAACCAACTTTAATAATAACAATACACAATGTTTTATTTTTAATAACAAATGTGTTTTAATATGACCACCAGTGTGCGGTTCCAATAGCTGCATGGGGTACACATTTTCTACGGCAGCTCGCAGCATATCTGCATTAATTAGTCTGATATGTAACGTTATTTGATCCTTTAAGGTTGAGAGGTCAGGAACATGTGCTTGATACAAAAAGCTTTTCAAATATCCCCATAACCAAAAATCACAAGGGTTGAGATCAGACGACCTGGATGGCCATACATGGGAAATGCACGACTAATTATTCTGTTTCTGAAAAACGTTCTAGCAAGACCTGCTGCACCTGACGTCCGATGTGCGGTGGCGCACCAAACTGCATAAAAATGGTAGAATCCAGACAACCCTTTTCCTGCAAACGTGGTATCACAAAATTCTCAAGCATATCGGCATACCTGGCTGAATTGGCGGAACAAGTCACCGGTCCACGGGGATGGATTTCTTCAAAAAAGTACGGGCCGATGAAGAAAGAAGCAGTAAAGCCGCACTATACTGTTAGTTTTGTTGAATGCATAGGAGTTGGTAGACACACTTGTGGATTTGATGCACCCCAAATACGGCAGTTGTGCGTATTGATATCACCATTCAAATAAAAATGTGCCTCATCACTCCATAAAATTTGCCATGGCCATGCATCATCCACTTCCATACGCGCTAAAAATCTCAACGAAGAGTCAGTTCGAGTACGTTCATCTCCAGGAATCGAATGTTGAACAAGTGTGAGTTTATAGGGATAAAATGTCAATATCTTATGCAATATTTTCTTCACCGTCGAATATGGGATTTCTGTTTGGCGTGCTATTTCGTGTGCACTGCTGGTACTCTGCATAGTAGTCATCTCCTGTTCCGCAACAGCAGTTGCAACTTCTTCAGCGTGTTGCTGCCTGATTCGTTTGCGTCCCCGGCCTGGTTTCACTCCTAGAGTTCCGGTAGATTCAAATCGTTCCATCATTTTCCGTAAGTTGATTATGCTCATTGGTCCTCTTCATAACGTTTTCAATCGCCCGACTTCACGAAGGGCAGCAATTGCATTGTCGCTTTGCTGATAAAACAACTTGACTAATAACGCCCGGTCAGGCAGAGTAAGCGTCATCGTCAGGCCATTCGTTCGTGAATGATGGGAAATCCTCAGCCTTGCCTTTTATTGTCATGATTGCTCAACACGGAACGCGCTTTTGCAAATGTTTTCATTGTTTTCTTGAAATAAGCGCCCCCAATGGCGACTTTTATTTCTATATTTTTTTTGCAGAACTGGAAACTGCATGTTCCACTAAGTATATACACAAAAATGTACTGCATTTGGCCCAATAGAATTCCCGCTAGTGAGCTCTGAACACCTCACGTTATTTCTTGCCCACCCGGTATATAGAAGGATGTTTGTGGGTGATTTTGTGGTTTTGTGGGTTTCTTTGTTTCTTATACAAATCTATAGTTTTATTCCGATCTTAATTAATTTTTGCGCACGATATCTTAAAAGAATGAGGAAGTTCATTGTCTACCTCAGATTTCCAAAAAATAATAATTATTGATAAAAAAAATCGATATTCATGGTTATGGCAAGGCATATTAAGGAGAATTATCTCATGACCAACAATGCAGGGCAAAGTTTGTGCAACAAAGCTTATCCAAATGGTATCAACACGCAATTCACAAACAAAATGCACGGAGCAAAAATATATATTTTATTACCAATAATGCAAGACAAAGTTTGTGCAATATAGATAGGTTTCAATTTCTATCAATCCATACTAATCCTGTTATTCTGGCTTTTCAAAGAATTGAGAATTCTTGGTACGTAACAATTTCTTGAAAATATTTAAAAATGATCAGTAATTAGAGATAAGGCAGATTTAGCAGACTATTGAGAAAGAGTGGAAAGACGACAGACGAAGCACTACTTTAGCACCTTACTGTTTTGGGCAATCGAATAAAAGAATCGGCGACCGATACACTACACGAAGTGATGAACAGCAAATTTTTGCTTCAAGACATCGAGAGAAGAGTGGGACTTGAAACTACATTAAGTGCATATCTAAAATAAAATGACAAGAGTAAGAAATGAAACAACATCAAGTGCCACCTATGCAGAGGTCCTTCCATTGTGAGCCTTTAAAAAGATTTTTTTATTTTTTTCAATAAGGTTTTTAACTGTATTAGTGCTAATCTTTTTCATGTGTTTATTTATAAAATATTGCGAAAATTTAATCAAAAACTATCCATAATGATCATAAAATGACAATGCAGTGAGAGGCAATAAATAAGATGATGCAAAGAAGTATTGCGTGTTTCTCTTGAGCTTCTTATCAAACGTCCAGACGACTTGCAAAATTTTTGTGTCTCTAAAAGAAAGAGAAAGAGCAGGTATTGTTCAGAGAAACACTGCAACTAAAGCAGAAAAAGTTATACAGGCATTTGAAACATCTGAACAACGGGAGTTTCGCACAGAGCAAAACGGTATAAGAGCTTCTAGGTCAGGGGCAAGAAAAATTTGAGTCTAAAGTATGTTTTTATGCTCAAATCAAGAAGAGTTTATATGAGAGTTGCACCTTGGAGCGGAGAATAGTCACGGTAGTATAACTGAAACAGAAGTCAGATGGGCAATTACAATAGTAAGTCCCTGAAGACTGGAAAAGCTGCAGGTGATGATGAAATCCGCTCCGAGATGTTAAAGGCCTTAACATCTTAAATCAGGATGGTATCCTGTGGCTGACTCGAGTGTGTCAGGTTGCTTGGATATCCGGACAGGTCCCTAAACAATGGCAGAAAGGAATTGTGATCCCTATCTTCAAAAAAAAAGACCAAAGAGATTGCAACAACTATCGAGGCATCTCTTTGCTCAGCATTCCTGGGAAAGTGTACGCCAAGTGTCTGGAGAAGGGAAGTCGCGAAATAATCGACTCCAAACTGTCAGGAGAGCAGTGTAGTTTCCGACCTGGCCGAAGCACGACAGATCACATCTTTGCTCTAAGGCAAAACTTTGAGAAATCCTGGGAGTATGCAAAAGAGGTCTACGCATGCTTTGTACATCTCAAAAAAGCATATGACAGAGTTCCTCGGGAGAAGCTCTGGCAAGTGTTGCAAGAGTATGGAGTGGATGGGCAATTACTGGTTGCTATCATGTCTCTGTACGAAAGCTCTGAGATGTGTGTCCGGATAAATGGTATTAAGTCAAGACCGTTCACCGTGGGTGTTGGACTCCGCCAAGGGTGCGTACTGTCGCCCATCTTGTTCATTATCTTTATGGACTGGATAGACAGGGGCAGCCGAAGCGATGTACGTGTTTGTGTGGGCGACTGCCTGGTGGAGAGGTTGCTCTTTGCTGACGACCTTGTCCTCCTTGGGTCTTCTCTCATGAACCTTCAGCATGCACTAGACCAGTTTGCAGCCAAATGTGAAGAAGCTGGGATGAAGATCAGTGTGGCTAAAACCGAGGTTCTGGTCCTTTCAAGACAGCCTGCTCAGTGCGCTCTCCATGTTAGAGGAGCCTCATCGAGACAGGTGGAGAAATTCAAGTATCTCGGGATTGCATTCACGAGTGATGGACGGCAGGAGAAAGAATTGGATGCTCGGATCGCTGCAGCAAGCTCTGTCAGACGTGAACTGTGGCGATCCGTGGTAACAAAAGGCGAGCTGGGTAACAAAGCCAAGCTCTCTCTCTTCAAATCTATCTTTGTCCCCATCCTTACCTATGGTCATGAGGCTTGGGTAATGACCGAAAGAGTACGATCGCGGGTACAAGCGCCCGAAATGAGATTTCTGAGAGGTGTGGCAGGTGTTACCCTACTAGATAGAGAGCACAGCAGCACACCTATCTTTAGGTGATATGGATGCCGCAAACTAATCTTCCTAGGCAGTTGTTATTTTCCAAGCCAGTGGGTAAGAGACCAAGGGGTCGGCCTAGAACCAGGTGGCTAGACTACATGGAGAATCTGGGTTCGAGTTGCTTGGATATTACCAGGAAGGACATGCGCCTGATGGCGGAAGATCGCGATCCTTGGAGATCCTCCATAGGGCTGCTGCCCCCGCGACCGTAACGGATAAGTGGGTTTGAAAAGTAAGTAAGTAAGCTTTATGGTAGCGCGTAATAATGAGAAATATCTCATGACCAGCATTGCAAGTCAAAGATTTATCAACGATAGTTAGCAACATTGGTATCAACACGCAATTCATAAACACTCCACGGGCCAAAAATACATATCTTTTGGCCGTTAATGCAAAACAAATTTGTGCAAAAATAGGTTTCAACAATGACATCAACGCGCAATGCACCACACTTAGCAGGGCTCAACAATATATAGCCTAATGATCTAAATTGTAAGACATAGATTGTGCAATATACGTAAGATTCAATTTGTAAAAATGCATAGAATATCTGTTATTCATATATATCTCATGCAATGACGTATATTAAAGATAGACTCCAAATTCTATTGTTAACAGCGGCAAAAAGTGAAGCAAATTGAGCCATGATAGTTATGGGCAGGAGTGAGCCGTGGAGTAATTAGCTGTCTGGCTGCATTGTTTTTGAAGATTTTAGGCCTAAGGAATAATTAAATCAAAACCATTCCTCAAAGTTAAACTGCGTACAACTGTACAAACAGACAAGAAAAAGGACCAGGAATCATTTTCACAAAAATAAATCAAAAATACGTAACTATAATGAAAATACGTTACTGAAAGACATTCGAAACGAAAATGAAATTAAAAACCATGATCGAAAAAATGTTTATAAAATATAATAAAATACTTCAAATACAAAGTAAAAAAAAAGATAAACTTATCACTCCGTGATCGGCGTTGAAAGAATTATTAATCAGTTACTCTCGTGTTTAGCTATGTGTTTTGCATCATATTCACTCAGTTTCAGCCATGACAGTTCTGGGCATGGAGCTTCCCAATTTACTTCAAGTTTCAACAATAGGATTCCGAGTCAATCTTTAATATACGTCGCTGATCTCATACATACCTTCATGAGAATGTACGTAGAGAATTTGCACGTCCACCTGTATTCACTGTTTCAGAGTGTAACTGACTTTTTGGTTTACTCTCGTAATATAGTTTCCATAGTCATTCCGGTCGTATGGCAGTACTGGGTCAGTACTAATCTTGTACTAAATGAATTTAAATCTTTCATTTTGCTTTTGTAGGGATATGAACGATGGCCCACTAAATCATAAAAACTTTATAAATGAATTCGGATTTTTCTGTGTAATCTTCCCCTGTCATTACCAAATTATTATTATTGCTGTTTCGGGAATCCAAAATCAGATCAACTCCTGATGCCAATACCCAAAGGCGGGGCGTGGCCGTGGCCTGGTTGTCTCGTCGGTTGGCTTGCCAATCGATGGAGTTCAGCAACTTCAGGCGCGGCCAGCTGCTGGTTGGGTGACGGCCAGGGCTTGAGGGCCACTGCTGGCGGGACAGCTATTTCGGGCGCGGCTGTTGGGGGACTTTAGTCTGACCCATTTGCCGATTGACCATAGCTGGTTTTCCAGCAGTTGGTGACAGCCTCTGGTTCGTTTATCCCCAGCAGCTCTTCCATCATGAAACCCCCCGTGCTTCGGAGGGCACGTTAAGCCGTCGGTCCCGGCTGCTACTGTCATCTCGTAGCAGTCGTTATTTAAATGGGATGGCGCAAAACTCCCTCGTAGGAGTAGGTGCCGCAGATTATCGCTTGCGATAATCTGCCCTCTGTACTAGATAAGATAAATACCCAAAGGCGGATCCAAGAGAGGGTCAAGCCCAAGGGATTCAAATGTAAGGAAAGGAAAATAATTACGCCCTCGTGAGAGCATTGATGTTTGGGTGCAAGAATTTCCTTACCAAGTTGCAAGTGTGGCTTTCTGTAATGTTATGAATAAGTGTGGGTTTAAATTTAGTGTTGACAGTCTCTTCTGTTGTGCGTGTGGAATAACCCCAGTAGCAGAAAGAACGACAGGAAAAATATGTGTCTGGAAACTTCCCTAAGGCGTTTTATTCTGTGTGCAAGATTCGTACATCTTATTATTGTATATTATTTTCTTTTGCGTTTAGTGTAATGTCTTTTGTGCTATGAGGTTAATTTTGTCTGTGATAATGACTCTTGAAAATATAATTTACGTGTCGTGTTCTCTAAGATGGTGTCTGGGATATATTTATTGTATAGAGTATGAATGTTCCTAAGCTTGTATGTCCTAGACAGATATTGATGTGCGATATTGGCTACCTGGTTATGCCTGTATAAAGAATCTCTCTGCGGGAGTATTTTGCAATGGATATGGCGTGTTGGAAGATTTCCTTGGCAATATGGCATTTCTTGCAAGAGCTATGAATGAAATTTTTGATAATAACTTTTCTGTAGTTTTCAATATTAACAACCTGGTCTTAATAGCAATCATGGTTCCTTCAGGTACCCCACAAAAACTCACTTCGCTCAACCAAAAGATTGATGCACAGTGGGGTGTTTGGCTACAAAACCTGGCCAAAACTATTTCTTAAAATAAAAGATATTTGATGGTGTTTTAATTTCCTGATAAAATTATTTAAAAATGAAATAACACTTTTTAATCTAAAAATTTTTTTGTTGTCAATTTCATCTTCACTGGTGCTGCTATCAGGGTCCTCAACTTCAGTGGAGTTTGCTTCATAACATCTTTTTTTTTCAAATTCCTTTCCTGTCCTTCTTACAGCTTGCCACCTCACTTTAAAATCGTGTCTTAAATGAGATAATTTATGTTTCAGCTCTTTCGAACAGTATTTCTGTATGAGAAATTTTTCCATGAACTCACATTTTTTATCAAAATTGGGTAGTTCTGATTTTATGACAATGTCAAACAGATCGTTTTTTGTTAGCATAAGAACACCAGAAGACCCTTAAATAACTACAAAAAATGCTCTGTATTTTGCAAAGATTTGTAAAATTCGAGTAGTCAAATATAAAAATCATAGCCTATTAAATGGTACTTTTGGGCAGCAATTATATACGATATGATTACTTCACAATGAAAAATATTTCTTTGCCTGGAAAAACCCAAAAGTATAACTTAATGCTCTTCAAAATTAGACAATTTTCATATTCGAGTAAATTTTAATTATTTAAAAAATAATCATTTTTTATATTTTTTTATAAATAACAATCATAATAAAGTATATAGATAATTAATGCGATCAGGCCATGGTGAAATAAATATTTCTCTTCAGCACAAGCATTATAAAAAGAGTTTTTGGCAATGATAATTATAGTAAACTATAAGCTAAATATAACAGACACATTCATCCGTTATTATCACGTGAGTCACAACAATAAGTCAATGTGGGCAATGTTTTTTATTTGTGCGGAATGTCTAAATGTCTACTTTAACGAGGAAAAAACGTTTTTAAAAAAATCAGCACTTCAGAAAAAGGTATTTGGCCAGGTTTAGTAGTCAAATACCCCACCGTGCAACGGTCAGAAGGATGTCTTCCGTGGAGTTGCTGTTTTAAGCACGGTTTAAGTTTAGTAGAACACTTTGAAATAATGTACTTTTCTTATGATTATTTTTCTTGTCTATATTGGGTAATGCTATATTAATTCTTTTTATAGAGTATTTTTTCTTTTTTATATTGTATTTATTCTTGTTTATACTGTTTTATTTTACTAGAAGAGGTACACAGCGTTGCCTAGGATAATTACACCTGTAGCTAAACAGAAAAAATCTCAAAAAATCCTAATGGTTTAATTAATACTGAAACAATACAACACACTGCAAAGAGTCTATCAATTCTTCGAAAAAAACGAATAACATTATTTCTAGGTGATATACCGGGACTTTATTTAAAATCTTCTTGACTGGCCTGACCACTGCGGACATCACCACATACATTAGACTCAAGTTTTTCTTGCCCTTGACGTAGAGTCTCTTGCTCAAATGTATCAAATGCCCGTATACCTTGATCTGTTTTAGTTGCAAAGTTTCTCTGACCAATACCCGTTCTTTCTCTTTTCTTCCAGACGCAAAAGTTTTTTCAGTCGTCTGCACGTTTGATAGGGATCTCAAGGGAGACAGGCGTGACTTATTTAATTCATCAATGGACGCCGCTTTATTGATGTTCTATTACTGCATCATCATTTTATGTCATTAATAATATTTCTTGGAAACGAAGTTCTATCATCGCGTTATCAGCCTCTCAGTTTCCAAAATAACACATTCCCAGAGAATATAGTTAAAATGTATTTTCATGTAAAGTTTGGATAAGATGTGCTACCAAATACCTAGGTAATAACCCCAGCGTGTCTCGGACTTTTGTTTTTGAATTAAATTTTGCAATATCTTAAAAATAACACATGAAATCGCTTAGAATAATAATTCGAAAAAAATCGTTAAAGGCTCGCCTTAGATGGACACAGCTAGTCGAAATAATTTCTTTCTTATTTAATCTTAGTTTAGATGTACACTTGATGTCGTTAGCCCTTTCCACTCTTCTGTCGATTTTTTAAAGCAAAACTTGGCTATTCTTCACTTTTTCTAGTCTTGCTGTCTCCAATTCTTCTATTTATTTCTTTACCATTTGTTCAATGCAGCGCGGATTCAAAGGAGTGCCTCCTCTGTCGTCTTTCACTGTTTTTCAATAGTCTGCTAAATCTACATTGTCTCCAGTTACTGATCATTTTTAAAGATTTTCAAGAAATTGTTGGGTACTTGAAACTCTCTTTCTAAGAAAAGCCTAAATAAATAAAGCTCAGGAAAAAAAGCTTCTCTATATTGCAAAAATTTTGCTCTGCATTATTGGTCATGATATATATATTGTTGATTCTCGCATAGTGTTGATGCATTGCGCGTTGACAGAATGGTTAACACTTATTGTTGCACATACTTTTCCTTGCATTGTTGCTCATGAGTTATATTATGTTGGTCCGTGCGGAGTATTTGTGAATTGTGTGTTGATACCATTTTTAATAAGTATTGTTGAACAATCTTTAACTTACAATGTTGGTCGTGAGATATTTCTTACTAACATGCAATGCCACAACCATGAATATCGATTTTTTATTAATAGTTTTTTTTTTTTGAAATCTGCGGTAGACAGTTACCTTTCTCATACTTCGAAGGTCAATAATGCAAAATTTTATGAAGATCAGAATAAAACTGTAGTTTTGTATAAAAAACCGTCTCACAAACATACATCCTTCTACATCTATATGTCAGAGAATTCCGCGTTACCCGGGATAATTACACTTGTTATCAAACAGACAAACTCAAAAAATTAAATTATTACTCCCAAATGGTTAAATAATAACTTAATCAATATAACACAGAACAAAGAGACTATCAATTCTACGAAAAATATGAAAAGCAAGAAGTCCAGTTGATATACCGGAGCTCAAAGGCGACTTGCCTGACTCCTTTGCCTCATCAATATACGCTGCCTTATTAATGTTCTGTCACGCAACCTCATTTTATGCTCGTTATCAATAAATCTTCGAAACAAACGTTCGGGGCATATATGTTCTTAAAATATACACTCTCTGACAGAATATAGTTAGGAAATGTTTGGATCTGCAGTGTTACCAAATAAGCTAGGTGATAACCCCGGTTAGGCTCGGACTTTTTTTTTTGGAATAAATTTTGAAATTTTAAAAATAAACGCACGAAAACGCTTAAAATACAGTAACATTTCTTAATAAATATTTGAAAAAAAATTTTTAAAGGCTCACAATGGATGGACTTCTCCAAGCATGCCACTGTTATTCTAAATAATTTCTTAATCATGTATTCTTACTTTAGATGTACACTTGATTTTTTTGCAATTCCCAATCTTCTTTCGATATCTTGAATCAAAACTTGGCCATTCACCTCTTTTTGTAGTCTAGCGATCGCCAATTCTTCTATTGACCTGCTTACCATATGCTCAATATAGCCCGGAGCTAAAGGGGTGCTACCTCTGTCATCTTTGCACTCTTTCTCAATAGTCTGCTAACTTTCCATTATCTCCAGTTATTATTCATTTTTAAAGATTTTCAAATAATTGTTAAGTACTAAGAACTCTGTTTTCCAAGAAAAGCTTAAATAACAAGAATTCTATGCATTGTTACAAATTTTGACTTTCATTGGTGGTCATGATATATATATTGTTGGTCGGTGCAGACTGTTTGTGAATTGCGTGTTGATACCAATCTTGATACGATATTTTTGCACAAACTGTGCCTTGCATTGTGGGTCATGAAATGTTTCGCATTAATAAGCCCTGCCATGATAATAAATATCGTTTTTTTATCGATAACCTTTATATTTCGGATTCGGTGGTAGACAGTGACCTTCCTCATAATTTGGAGGCCAAGTATGCAAAATTTCATCAAGATCAGAATAAAACTGTAGATTTAGATTCAATACACAAGTTATGTGTGTGTTTAAATTTACCAAAGAAATAGAGAGAGAGAAGGTAAATTACCCTTCCTTTTCTTCTTGATTGTCAGAGACACTGCCAATGGCAATTTAACATTTGGGGTATATATAAAAAATTTATTAATAGCATCGTACATCAATTGACACTCAAACCACTGCTTTTCCCATAAGATATCAGCCTTTCAACAAATTGTGACACCCCTCCCCCTCTTATTAAATTTCAACACTAGTGTTGGGTGAGACGGGCGTCAAAGGTTCGGGGCTGATACCACGAGGAGTGTGAATCTTAAAAATTAAGTGATACCTCTTTAAGCAACCGATCAAGTAAAATTGATAAAGACTCTCTTTATTTCTCACACAGACATAAATATTCATGAACAGATGCAATATAAAC
>JAHWFO010025793.1:532437-546500 GCA_023313115.1 Rhysida immarginata
AGGGGGGGGGGAATTTAAAGACAAAATGTGCTTTTTTATGCAGAATTCTTCACTAAACTCCGTTCCTCGTTTTTAATTACATAAAATTAAAGCATATAGGTTTATGGCTTACTCTTTTAAAAGATGTGAAGGGGGGGGGGATAGTACAATTCTTACAGAGTAGATTTTACGTAAATTCCTCCTTCTATTCACTCCGATTTAATGTTAAAGTTTCATAAAATGATAATAGTTCATACAATGATAATTCACTCTCGTGCATCAAATTATTGCCAACAGTGAGTGAAATATTAAATGAAAAATTAAATTGCATTTGTTCGTGAATCGTCATTGTGAACTGATAGCTATGCAATTGACCTATCCTTTCCTTTTCCTGTCCGTTTTTTAATCCGTTCATTTGTTTTTTACATTATGAATTCGTCGACAAAATACACAACTCGCTTATATTGTTTGCAAATAGATGCGACATTTATATTATTCTGTTACGCACTTTTCTTCCTTGTACTTGTGAATAAATCTATATATATATATATAAAAATGTTTGTGAGTCTGTGGGTCTGTTTGTCTGTATGTTTTTTATACAAATCTACAGTTTTATTCCGATCTTGATAAAATTTCGAATACATTACCTTTAAAGCATGAGGAAGGTCACTGTCTACATCAGATTTCGGAAAAATAATAAATATCAATAAAAAATCGATATCCATGGTTATAGCAAGGCATATTATTGAGAAATATCTCATGACCAACAATGCAAGGCAAAGTTGGTACAATAATAGGTATCAACAATGGTATCAGCACGCAATTCACAAACACACTGAATTAACCAACAATATATATCTCATGACTAACAATGAAAGGAAAAGTTTGTGCAAGTGTAATTATCCCGAGCAACGCCGGGTACCTCTTCTAGTTATGAATAAATTTCAACCAGCTTCTAATTATGACTAAATTTTTTTTTAAGGCTGTGGTCAAAACCCTCACCTGTGAGAGAATGATGACGTCATTTCTCACTGGGCTAACCGTCTTTTTCTTGGTGAGATTAACCGATTAGGCATAGCAGCCCTAACTGACGTTAGAATGAAGTCAGACTTTTTTTCCCAGGATTTCTGACCGACCAAACGCTAATACTTCTCATCGGTGAAAGTTTTTGACCTTAGCCTATAATTTTCGAAATTATTCCTACGGCATTTTTCATTGTTTGGAATCGAACGACCGCAATCTAATGAAGAAGACGCGAGCTAACAAACACGCACAAGATAAGGAAGTGTCCGTGTGCTACAACAATTCCTTCATAATGGGCGAATGTTCCAAGCTAGCTTAAACAATGCTTGAAGAGTCGACATATAATATTTTATTTATTTAATTATTTATTTATTTATTTATTCATTTATTTATTTATTTATTTATTTATTTATTTATTTATTTATTTATTTATTTATTTATTTATTTATTTATTTACTAGCAAGGGTACCCGGCGTTGCCCGCGATAATTACACTTGGATATGAACAGAACAATCTCAAAAAATTAAATTAAACTTTGCAATATCTTAAAAATTAACACATGAAAATGATTAGAAGTAATACAGTTAAAATTCTTATTAAAAATTCGAAAAAAATCTTTTTCAAGGCTCACAATGGCTAGACCTCTCTAAGGATGCCACTGGTAGTCTAAATAATTTCTTACTCACGTAATCTTACCTCAGATGTATACTTAGTGTTGTTGCAATTTCCACTCTACTCTCGATGTGTTGAAGCAAAACTTTGTGCAATCTAGCGGTCGCCGATTCTTCTATTTACTTGCTTCCGATTTGCTCAATACATCACGGAGCTAAAGGAGTGCTTCGTCTGTCGTCTTTCCACTCTTTCTCAATAGTCTGCTAACTCTCCATTATCTCCAGTTAGTGATCATTTTTAAAGATTTTCAAGAAATTCTTAGCTACTAAGAACTCTCTTTTCTATGAAAAACCTGAATAACAGGAATTCTATGCTTTGTTACAAATTGAAACTTATCCATATTGCATAATCATTTTATGTTCATTGTTATAATTCCTGGAAAGGATTGCTTTATCATTGCATCATCATTTTGAGCTCATTGTAATTGGTGAATTGCGTGTTGAAACCATTGTTGATACCTATTGTTGCACAAACTTTTATTTACATTGTTGGTCATGAGATACATATTGTTGGTCCGTGCAGAGTGTTTGTGATTTGCGTGTTGATACTATTGTTGCAAAAACTTTGTTTTGCATTGTTGGTCATGCGATATTTCTTATTAATATGCCTGCCATAACCATGAATATCGATTTTTTATCAATAATTATTATTTTTTCGAAATCTGAAGTAGACATTGACCTTCCTCATGCTTTGAAGGTCATGTATGCGAAATTTCATCAAGATCGGAATAAAACTGTAGATTTGTATAAAAAACATACAGACAAACCCACAAACATCCTTCTTTATATACATATAGATTTACTGGAAGAGGTACCCGGCGTTGCCCGGGATAATTACACTTGCACAAACTTTTCCTTTCATTGTTAGTCATGAGATATATATTGTTGGTTCATGCACTGTGTTTGTGAATTGCGTGCTGATACCATTATTGATACCTATTGTTGTACCAACTTTGCCTTGCATTGTTGGTCATGAGATATTTCTCAATAATATGCCTTGCTATAACCATGGATATCGATTTTTTATTGATATTTATTATTTTTCCGAAATCTGATGTAGTCAGTGACCTTCCTCATGCTTTAAAGGTCATGTATGCGAAATTTTGTCAAAATCGGAATAAAACTGTAGATTTGTATTAAAATCATACAGACAAACAGAACCACAAACCCACAAACATCCTTCTTTATATACATAGATAGATTTTTTGATGGGAAAACCTATTTAAAAAAGAAATATTAAATATAATCATAAATACAAAACAAAACAAAGAAAGAGTAAAAGATAATGACATAAATAAAGCAATAAAATTACTAACAAAATTAATCAACAAAATTGATTTTACTGCCAAAGCAGATAAAGAGAGCACATTTTCGTATTATAGCATCATACATAGATATAGATTAACCAACATTTTAACACACTTTAGAGAAAATATATAAACATGAAGACTAAATTGTAAATTACAATTTAAGTAAACAAATGTATATAGAGAATTTAAAAGATATAACTTGATAAAACTGAAGGATTAAACGAAGAGTGAACTTATTCTTTATATATTTGAACAAATAATAGTTCCTTAATTTTTAAGATATTCCCACATATTTTTAAATGAAGTGAGCCTTAATTGCTGAAGCGTTATGTGTAAGCATCTATCATCTTCTCATATTCAATTACTCAAGTTTTTCTATGTAATCATCTACAATTGAAGCAAGCGAATAGCTACTACTATTTAGCATTATGACTCTTTTTATTTAGTTTTATATACTATTAAACCAAAGGCAACATATACCACCATTCAAACATGTAGTACTAAACAATTCCGACTCTCATTAATTACTCGTTATATTCACTCATGACACTTTGTTACGAGTTGTTGAATTTATTAATTGCCATATCTTTGCATTGAAAATTCCAACATTAGCATATAGTTCCATCTGGTACTACTAGGTCATGTGCTACTGAAGCAATTCTCACTATCATTATTTATGCGTTATTTTCACTCTTGAAAAGTTGTTACGAGTTGTTTGATATATTACATGCCATATTTTAGCATTGAAAATTCCAAGGGTACTATATGGTATCAAATGATACCAATAGAGTACGCGCTACTTAACCATTTCCCACTATCATTATTTACTTGTAATATTCATTCATGGCAAATTCTTACGAGTTGTTTGATATAGTACATGCCATATCTTAGCATTGAAAGTTCGAACGATACCATATGGTATCATATAGTAATATTAGAGCAGGTGCTACTAAACCAACTCCCACTATCATTATTTGCGCATGACATTTACTCATGACATGTTATTACGCATGTTGTTACGACTTGTTTGATATTTTACATGCCTTATCTTAGATTGAAAATTCCAAGAGTACGATACGGTATTATTTAGTACCATTAAGTCACGTGCTACGCAACTAATTCCTACTATCATTATTTACTCGTTATATTCGCTCATGGCATGTTTTTACGAGTTGTTTGATTTATTACATGCCATATCTTTGCATTGAAAGTTCCAGTGCTACTATATGATAACATATAGTAACATTAAATCACATGCAACTCAACCATTTTCCACTATCATTATTTACTCGTTATATTCATTCATGACACGATGTTATGAGTTGTTTGATGTATTGCATGCCATATTTTAATATTAAAAGTTCCAATGGCATCATATGGTACCTTACATTACCATCAGGGCACGTGCTACTTAACCATTTCTCACTATCATTATTTACTTGTTATATTCACTTATGATGCGTCTTTACGAGTTTTTTGATATATTACATGCCATATTTTAGCATTGAAAGATCCAATAGTACCATATGGTACCTTACGTTACCATCAGGGCACGTGCTACTTAACCACCTCCCACTATCATTATATACTTATGTTTACACATGACATGTTGTTACGAGTTGTTTGATATATTACCTACTATATTTTAGCATTGAAAGTTCCAACGATACCATATGGTAACATATGGTAATATTGGGCACGTGCTACTAAACCAACTCCCACTATCATTATTTACGTGTTCCATTCACTCATGACACATTATTACGAGTTATTTTATATATTACATGCAATATTTTAGCATTGAAAGTTCCAACAGTACCATATGGTACCTCACATTACCATTAGGGCACGTGATACTTAACCATTATTCGCTATCATTATTTACTTGTTATATTCACTCATGGCAGGATGTTACGAGTTGTGTGATATATTACACGCCATATTTTAGCATTGAAAGTTCCAACAGAACCATACGGTACCTTAGGTTACCATTAGGGCACGTGCTACATAACCGTTTTCCACTATTATTATTTACTACTTATATTCACTCATGACACGTTGTTACGAGTTGTTTGATCTACTACATACCGTATTTTAGCATTAAAAGTTCGACAGGTACCGTATGGTACCTCACGTTACCATTAGGGCACGTGCCACCTAACCATTTTCACTATCATTATTTACGCGTTATATTCACTTATTACAAGTTGATACGAGTTGTTTGATATATTACACGCCATATCTTAACATTGAAAGCTCCAATAGTACCATTTTGTACCATATAGTACGATCAGGGCACGTGCTATTTAATCATTTCCCACTATCATTATTTACTCGCTATATTCACTTATGGCACGTTGTTACGAGTTGTTTGATATATTACATGCCGTATTTTAGCATTGAAAGTTCCATCGGTACCATATAGTACTATTAGGCACGTGCTAGTAAACCAATTACTGCTATCATTATTTACGCGTTATATTCATTAATGATACATCCTTACACGTACACGTGCTGTTACACCAATTTGTGCTATCACTAGTTACTCTCATATATTCGTTCATGAGACGTCGTGACGATTTATTTTATATATTACATGCCATATCTGGTTAGAGGAAATTTCTAAGGGGGTATCGTAATGTGACCATTATAGCACGAGCCATTAGAGCACGTATCTATTCCGGCTATCTCAGGTTCGTTCTTATTCGTGCTCCGTCCCATATTAATGTATTGGTGAAAACAGAGTGTGAAAAAGTTAATTCGTTTTCAAGTTATCGTAATAAATAAATAATAAGCTCCCTACGAATAATAAAATTCTTTTGATTTAGATTCCGTTCTGCCCTTTCAATACTCGTCAATCTCGTGCATCCTGCGCGCACACCATTTCATTAACGTTTAGAGCACGCGCTGAGCCGAACCTATATGCTTATTAACCATTTTCTCCAATGCAATTGTACCGATTTCAAACTAAATTTATCAATTGGCTAAACACTATTTAATAACGTTATATTCGTTCATGGCTCGTCGTTACGAGTGGTTGGATATGTTACCTACTATATCTTATCATGGAAAAATTTTTGGGGGGTATCACAATAGTACAATTAGAGCGCGTGCCACTATACAGATTTCGACCATCTTCGAACTCGTCTGTGCCATTTCTCATATCTATCGATTGGAGAAAACAGATTTTTAAAATCTTTCATACTTTGCGAGAAAATCGAGTTACGGACAGACGGACGGACGGACGGTCGGACATGGCCAAAGCATAAAGCACCTTTCGGTACTTAATAAATCATCACTGAATGATATAATCAAGTACCGAAAGGCTAAATGAACACTGCGACATAAACCATTGAAGAACTGCGTTGTTTATATATTCCACCCGTAAAACTTTAATTTGTAATTTGTGTATATTTGAAATGAAGAAACTGGTCATAACGGTGGCATGTGCAATCAATACCGCCTAGAGAGAAAGCATGCGCAAGGAAAAATCATACATTGTTACATCACTAACATTGAGTGAAATATTAAATGAACAATTAAGTTGTACTCGTTCGTGATTCGACATTATGAAATGATAGATATGCAAGTTACTTACCCTTTCCTTTTCCTATCCCTTTATTCTTTTCTCACATTATGAATTCGTCGACAAAAAGCACATCTCACTTCTATTATTTGCAAATAGATGCGACGTTTATATGCATTCTATTCAGCACTTTTCTTCCTTGTGATTGTGAATAAATTGTTAATAACTTTCAACCAACTTTTAATATGTCTAAATTTCTTATTATCTCTTTCGAAAGTATTCCTACATCCTTTTTATTGTTTGAAATCAAACGACTGCACGCTAATGAATCAGACGCGAGCTAACGAACGCGCGCAACCTAACGAAGTGTGCAGGTGCTACAACAATGCCTTTGTAACGGGTGAATGTTCCAAGCTGGCGTTAACAATGCTCGAAAAGTCCAAATATTTTATTCAGATATTTATTTATTTATTGACGGGAATACCCATTTACAAAAGAAATATTAAATATAATCATAAATACAAAACAAATAAAAAATATGAGGAAAAGATAATGATATAAATAAAGCAATGAAATCACTAATGAAATAAATTAACAAGAATGATTTACCGCCAAACCGGATAAAGGAGCACATTTTCGTATTATAGCATCATACATTGATATATAGAATTAATCAACATTTTAAAACACTTTAGATATAATATATAAACATGAAAACTAAATTGTAAATTACTATTTTAGTAACGAAATGTATACAAAGATTTTTAACGAATAAACTTGACGAACTCAAGGGTTATATGGGGAGTGAAGTTAGGTTTATATATCTGAACAAATAAAAGTTCTATAATTTGTTAGACATTCCCACTTAATGTTAGACGAATTGAGCCTTAATTGCTGAAGCGTTATGTTTAGGCATCTATCATCTTTACATAATCAATTACTACAGTGTTTCTACGTGATCATTTACTATTGAAGCCAGCGATTAACTACTACTATTTAGCATTATGTCTCACAGCATTTAGTTGTATATACCATTAAGCCAGAAGTAACATATAGCACCATGAAAACATGTACTGCTAAACAATTCTGACTACCATTATTTGCTCGTTATATTTACTGAAGAAACTTCGATACGATTGTTTGATATATTTCATGCCATATTTTAGCACTGAAAGTTCCAAAGGTAACATGTGGTATAATATGGTATCATTGGGCACGTGCTACTTAACAATTTTCCACTATTATTATTTATTCGTTATATTCGCTCAAGAAACGTCGTTACGAATTGCTTGATTTATTATATTCCCTATCTTTTCATTGAAAGTTCTATCGGATCCATATAGCATCATATGGTACCATTAGGACACGTGCAAGTTAACCAGTTCCCACTATCATTATTTATTCGTTATATTCATTCATGATACGTTGTTACGAGTTGTTTGATATATTACACGCCATATCTTAGCATTGAAAATTCCAATGGTACCATATAGTTTCATATAGTACCATTAGGGCATGTGCTATTTAACAAATTCCCACTGTCATTATTTACTCGTTATATTCGCTGAAGAAACGTCGTTACGAATTGTTTGATATATTACATGCCATAGTTTAGCATTGAAAGTTCCAACGGTAACATATGGTATCATATAGTACCATTAGAGCACGTGCTACGTTACAATTTCCCACTATCATTATTTATTTTCTATATTCACTCATGACACATTGTTACAAGTTATTTGATATATTACATGCCATATCTTAGCATTGAAAGTTCCATTAGTACCATATGGTACTATTAGGCACGTGCTAGTAAACCAATTACCATTATCAATATTTACGCGTTATATTCATTCATGATACATCCTTACACTTACACGTGCCAGTAGACCAATATCTGCTATCAATAGTTACTCTTATATATTCGTTCATTAGACATCGTGACGATTTATTTTGTATATTAGATGCCATATCTGGTTAGAGGAAATTTTTAAGGGGTTATCGTAATGTTACCATTAGAGTGCGTGCCATTAGAGCAAGTACCTATTCTAGCTATTTTAGGTACGTACTTGTTCGAGCTCTGTCCCATATTAATGTATTAGTGAATGCGAAGTGCAAAAAAGTTAATTCGTTTTCTAGTTATCGTAATAAATAAATACCTCCCTATGAATAATAAAATTCTTTTGATTTAGAGTCCGTTCTGCCCTTTCATTTATCGTCAATCATGTGCATCCTGCACGCGCACAATCTCATTAACCTTTTGAGCACGCGCAGAGCCGAACCTATATGCTCATTACGCGTTTTCCCCAGTGCAATTGTTCCAATTTCGACCACCTTCGAACTAAATTTATCAATTGGCTAAACAGTATTTAATAACGTTATATTCATTTATGGCTGATCGTTACGAGTTTTTTGATATGTTACTTACTATATCTTAACATGGAAAAATTTCGGGGGGGGGGGGTATCATAAAAGTACAATTAGAGCGCGTGCCACTGTACCAATTTCGACCATCTTCGAACTCGTCCGTGCCATTTCACATATCTATCGATTGGTGAAAACAGATTTTTAAAATCTTTCATACTTTCCGAGAAAATCGAGTTACGGACAGACGGACGGACGGACGGACAAGGCCAAAGCATAAAGCACCTTTCGGTACTTAATAAACATTGACAAGCATGAAATGTTGGGACCTCGTCGGCAAACTCGTAGTTCCAGTTGCAGATGTACAATCTTTAGGCTACAGCATTGAGAAAGAAATATAGCTAAGTGAGTGGCCACCATGGCTGCACTGGATAAGTGAGATGGCAAAAATAAGGAGGATATGCAGAAAAGTTCTACAACAAAAAAACCCACTAATTACGCAGTAATTTTATCAACAATTAGACAGGATAACATCTCGTGACGGAGTTAATTAGTTTGCGAGGGAAATCACGACACGGTGCAAGTGCTCGCATGATGCGAGTTCGAAAAAAAATTGAAGGCACCAATAGTCCACGGACCACAAAAATAAATTTCTTAAACTTAAATACAAATTACAAATAAAAATAACATTTGAAATAATAAAAAATATTACTATCCACTATGAAATTTAATGAAAAACAATAGTTTCTTATTAGTCATAAATTACGATTTCCCGAACATATTGCCTCTAATCTATGAAGATATCATTTAGTGAGCGTGTTTCTGCTCCAGAAACTTTATTTGTTTAAGTCATAGATATTTGTAAAATTCTTCATTTTTCATAGCAGCAATGTGACCTGGTTCTTCTAATATGAAGCTCCCTCCCCTGTATATTTCGTTTTCTGTGTGATTGGTTTTGCATTTTTCCAACCCAAATTTAATTTCGAAAAAGTTGAGTAACTGGTGAATTTGGGCAATAGCAGCTTTTATTGTGTTTAATCATGTAGCCATAAGATATGCTGTTCAGTCTGTTTGAAAGTGCAATGTCACCCAGGAAAATGCTCCGGTTTATCTATATTATGTCAGTCGTGATGGTTCACTGTTGCGTTAGGTGTAGCGTATTTCTCCAAGGCAACATTGTACTTTCTAAAAAATGTCATAAGTGAAAGGTTTCTTTTATATAATCTTCGGATACTATCAAAAGATTTTTTTGTAAATAATTCAGGCTGCATGCATTTGTTTATTTTCATTGAACACACTGACCATCAGAAGTTAATTCTCACAACCAATGTGATTTCTACCAGTGAAAATTTTGTTTGTGCCTATGTGTGTAGAAATTGTGTTTGCGATTTCTACAGACAGTTATAATTTTGTAAAGTGTAGACAGGCATTTGTTATGTCTGTATTGCGTGGCATCTGTTGTGTTATGTGACTTTGGTACCATGTATATTATTCCTTGTGTATTGTGGTAATGTTTGTGCTGTTTCCAAAGTGTTGGAAATCTGTTTTGCATGGGTCAGATGCAAACAGGTGAATCATTTATACCAGAAGTTCTCAATCCTGTCTACACCTGGAGCCTTCCAAATGTGAGTACGATTAATGGTTTTTGAGAATACATCTGGTGCAATGTCAGTAAAAGACATGGTTTTATGCCGAATTCAGTAGAAATGGAATTTTTATTCTCGAGCATGTTTTATTTTTATTTGCAGAGCTCTTAAATTTGTTGATTGGGGTATTGTAGGACCTAAGAATCTATTTAAGTCAGTTTTATTAAGTGTGATTTTGAATGTTTTGACTTTACAGCATTTTTCAGTCCATTCAGCATGGTTGAGCTTATTTCAGTAGTTTTTGATAATGCGTCATACCAAACGTTTCACAAGCGCTCTTGCATTAATACAACGCATCCATTCGATGCCCTCTGGCGATGCAGTCGCTAACTACGAAAACCGAAACCAAAACCAAAAACATGCAAACTCAAAACACCAAACCCAAATCACGTGCAAAAGAAAGAAAAACCATTCAAATTTCTTGCATTTAGGACTTTTTCGCCTGTTATTTTTTTCACAATTGTTATTCCTGTTTCCTCCACGTCATGCACAGTTTCAGTGAAGATAAATCGAAATGTGTCAGAAAAGCTCAACAGGCATTTTCGTCACCAAGAATTGCAGCTGATCTGGCCTACATAGGAGCCAATTTCTCAGTTTTAGCTGAGAGCATAACATGGCTTGAAAAAGTTTGCGTCCCTTGAGAATCAATTGATATGAAAGTATCAAAGTAATATCTGAACTTTTAGAAGGAAACAAAAGTGATGTCATACAGAAATATGCTGGTTCACCGGCTAACATTTATTCGTTTCGTTACGCCCCTTACACAAATTGTGATGTTGAAATGTCTGTCTCTGCATACAAGCAAATATTAAGTGATAGAAAACTAAACTAACTTCACAAATTTTAGAAATGATGCTAGTTTCGTATTGTAATGCTAAAAGATTCATTACAAATACTGCATTTTCATGTATTTAAGTAGCAAAAAACTTAAAAAAGTAGCTTTTATAGACCATGTTTAAGAGTATATTTTATCGTTTCTGGACCATGTTGCATGCATATTTTAGCATTTTTTGAGCATGAAAATTCGGTCTCTAGTCATGATTGTTAGTGTAGATGGAGAACTCTCCTATTCCCTGATCCAGCAAGCTTCCATATTATGTTCAACTGAGACACACCAAAGAGACACCAATAATGTTGCCGTGCTATTGGCGTGGATAGACCACTGTTTTATATGTTTCTATAGGCTTTGTGTAAGTGCTTATTCTGTTGTTTGCGCTGAGTGTATATTTTGTTTTATTTTATCTATTCAGGCGTTGTGTTTTTGCAGATAACTTTAATTTTGATGTGTCCATATATTCTGTATTTTGTTAATTGTGCTGTTTATGTTTGGTGTGTGTTTCAGTTTTTTAAATAACTGTCTTAGGCATTTGTTCTGCTTTGATGAAGTACTGTTTTAGTTACTAGCTAAGCCTACCTAACTGCTTGCGGATTTCCTCATTATCCAACTCAATCGTTTTTGCCATTTAAGTTTGTCTTGGGCGTAAAATGTTTGGGTTTGTTTATGAATTGGTTTCTCTCTAGGTCTGGATATAACTGTAATGGTCCCACTGGGGAAAAAAGGTGTATGTGTTCTATAAATAGATTTTTTCCAAGATTTTTTTTTCTAAGATTTATGTACTCATGTAAAACAACATTTTACCTCTTTTGCTGTTTGTTTATTTTCGGTATACCTTGTCTTTTTGTGGGATTTCCGTGTAAAATTATAAACTATTTTCGTAGGATGTTGCTTCTTTTTCAATAAGTTTTGTATTCATATTGACTTCTGGATGAATATCATGGTTAAGTTCATTGTTGAATGTGTATTCCTCTTCAAGTTCATTACTGATATCAGTATTAGTGTTTTAATCTGCGTGCTCAGTGCCGGTTTGTATAGTTTGCTCGTGTTCTTGTGGCTATTTTACAACTTCTTGTTTTATTTTCTGCTGTGTGAGTAAGGGTATTAAATTTTCATAGAATTTTATAAAATTTTCAAAAAAAATTGTGTGATGCTGATCGGGAGCGCGCTATTCAGTGACTGTGATGTGAGGATAAATCTCTTTGAATGCTTCATACAAGTGTTGTCTGTAAGCTACAGCGTCAGTTTCTAGAGTCAGTTTAGTGACTGCTTGATCACATGGTTTATGTTATTGGTCCATATTATGCATAGGCATGGCTGCGCTGGCTTTAATAAACGTGAAAAATTTGGTAACAACAACATTAGTTATTTAATAATTTATTAAAAAAAGATTTCTTGGGTCTAACAGACCCAACATTACCATTAGCTAGAGTCTTTCCTACGTTACTACTCAAGGGCTAGTAAAACACTCTTGGTGTAATTATCTAGCATGTCCAACTAATTAGTGCTGCTCAATGAAAGAAAAACATATCCTATATATTTTGTTTTGGATTCGGTGCACCATAAACTCAATTTCTCTTTGTCACACTTATGTTCTCGTTAATCATATACTTATAGGTTTTGCATTTCCGATATATTAGAATAGGAAATTAGCATAGATTTTTTTTACATATTAAAGCACTGCTTCATACAGATTGCGCTACGCTGAAAAACTAATTAATATTAAATTTAATAAAAATATTAGAGAAAAATATTAAAATTAGCGCTTGAAATGTGAAAACCTCCCAACGAAGACCTATGTTATATCTGTCGTCGCTTTCCGTCAAACGCAATGATTTTATGGTGCCGTGAAGGTCGATCTGATGAATAACTCTTGCGATGCTTCCGAGATTATACAGGCTAACCCATATCATGAAAAGACCATTGTTAAACGTGCGACAAATATGGCGACAAAAAAGGCAAAATTACCCTAGTAGCAATTGCCATCTGGGATAATAAAACCGAGATAGGTATTATCTCCCAGATTTTTACATGTAATATAAGCACGAAGCCTCGATTAAGCCCATTAAAATCTTGTTCAAACGAAAATTAAACATGTTTTTTTCATTGATATAAGATAATTTTTAGATTTCAAGTTAATATGTTTCTGATTTGTTTAGAAGATGGTGGCTATTTCGGTTTTCTGAAAAAAGATGGCAGTAGTTTCCCTGGTAATTTTGTCACTTTTTGCCAGCTTTATTGTCGCCAATTTTAGAGATACTTAACTGATCAGATGCAATCAACTGGGCCACTAGAGGACAGATATAACAATGATTCACTAAGTTGTAAAACATTGCCAGTACTTTGTATAGTATACTGTATATTGTATGCAGTATATCAGTTTCTTCTTTTTCTGGGGGGTGTTCCTATAAACTGGTCACTCAGTATAATTATCTGGCAGCAGGGGACAAACCCCTCTAAAAGTAACGGCCAGTTGAGTTTGGTCTGTGGAGAAAAAATTCAGAGTGGTGCTACCCAGGTTAACATGATTGGCGGTAATGAGGCGATATCAACAATGGTATCAACACGTAGTGCACCATCACTATGCAGGGATCAGTTGTGACATTCCATGTCAGTGAGTGTCACATGGGTCCGGCGGAGTAAGTGTAGGGGTTTGTTTTAATTATATATACATAAATTTTGGGGGTACTTTTAATGTTTTACGTGATT
>JAHWFO010025793.1:546510-575079 GCA_023313115.1 Rhysida immarginata
GTCTGTGTGAGAAATAAAGAGAGTCTTTATCAATTTTACTTGATCGGTCACTTAATTTTTAAGATTCACACTCCTCGTAGTATCAGCCCCAAACCTTTGACGCCCGTCTCACCCAACACTAGTGTTGAAATTTATTAAGAGGGGGAGGGGTGTCACACAGTAATATATATCTCATGACCAACAATGCAAGGCAAAGTTTGTGCAATACAGATAAGGTTCAATTTGTAACAATGCATAGAATTCATGTTATGGATTAGCCTGTATAATCTCGGAAGCCTCGACCCTTGTCAGCGATATTGATGAGTAGGCAAGTAACATCGTAGCCAACGAGAAAAACCAGCCCCGGCGCGGAAAAGTCATCTGATGAAACTAAACCTAGTAACAACGTTATCTTCATTGTTTCGATCGTAGGTTTTAAAATCGATATTTTTTCGTTTGTTGAGAACAATGAAGGTAGATTTGTTGGCCAGACTACTAAGATCAGGTGACTTTTCCGCGTCGGGACAACACCTAAAGGGAAGACCTGCAGACAAAAGTTATATACGTTATTATATCACTATCAAGTGGTCAAATTTACTGCTTATTATTGGTGAAAATACGATTAAGAATGTCCGCTTTATGATGATGTATCATTGACTACACCTTTTATCTCCAGGCTTTCTCTCTAAGAGGTGTTGGATGGGGCCTGCCCTTCTCGTTGGTTACAAGTGACATCATAAGTCCTCTTGTGGTGTCATCTTAAATTTTTTTTAATACCTATAAATTTTTTTAATAATCCAATTACTACTCCTTGGTATTGATAACGAATACTGTAGAAAATATAACTTAAAATTTTCATGCAATTTCCGCATTGTGTTAATTACCTTTTCTAAATATATAGAATTTGCCTTATCTGTAATATTAAATTTTGAATAAAGCATTGTCGATTCTGTCAAACACTGCTACAGCAATGCAAAACGTCTTCGCTTTTCCTTATTTTGTAGTTCATGCATGATATATATTTTGTAGAGATAAAGCTTTGGACGAGTAGGCATGCATTAACCATCTTAGTAATAAATCCCGTTTTGTGTTGAACAGCCATATGCAGACGGCCGATTTCTTGTTCTTCTCTAATTTTTCAACACTATCATTCGAACTATCATGTGTTGATCTATCATATTTCACTTGGTATGGCCTATCTTCACCCTTTTGGTTTAAGACAATTTCTTTGGTTTGAACTTGTTTTTGGCAGCGAATTATCGATATTTTATTAGGTGGTCTTCATGGTAATGTTGTTCATGTTTAATGCTTTCCGCTCGAGAGTTGCCTTCTTGATTGTAGCGCAACACCTCGTTTCATGCTGAGATTAGTGACGTAATAAATGTAGCTAAAATTTTGACAGTTTCTCTTTTCATTGCTGCAAAAGCGGATTGACATAGCATTTATTATTATTGTAAGGTTTTAAATAGGATTTCTTATCAATATATTAAGCTCATTCTGCATATAAAAATTGTGTTTTAGGTCAAATAATGTGGATGCTATTGTGAATTGTTTTTAGGCAATTATCCCGTCCTCATCTGATACAATGCTCGTCCTTATTCATATACATCCTCTAGCACACCTCTTAAGATTGCTCAAACAATACTTTCTCCGAGTCATGCTATTGAATATATTAACCCATTCATAATATATCACATTTAAATTAAGCATAAGATTTTCATGTTTTGCTTGGTAACGATGATTATCTCAAACGTAACTCGTTTTCACTTGCTAAAAAAATTGCCCATTTTTGACCCTTCTCACCCAACTGATTACCACAATCACCCCCAATAACAGCTAGCTCAGCTTCACCAGTTCTCCCAATAAAATCTCCACCAAGTAATCAATAGAAAAATGTCGGATTCTTAAAATAAATTGTCTCGAAAGTGAATTACTTCAAGTTTAAATAAGCAAGCAAAGTTTTGGAATCAAAATATATAAATCTTTATTTCAAGAAATCTATTTCCTAGGAACACGAAATAATAAGCATTGACTTCTAATGATGTTTTCTTAATTAAATCAAAGTAATTAAATTTAATATATATAAAGACTCGCTATATTCAAAAAGGAAAAGGTTTAAATCAATCTAACCAAATCTTAATAAAAATTATGTATTATTACAAAGTATGCTGAACGGATATTTAAAAGAGAAAAGGAGGAGACACAAAAACCCTAGAATGCAATAAATAGTTAAAAAATACAACTGAAAAATAAAATAATAATTAACAAATAACAAAATAATTAATAAATATATAAGTAAAATTAAAATAAAACTAAAAAATCAAATAAAGAGCTGACGTTTTGGATAGAGCCTATCCTTTATCAAAGCAAAAAAAGATAATTCTCTAAAAGCAAATAGAATATTAGAAAATTATTCTGAAGTTGTGAAAGTTGTACTCGACAATCGACAATCGAACAGTGTAGTGTATCGGTATTCAAGTGGAACTTGAAGCATAGCTTCCACAATCTCACCCTTCATAATCATATTCCAAGGGAAATACACTGAGCTAGAAAAGAAGCCTGATGTACCCACAAGGGTCATCCAAAGTATGAAAGAAAATTGCCTCCTCTTGGTGGAGGAAAATTTGATTGACGACTGTCTAGACTAGAAGCAGACCACTAGTATTAGATAAAACACGACTTATGAAGTCCAGTAATCTGGAAATAAGACATTTTCAATGTCTTCAAAATTGATATCAAGTATATGCCTTGGATCACGATATCTCTTTCTATGCATAGGATGCTTTAAAATGCCCGAGACTAGCTCGTTGCTATGATTTTCTATATTGGGCAGCATGAATTCCATGAGCCCTTGAACGTCTTTGCCAATATGAGTCATGTTGAAGTCATTATAAATGGAGGAATTGCGAACAATTCTCCAATCTTTTTGCGCAATAGTCCTAAGGGTAACGTTTTAGAACGTTTGCAGTTCTTTCCATCTAGTTTTACATATTGTGGCCCAGACGGGCATACCATAAGTCAAGATAGTCCGAACAATGACCTTATAGAGTAGGAGTTTATTTTCAATGTTTAGAGCACTATTCCGGCCCAGCAGAGCAATCAAGCTAAACTTGGCTCTCCTGGCCTTATTCAACGCATAAGTTGCGTGAGGAGTCCAGGTAAGTTTAGAGTCAATAACAACACCAAGATATTTATAAGTTTCAACCCAGTCCAGTTTTTTGCCATATAGTGTTAGAGAATCTAATGATCTCTTTCTCTTCTTGGAGACAAACATCGCCTTGCATTTCTCTACATTCAATTTTAGCCTCCACTTACTAAACCAGCTTTCACACTCCTTTAGAGCCTTCTGCAGCCGCGAGACTACTACGGCTGGTTGACGAGCACAGGTCAGTATAGCAGCGTCATCTGCGTAAAAAAAAGAGCTTACATTTAGAAGGACTTGGAAAGTCTCGCATAAAATAATTGAATAATACTGGCCCCAGGACTGAACCCTGTGGGACACCAGCATTTACTTCATACATAGGAGATAGACTATCTCCAAATCTGGCCTGAAAGAACCGGTTGGAGAGAAACGAGTGTATCAGAGTAATTATGTCTTGAGGAAATCCATCCATAATCATTTTAAAAATAAGACCATCGTGCCAGACTTGGTCGAAGGCTTTGTGTACATCGAGAAAAACGACCCCACAGTACATAGAGAGATTAAGGGGCTCATTGATATCCGCTGCGAGCCTCCATGTTTGGAGTTGGCAGGAATGGTTTGAGCGAAAGCCAAATTGTTCATCGCGGATGAGATCGTTGGCATCACAGTGCTCAATGAATCTCTTGAGAATTGTTTTTTCCAGGATTTTGGAAATTGATGGTAACAAGCTGATAAGCCTCTAGCTAATAGGATTTGCAGGATTTTGTCCTGGCTTAGGAATGCTTAAGACAACTGATTGCTTCCAAGCATCCGGGAAGTAAGTGTTCTTCCAGCAGTCATTAATCACTTTTGCAATATCTTGAATTGTATTTGGAGGTAAATTTTTCTAAGCAGTGTTCTTAATAGAGTCTTTACCTGGAGCTTTTCTCGTTTTTAAATTTTTAATGATGCTTAGGACTTCATTTACATCAATGCTATGTTTTGGGAATTCATTGCTGTGAATATTATAGAAGCCAGTTATGCAGGATTTTACTTTCTCGGACATATCAAGTCCTATTTGCCGACCATCAGTAGGCGTGACAAACTGTTCTGAAAGTTAGCTTGCAATAAGCTGCGCTTTATCATCATCATTCGTGATGAATTTGCCATTTTGGGCTAACAGAGGTGGGATATTAATGGCTTTCTTGTTTTGCAAAGCTCGAACCATGCACCACATAGAGTTATCGTGGGTCGACAGACTCTTAACTTTATCATTCCATCTGTCATTACGAAGTGCTTTTACCTCCTCGTGAACTCTTCTTGTGAGCCTATTATACTTGGTCTTAAGCCATGAATCACGAGTTCGGTACCACTGCCTTCTAACCTTATTCCTTTGCTCAATTAATTGTTTGATTTCTGGGGTGAGATCAAGGTGATCAGCTCGCTTCGACTCTAAGGGCGAAGCACTAGAGTCAATAGCTGCTTTTATACGTTCAGTAAGCCTTTTCACATAGGTATCAATGTTGCTCGTACTATGTACGTTATTTAGTGGGTCGTCATCATTTTTGAGAAATTCTCTAAAAAATTTCCAGTCTTGTTTGAGCCTCAGTTCTTCTTTGAGGTCAATGTTTACGTTATCAAAATTTAGTGCAACTGGTTTATAGTCTGAGGATAGATCATTGACAGTATAGATACTGAATGATTTGTAGAAGCCCTTCAACAACACAATATCAAGTACATCACTTGAAGGAGAATGATCACAATAATATGTATCATCCACAGGGCCTACTGCAATAATATCAGATTGCTTTTGCATGTAGCCATACAAAAAAACACCGTTTTGGTTATGGCATTTTGAATTCCAGTGCGAGTGCTTAGCGTTCAGGTCTCCCGCCATAATAACGGGAATATTCCCGGAAAACAGCTCGTCGAGCTCGTTGGCATCGAATTTATGCTTGGGCGCATTATATAGAGCCACTAGTTTCACTTCTCCCAGTGTGGCATCAGTAATGATAGCAGAGGCAGCTTCCATTCCCATATAGTCTCGGGTTGGTTCCTCCTGATAATGAATGCCTTTCTTAATAATAATTGCTGACCCACCTGACGGGGACTTTACTGTAGTGGGAAGAAATCTGTCTTTACGATAGACACAGTAACCAGGTAGCCTGAAGTCGCGGTCTGGCCTTATGTGTGTCTCACATAGAAATGCTATGTCTATATCCCATTAAGTTAGGAAGTTGTAAAACTCAATACGCCTCCAGGGATCCCCCTGGCGTTCCATATTGCGCAACGAAGTTTACCTCGATTTGTAATAGAATAACATCGATCAGCCATACTGTCAGTGTTTATTCGTAAGTATTCCACTCATCAGTGGCATTTTCTTGCCCAGTTCGTTTAACAAATTGCATACACTGCCAATTTGTTTATACATTTCTTGAAAATCATTCACGTTAATGCTCTTATCTTGTTTGGAGACCATTGAGGCATAGGAAATCTCCGGGGACACTTTAGCACTTTGCACTCTCCTGACTTGCGGATATTTAGGACATTTTGTGTAACTAAGAGGTGTGTTGTCCATTACATCGAATACATTTTGGGGGATCTTGTCCCTTCACATTTGGGCAGTCTTTTGACTGATGATCTTTAGCGCATTTGTTACAACGGGGGGATTCCGTGCAACCCATAGATACATGGCCAAATCGCAAACAATTATAGCATTGTAAAGGTTTCTTATTACCTCGAAACATTTCAACACTGACAGCTAAAGGCCCTATGCGGGTCACATTTTTAAGTGTCTTATTGTGTTCAGTGTTTGATAACAGAACCAGAATCATGGGCATATCAATTGATCCTTTGGCTTTTTTAAGCCTAATCACTTTCTCAGGGAAATAGTTGGCCTTTTTCAGGTCTTCATTAAAATCGTTAAGGTCATAGGTCACGTCTACATTTCATATAACGTATTTGAGGACTTTTTCCGATTTAAGTTGATGATGCTGAATCTTTAGCACGTTATCAACCTTAATGCCAGACACCAATTTACTATGAGTTTCCTCATCATGACACCTTATTTTGATCGTCTCTGCTCTGCCTGTGTGTACAGTAATTAGGTTAATCGCCACATGCTTTTGAATCTCGCCCAGGATTTGCTTGATTGGCTGACCGTGAGTACGTATTATGATTGGCGGAATATAGGAGCTGCTCTTGGTATTTGGCTTTTCAACATTTTTTCGCTGTTCGGACTTGCTTTCTTGAAAAGCAACAGCGATTGTATCATTTACATCAACAACATCCTTAATGGTGTCAATTTTCAACCCTTTTTTAGATTTTGCAGGTATCCATTTATCCGCATCATTGTATAGCCGTTTGCGATTTGTACTAATCGGGTCTTTGCCATCGTTATCGTTACTCCCTAAGCCGGAGGGGATAATTTCCATAGGCTGAGGATTCACACTCTCTGTTTCACAAGAGTCTCTTAGATAGCCAGAAGTTACACCAGTAGGCTGATTACCTTTCATTGACAGAGCAGAGAATTGATCTTTGAGGAACTGCTCTAACTTATTAAAGTTCTTGTTGGCTTCATTGCGTGCTGCAGATATTTCAGCATTCATATTAGCAATTTTATCGTGGATTTCAGTTATGTTCCCTTTTAGTGACTCGACTTTTCCTCGTAAAATATCATACTTAGTGCACATTTCTTGGCGCAAAACCTCTAGCTTATCCTTAATTATAGCATCAAAAGCTTCGAATCTGTAATCTTTACAGGCATTTTTATATATCTCGCCATACGTGTATTTACCGTCACTTGTTTTTTGCCTTGCAATTCCACTTAACGCTTTGCCTGAGTCTGGCATTATGATAAAATTTAAAATAATGGTCAGTAAAGAATAGTCAGACTGCTAGCCCTGAAAAGGGCTTTTCCAGAATAAGATCTGTAGTAAAAACAGCCTTAAAGAATAGGATATAAAAAAAAACCGCTGACCTTAAGAGAGTGTGCCTTCAATTATATTCCTCCTCCAATCTATACCACCTATGAGTAGCTCGAACCCGTGATGTGTGCTCTGCTCGATCAACAAGAAAAGGTGTCCCTCCAATATGAAAGTTGTACTAACGGATGGGTTTATATATAGTTTGCATGGGGAATAGTAAGGCATAATTGGCTGACAAACAAGAAGAGAACAAATGAGATTATTTAGACGAACTGTTGGCATAGGACAAGACGGAGGACAAATAGGAAATGATAAGGGGGCGGCGAGAAAAATATAATAGGATAAAACAAATGAAAGTGAAATTATAAAAACGTTTAGGAATGATAGGGTGCCTAGCAAAAAGATTACGTAAAATTTTTCCTGATTATTAGTAAACAAAAAAGGGGGCCGTCATGAAAGAATATTATTGACATTGTTTAAAATTATCGATTTTATAATTCCCTGACTGTACTCGGTTTAAAAATAAAAAATAAAAAATTCCCTGACCATCCCTGGTCGCTAGTCACCCGGTAAAATAGTCTCACATGTAAGAGCATCGGATCAAAAGTAAAAAATATCTAAGGACATTGAAGAACATTGAAAAGAATAAATAAAAGATAAGATAAAGAATAAAGAAAAGGCCCCATAGGGCTTGCGACAAATTAAGGAATAGTTGAAGTTAGAAGGGGACATGGGAAAGATAATGAGGGAATGGTGCCTTTGCTGAGGTTAATGCCATTAGGGGCGAGGGAATTAAATTTTCAAATAAGAAAAGACTCGAACTGCTTCCTTTCTTTTTTGCTATGGAAGTTACTACGAAGAATATAAATGCTGATGGCCTGTAAAGAGTGCCCAGAGGAATTAAAGTGTTTAGCGACAGGGGTGTCAGCATTGCTCCAGAATATGTCTGGCAAATCTGGAGCGTATGTTATTGCCTGTCTCTCCAACGTATTATTTCTGGCATACTTTGCAATGTAACAGGTAAATTAATTTGTGAGAAGTGCAGGTCAGGTTCTGGTTAATCTTGAAAGTAAAGGAGGAGGCACTGAAGGAAATGGAGGTAGCAGGGTTAAGAAAATGACAAACACCGCAACGCTTTGCATTGCAAGGGGAACATCCCTTTGTGGAAGTGCGTGGTTTGGTAATACCAGCATGGACCAGAATATTTTTAAAATTAAATGTCCGTTTAAAAGAAACTTTTAGTGGTTCTGGTAGAATGGAGTGGAGAAGAGGAGAATTGTCAATAGTATATTGATATTTCCTTAGGACATTTTTAATACTATTGAGGGTTGGATGATGAGGAAGAACTAATGTAGGTGTTGTCATGGCTGGAGAAGGTTTGGGGTTTTGTTAGAACGAGAATTGCGATGTTTATTGATAGAAGCGCATATGACAGATTTGGGGTAGCCTCTTGCTTTAAGGGAGTGGGTAAGGGCATTAGCATGGAAGTCCTTGTCAGACTGATTAGTGCATATTCTATGGATGCTAGTTAACTGACCTAATGGGATGTTATCCTTGCAATGGCGCGGATGGCAGCTGTCATAGTGTAAGTACAGGTGTTGATCAGTGGGCTTCTTATAGAGATTAGTAGACAATTTATTGTTAGTGATAGAGATAGAGACATCCATAGAAGAAACTGTCCTGATAGAGTAATTGTGAGAAAACTTGATGGAGGGGTGGATGGAGTTGGAATGGGTGATAAAAGATAAGAGTGAGTCTTCGTTGTGTGGCCAGATCAGGAAAATATCACCAATATATCGCAGCCAGACCAACGGCTTTAAGGGAGACGTGGAAAGTAGTTTGGTGTCCACTTCCCCCATAAAAATGTTAGCATAGTTGGGAGTTATTTTGGAGCCCATAGCAGTGCCACTGGTCTGGATGTAATACTCATTGTTTAAAGTGAAGAAATTGGAGGTGAGGATGGTACGAAGAAGAAGGCAGATAGTGTCAGAAGTAGGAACTTGGAAAGGTTTGTTAGCCTTGAGACTGTTGCACACAGCTTTAACCACATCATCATGAGGAATGTTAGTGTAGAGGGAAGAGACATCAAGCGTGCAGAGGAAGACGTTATTGAAATCGTAGTTAGAGTCGTTAAGGCACTGGATATGGGAAAGAAAATCGTTAGTGTCATTGATATAGGAAGGAAGATTGGGTGGGATGTGGCGTATGTGGTGGTCGACATACGCAGATAGTGGCTCACAGAGTGTGTTGTTACAAGAGATGATCGGACGGCCGGGATTGCCAGGTTTATGAATCTTGGGAAGCAGTTAGAAACGACCAGGTAACTGAATTTAGGAAGGAGGAAGAGGCGGGTTTTGTTATCAACTTCAGAAGAGGATTCAAGCTGAGAGAGGGTATTTTGAAGTATGGTTTTGAACGTGTCAGTAAGATCGGAGGTTAGTTTCTTGTAGAACATAATATCAGAGAGTTGTCTGTTAGCTTCGTTAATGTAGTCAGAGGTGTTCATGACAACAATAGCAAAGTATGCTCTAATTACAACTGTGAGACTTGCCTCCTTCACTTAATGCAAATAACCAATAAATTCAATGTTCAAAAATCCTTCGTTTTTCTTTAGGTACGCTCCTCAGAAATATCAGTTACAAATATTCAACCAGTTGAAGAATTATATCCTGAATAGCATCAAAACACAAATCGCATTTATCGATCACTTTATGAGTCTATGCAATACTCAAAATGTCTAAAGTGAGTTCTACAGTTTCCTATACTAAAACAGAAGTAATAGATACATGCATTGATGAACCTTGAATGCTTTCTTATTCCACGTAGAATTCTTGAAAAAAATCTCTCTCAATTGTAGCCCTGTAGAATTCCTCTGAAGAGTTATCCTCTTTGCTATTGCTCGGCAGAATCGTTTACTGTGTAATGATCCACCACCCCCACAATATTAGTTAGTGTTACCTTGCTTCCGCTTCAGGTGTCGGGGTGATGGACTACCACATCCAGCATCCCCCTGCCTAAGATTTAGCCAGCTGCCATTGATCCCTTTAATCGTCATGTCCATTACCTGCCACGGGGGGGGGGGGGCGAAAAGCTGATGGTATGCCTCTTCATCTATAAGCGACACTTGAGAGCCAATGTCGAACACAATGGTGACAGGCTGACCTTGCAGGTACACTGTTGCGAGACACATACCACCATCACCACACTGTGTCAACACTGGGTCCTTCAAGCTGCCCACTTGTATTCAAGCTACGTGGATAAGGTGCGACCTGCGGAGAATTTCTGGCAATGTAACCCAATTGTCCACATTGATAGCAGCCGTTATTCATAGTCAGTCTACGCAGAACAATAGCCTGCGTCTCATCCTGAGTAGCGGTCATCCGCACCGCGGGTGCTTCTGCCTGCACAACCCGAAATTTTTCCATAGTCCGCGATAGTCCTTCTACTATAACTTCCAGTTTTTTAATAGACTCCTGACAATTACACCCCTGACTTTTCTGCTTCATATTTTCAACCCCCGGGGTGCACATTTTTGATGCACTTTGACTATTACCTTGCTCACTTAGGTTCATCTCCCCAGACTCCACGACATTCAACAACTTCTTATTTCTTTTTTCCAATTCCTCTGATCTCATTGCCAGTTTCAATGCCTCCTTATAAGTCTTGAGGATCGCTATCATCAGCGCCTTCCTGTGAGCAATCAAACAGCTATTATTAAATCGTTATAGTAAAATGGTTTCCCTAATGGGGGCAGCTTCAGGAGTAGCACTGATATATCTTGCCATAGCCAACTCCAAACGTCCGGCAAACGCAGCCACTGACTCGGATGCCCCCTGGATTGTGTCATGAAGATCCTGTGAGAAGTCCCGCTTCACATTGAGACGATCAAATACCTGCTCCAGACGTGGTCGGAGTTGATCATATTCCTCAATATCGAATACTTCATACTCCGCTGCACGTTTGGCAGCAGCCCCTTTTAATTTGGAGTATATTATGGTCACCTTTAATTCCTGTGTCCAATTCGCAAACGCTCCTATTTTATCCACACTGACCAGGAAGGCTTTGATTGTTATCTCCCCCTTTTTCCCCCACAAGCGCTGGTACAGCTCCAGTGTAACTGGCCAACTCTGGGGCTGCTGCAGCCCCCACATCACCCTTGTCTCCTGGCATTATCAATTACAATTACACACACAGTATCACACACCAAACATTGATCATTACTGTTGCACTCCCACCCACAGTGCCACACTTCACTTATTCACAAATACACACCCTCTATGTTCTCAATACTAATCATTTAACATCGCAAAGAGAAACCATGTAGCTTGCTTTTCAACAAAAACTAAAAAAATCACAATTCCAGGCTGACCTCCATAATCCGGGAATTACGGATTTCCGGTCCCTGTTCGGGCGCTATTGCAACGTTCCACCATCCCCACAATATTAGTTAGTGTTACCTTGCTTATGCTTCAGTGTCAGGGTGAAGGAAGCTAGGGTTCGAGACCGAAATAAAATGGAAAACTTCAAACCGAGATTGTGGTATTTGGTGCAATGCAGTTCGATTAATTCAGAATAAGATGTTTAATGTCCATTTCAGTTATACTATATCCTAGATTCTGCATATGCTATTTAATTACAGGGCCCCAATGCTAAACTTAAAATTCCATATCTTAGTGATAAGTAACCAGATGCATCAAAAGTATCGTTTCTGCATGGCACTCCTGATCGTGTTGGAAGTTTACCCATGCATGTCGGATATTGCAACTATTTAAATGAGCGTGTTAACGCCTTGGCTCCGCTGGGTGATAATCACGAGCACTTGAGTACCCTGAAGCAAATATTTCAAACTCTTACGCTCTTACGCGCATGGCATCTCCTTTCACTGACGAAAAGGGGGGAGGGGCTGGAATCCCTGTTGCATAGTGCAGTGCTCGATATCTTTCCAGCCACTGTCGAGCCCAAGTGCTGGTCGTATGCGTAGGCGTATTTGTTTTGCCTGTATGCTTACGCTAACCTGGTCACTCTACGTCACGAATCTCATTACGAATCCATTTACATACCTGCATGGCTATAATAAAAATCTATTGGGAGCTGCACTATAATTCCATACGTAAGAACAAAGCTGTAAAACAGTCTTTCCTTTGTAAATGCCAAAGGTGGGAGGACGTTTGGCACCATCGGCTTCGTGACGAGTATATCGTTCGAAGTTCTGTCCTCCGTGTTATTAATAAATTAAAAGTCACTCACCAAATTGTTCGCTCTTAGTTTTCGGTTACCGCCACTATTTAGAGTCTGTCTTGTATTCCAAAACATGTCCACTTGTAACCACACCGTCCATGGGCGACGGCTTGCTCACAGCTCCAGAGGATCACTCCTCGACATCATTCGAATATGAATATCAATTCAACTTTTATACATCTGGCTGCATTACTATTCACCGTTGCTCATCATCAAACCAATTAAATGATAATAAAATAACAAGAACTAATAGTTAACATAAAATCATTGATTCAATCTACAGGGCCTCATTTCGAATGTGAGGCATTTAATAACACAACGCTAGCAGATTTTTTAAATCAAAATAAAAAGACGAATAATTTTAAAACAAAAAGATATTAAAGTCACGCATCCAATTTTCTCCAAAAGCGATCGCAACAATCTTCTCCTGGAGGCTGGGCAATCTTCTTAGAAAACATTCATACAATTGCCTTCTAACAGAGGACTGATTATGATCTCTCAGGAAATTAACAATTACACTTTTAAACAACTACACGCAACGCAACACACTTGTCTATTACTTTATAGCACAACAAACCTCCTATAGTAAACAACACTCATTTATTAAGACGAACGAAACAAAATGCATAATTCCCTCAACACATCTGCTGAATTTCAAAAATTCACTCCCTTCTTATATTCCCCCATCAGACATACCAGACAAACCTCTAATTGGGACGTCAGAACTGTTGTTCTATAGAATTTTTATTCCCATTCTTTTTTTACTCATAAAAATATGCACCTCTCCACTCAGATCAATAGTTACAAATTCTTCACTTGGTTGGTTTTAAACCAAACCCTTCACACAACCACTACCGTCATATATTTACTGGTGAGATCCTTAAATCGTAAATGTTAGGAGAAGAATTAACAAAAAATCTTGCCACTCTGCAATGGAAGTTGCATTTAACGAAATAACAATTGGTATCCTCCCAGAAATTATCCTAACTCACCTTCAAATCATAATATTCTGCATTTCCATTTCACACTAACTCAGTATCTTGCCCAAGTCAAATCTTATTTACCCAAATTTAGAAAATACTCATTACTCTATTACAAAAATGAGTGACAGAAAACAGATATTTTTGCGGACGATATAAATCGATTGATGCCCCAGTGGGAATCGTGTTATAAGAACACCTTTGTCAGAAGATCAAAATTTTGTTTATCGGTGCTTAATCATAAAATTTCAGTTTGTTACAAGGAAAAGAAAATATAAAACAACAAGTGAAACGTCACATTACCCTACAACCAATGAAAACTAATTCTGAAAGTATTTCAAAAAAAACTTCCCATCCAAAAAATGAATGTATTTTCACTACTCAATAATTTCATATTCACCAGTATCCTTAAGAACCCTTTCAATTCCACCTTAACCCCTCTTACAACTCCATAATTAACTTCACATCATAATTATCCTCATAAGTTCAGCAAAAATTAAGTATTTCCTTTTAGGAAGACAGTAAAGACTGAACGAAATGATTGTTAGTTTCACTCAATTCAAGAAAGTTTTCTTTTGGCTTTGCTGCCACACAAGATCATTAGTTCATCGCACAACAACAAAAAAATTTACTGCATAACAACTGTATTGTTCTCTGTAAATCTCCATAAATATGTTTCGATAGTTCACCCTTCTTCTAGGTCTTAGATGATATGGTCCAAGATTTCTATTATTCACTCGACTATTATATCTATTCATCTTGTTGGAAAAGATCAACCATTGTTAGTATTGTAGTATTGTATACTGTCATATTGGGGAGCTATTACATTGATGAGGAATGCTGGGAGAATCTTTCTGCCTAATGTATTGTAATGGATGTATGTTCTTTAATTAAAACTTATGCTTCTATTTATTATTAACGGACCTCTACCATGGTTATGGGCCAGCATAAATCAAACTAAAATAAATATGAAGCAAGCGAGAATGCTAACGATAAACGACTATAATCAGAAGCAAGAAAGTAACAAATGTTTTACGTGAATAAAGCTAAACAAAAAAGTGAGAAGAAGGGAAGCAACCATTCATGACCTTCTCGAATGAACAGAGCCAGACAACGTGCATAAAGAAAAACGATAAAAAATGGCAATCAGAACTTAAAAACTTATCAAGATAAGTACTTTATATTTATTAGGAATTGAGAAAAATAAAAAAAATGCGACATACATTTAAGAAGAAATCGCTGGATTATAAATCGTTGATAAAGAAAATTGGCCGGTTATAAGTCAATTGCGCCATATAGAAAAATTTAATGCAACAAACTATCGTCATTGGAAATATAATATTAAGATGAAGTTGATTGAACGTGAACTGTGGAATTACGTGGATGGTACAACTGTAATAAAGCCTCATGTAATAGCTATTGAACAAGCTACATATCAAAGCAAAGATGAGATGGCTATGGCGACTTTTGCATTAAGCATAACTTCAGAACAACAAGTACACATAGTAGATTCTAAGACAGCTCGAGAAGCATGGTGGACCCTTGCTAAAATATTTGAGCCAAAATCAAGACCAAGAATACTTCAATTAAAGAGACAGTTAGTGTCAATTCACCTAGAACCAGATGAAATAATGACTTCATATTTAAACAGATTAAAGATCTGCAGTGATCAGCTTACTGCAGTAGGTGTAAACATTCCTGATGATAAACTGGCATACTCAATGTTAACTAGATTACCTAGCAGCTACGAAGGATTAGTTATGTCTCTAGCTAACCTCGATGATGAAAAATCCATTTCTAGTGAAATCATAAAAGCACTTTTTATCGAATACGAATGAAGAAACATGCAGAATCAAGAAAAACAAGAAAATGAGGTAAAGAATGCTTATTTCATTAAAAAAAACAGTGGAAACAAAGAGATATTCATGAAAAGGATGAAAATAATGATTAAAAAAGACCCAAACTCGCAGAAACAAAATCACTTGTAGTAACTATGGAAAGAAGGGACACTTATTTAAAGACTGTTGGTTTAAAAACAAAAGCAAAGAAGGAGAGAAAAGAAAATCATAAGCATTGTTTGTGGCTATCATAGAAGGAGATTCAGATGACGTTAATGGATGGATCTTGGAAAGTAGATCAACTAATTATTTAGAAACCTACGTAACAGTCACAAAGAACAAATAAAAACAGCTGGTGGACTACTGTATGCTGATAGAATTGGAAAAATAGAGATGAGAATGAAAATAAAAAATAGAATAGAAAATGTTACCTTGAATAATGTGCTATATATAGCAAAGGTAAAAAGAAACCCGATTTCTATCTCACAAATAATAGAAAAAACGAAAGACTGTTCATTTTGCGAATAGAGCCGCAGTAGTTAAGAATAAATACAAAAAGGTTGTGGCAACAGCTTACAGAAAGAATGGACTCTATATAATTTTTCAATTGAAAAATGGAAGGACAAATTCTGCGACCCGGATTCAAACCAGGAACCTCGACTATCATGGCCGATGCCACTACCAATTGGGCTATCGCAGACACCACGGACAGCCAAGCTGTCTCAAGGTGTCTTAAAGAAAACCAAGTTGTCATGGTTGAAACCCAATGGGAGATGGGAACCCGGCCCGCAGGTCGAGAATTTCTCTACTCCAAACTATCAGAAAGTTGATGAACTCACATGTGAATAATAATAATAATATTTAATGGAAGACCAATCAAGCAACTAAACTGTCAGACAGGAGCATCATTTCAAGTGGATAATAACCAAATATAGCACAAACAATTTGGTCATATAAATATAAAAACGATAGAAGAAATGAAAAATAACAAGGCAGTAATTGGTTTGTTTGTTTGTTTATTTATTTATTTATTTATTTATTGCAAGCAACAGGCTTAGAAATGCCCATTGACAGCTTACAGGAAAACAAATATAAGAACAAATAATTGAAAAACATCAAAAATCAACATATAAGAAAAAAAATTGAAACACAAAACAAATATTGAAACAAAATAATTTAGATGAATTTTAGATGGAGTTTAGATAAAGTTAAGATGGATAATGAAAAGTTGTCAATTAGCAAAGTCAAGTAAAACACCCTCTTCATCAATAAGCAAGAGGCAATCATCAAGGATATTGGACTTAGTGCATTCAGATCTTTGTCGACCTTTACCAGTCAAATCTATTGGGGGTTCAGAATATTTTTTGACATTCTTTGACATATTTTTTGACCTCATCCATTGGAGGTCAAATCTATTGGAGGTTCAGATGACCACTCAAGAAGAACATTAGTATATTATCAGAAAAGAAAGAATGAAGTACCAAAGTACATTGAATTATTTTTCAAGTAATCAGAATGTGTTAAGGATCAAAGAATTAATAGGATAAGAACAGACAACGGATTAGAATATTGTACTAAAGAATTACAAGAACTTTTCACTAACAAGGAATAAAATATGAGCAAATGAATATATATTCACTAATAATGAATGGATTTTCTGAACGAATGAACCGAACTCTTATGGATTTAAAGAGATCTACCCTGGAAGCAGCAAGGTTACCCCCTAAATTTTGGACTGAAGCAAGAGTAACCGCAGCTTATATCAAAAAATAGACTGACTCATCCTTTAACTTGGGAGAAGTTTCTGAAGAAATATGGACAGGTCATAAACCGAGTGTACGACATTTGAAAACATACGGATGTTTAGCATATGTATACATACCAAAATAAACCAAGGGAAATTAGATTTGAGAGCTCGAAAATGTTTCATGGTAGGTTATTGTACAAAGACAAAAGGATGTCGATTATAGGAGTAGAAGGAGTTAATGAAGATAATACCTTTTATGGATTACAAGATTTTGATCAAATTTGCAATGATGAGACAGATTTGTCAGAAACAGAAATACAAGAGGAAAACCCTATTTGAAGACAAAAAAGAAGGTTTAGAAGATGTAACTGAATTAAATAAAAGTGTGGAACAACTTTAGGTAGAAAAAAGACGAGGAAAAACCTAAGAAAATTGTTAGAAAACCTTATTGAAGAACAGGAAAGTCAAAAGAATTGAATTATATGGAAGTGCATATACCAGAAACTTATAAAGAAGCAGTAGTATCAAAACAATCATACTTACTTACTTACTTACTTTTCAAACCCGCTTATCCGTTAGGGTCGCGGGGGCAACAGCCCTATGGAGGATCTCCAGCGTTCGCGATCTTCTGCCATCAGGCGCATGTCCTCCCTGGTAATATCCAAGCGACTCGAACCCAGATTCTCCATGTAGTCTATCCACCTGGTTTTAGGCCGACCCCTTGGTGTCTTACCCACCGGCTTGGAAAATAACAACTGCCTAGGAAGACTAGTTTGCGGCATCCGTATCATGTGGCCATACCAGCGCAACTGAGATCTCTCAATGCGGAGAAGTAGTGGCTCAACATCTAAGGATTCCCTTATTGTGCTGCTGTACGCTCTATCTAATAGAGTAACACCTGCCACACCTCTCAGGAATCTCTTTTCAGCCACTTGTACCCGCGATCGCACTCTTTCGGTCATTACCCAAGCCTCATCACCACAGGTGAGAATAGGGACAAAGATAGATATGAAGACTGAGAGCTTGGCTTTGTTGCCCAGCTCTCGTTTCGTTTCCACGGATCGCCACAGTTCACGTCTGACACAGCTTGCTGCACTGTTCCGAGCATCCAATTCTTTCTCCTGCCGTCCATCATTCGTGAATAAATAAACAATCATATCAATGGGAAAAAGCTATGCAGGAAGAAATAGAAACACATAGATCAAGAAGTACATAGAAACTCGTGGAACCACCATAAGACCAAAAGATAATTAACTGTAGATGGGTATTTGCTTCAAAGAAAGATACAAAAGGTCAAATAAAGAAATAAAGAGCAAGACTATTTGCCAAAGTTTTTCAACACACTGAAAATATTGAGTATGGAGAGACATTTTCATTAATAAGGGCCATGCTAGAATTAAGTTACATATTTGGGTGGAAGACACAGCATCTTGATGTCAAGTGCGCTTTTTTGTATGAAAAACTCGACGAAGATATATATTTTTGTCAACCACCAGGCTGGGATAAAAAAAGGCTGTGAAGTAAAACTTCCAAAATTTGAGAAAGCAATATATGGATTAAAGCAGTCAGGAAACTCGAGGTTTAATGAATTGAATTGTGCTTTCAAAGATAAAAATGTTAAAGCATTAGAAAGCAGCTCATGTATCTACAGATATAAAAATGTTATTATATTGATTTATGTTGATGACATTGCCCTATTTGGACCTGACTTAGAGCAATTAGATGAAATAACAACTTTAATAAGTTCAAGGTTTGAAGTAGTAGATTTAGGAGAAATATCAAATGTACTTAATGTTAGAATAACAAGAAGTGTCGATGGAAATATATCAATTGATCACGGGGAATTCATAAAAATATTTCTGGCGAAGTTCAACTTCTGAGATTCTAAGTTTGTATCAATATCAGTAGATCCAGGTGTGAATTTACAAGATATAGGATTACCTGAAAAGAACATTGTCATTAAAGAATGGAACAGAGAAGCCGTTATGACTCTCATGTATTTGGCTACAAAGACAAGACCTGATATTTTATTCTCCGTAATAAAATTGAGCCAATTTATGGAAAACCCAAAAGAATACATTGTCAGTGTATTAAACACAAGTTGCGATACCTGAATTCACAAAGAACAAGAAATAACCATATTAAAACAACAGTCTGTCATTGATTGCATATTCGGAGTCTGATTAGACTAGTGTAGAAAAACGTCATTCGTTCAGTGTAATGGTAATAACATTAGGAGGAACACCATCTGCGTTCTATTAAACAGAAATGTGTGGCTTTATCAACTAAGGAAAGAATATGTTGCATTAACTGAAACTGTGAAAGAAGCCATATGAGTATCTAGAATGCTCAGGGAACTAAACTTATAAATGATTGCTGTGGATCCTGTCATGTTAAGATGTGATAATAAAGCAGCCATCGACTTAACCTGTAATAGTCGAGAAAATGCGAAAAGCAGACGCATAGATATTCGATACCACTTTGTTCGAGATATAATTGCAAAGAAACTAGTTAATGTTAAATATATCTGCACTAATGAATCTAGCAGACATAATGACAAAAAGATTAAGGAAAACCAAACATTTAACAATGTGTAATATGGATAATTGAATCGTAACAAGTGTTTGATTATGTGGAGAATGTTGGAAATAATTAACCATTGTTAGTATTGTAGTATTGTATACTGTCATATGGGGAGCTGTTACACTGATGGGGAATGCTGGAGAATCTCTCTAACTAATATATTTTAATGGATGTATATTCTCTGATTGAAACGTATGCTTCTATTTATTATTAACGGACCTCTACACATATTTCTATGATTACAAAATTCCTTTGTCTCCCATCAATATCTTAATCAAATATATCCGTATCTTTATCATCCACTATATCTCATCTATTAACATTATTCTTCCAACTTACCTATTAAATCTCTCTAATAATCATGTTGTTACAGTATGCACCTACTCTCTACACTTGCCATGATTTCTTCTTTGATCACTCCAGTTCACCCGAGTTTTCACCAAAAACTCCACAAAAAATCATACAAATATATACTCCTAATAACACTCTCTAAAAAAATTCTTCAAATATCTCACACATCTGAATTCATTGAATAAACTCTTCACTTCTTTTTTAATTCTAAATTCCCCACTTAATCTTTTTGAATAAACTCTAAAAAATAACTCTTATTTCCTTATTATTCAATTTTCCACTTAAGTCTTTATTCCTCTTTAAACCACATAAAAAATCATTATAAAAATCTCATAACACCCCTTCTCCAGGTTCTCAGTTAATATTTCCTCAAAATCTTGCTACACTCTAATTGATCAGATTCACCATAAATTCTCAAAAAAAAGAACATTCCAAGTTACTGTTATTCCAATAAATCATAGGTATCCCCTATTACTAACGAAAAGACCCAAAGAAGTAGAATTTTACTCCCTACATTCCTCTCTAAGTCACAAGAAATAAAATAAAGATAACACCTGTACCTGCCCATTTGACTATCATCTCACTAACAATGCAAGAACTCAATATAAAGGATGATGTTCTTTTTCACCCTTCCCCATAATACTCGAAAAATTTCACTAACTCATCGTAAAAAAATCAAATTCATGTAAATCTCACGATAAATAATCTCTCAGTTTGCTCAAGTTCCTCCTGAAATAAAAGATTTTCCATAAATATCATGTTTTCAAATAATCACATCTCATTATTTGTATTTTCTCACATATATTAATTCCACAAGTTTCTCTATTATGTTTGCAACTCTTCTATATCAACTTATTCATCATTATTGAACTCCATATTCTCAGTACGCAAAGATTGCCCTTTAGATCTCCTCAATTATCTCAATAAATCCAGAATACTCTTATATCACTTATAATTCCTTTTTAAAATCTCTATTAAATCTCCTCATGCTTTAAAGAGATTTCTATAAGAAACAAACAAACCGACAAATATCCTTCTCTATACACAGTGTCTTTATAATTAAAGTTCCATTTTGATACGGACATAAAAAAAACTACTCGACCAACAGCTATAATACTTGGTAATATTATACAAGAGGGCATGGGAAGTTCATACCCACCAAAAAATTAGTTGAAAAGGTCACCACCAGCATGAAATGGCGCTCTATGCAATTTTCATAAACGAAATTAACACGAACATACAGGTTAACAACTCTTTAATCGTTACTAAAATTAGTTATATGTTGAATATGGCCTCCACCTTTTAGTGAAAGCAGGTTACACCGGATTACTGTGTCTAATTTCGTTTATGATTATTCCATAGAGCGCCATTCCATGCTGGTCGTGACCTTTTGAACGAATTTTTTTTTTTTTGGTGGATATGTACCTCCCATGCTCTCTTGTATAATATTACCAAACAAAACACGTGAAACGTCACACATTTTTAATGCGAAGTTTTCCCCTCTTTTTTTGATAAAATGTTTATAAAATTGAATACAGAGTGGTAGAACTCTGAAAAAAGCTTATATTTTGGATAGAGACGCTTAAAAAGAAGGACGCTAAAGACATCCTAATGTTCAGAAATAATAGTAGGGAGGGATTGGCTATAAAAAAGAGAACAGATGAGAATCAATGGGAAGGGCAGAAAATGCAAGGGATGAAAGTTAGCTGGGGTAAGAAACTAAAAACTATGATGGGGCCATGAAAAACTTAAGGGTAAAGTGGCCAAAGAATGACTACTGAATTAATACTGGCTGCTTTTAAAAAATGTTAAATTCCAATGGCAAACAGCTACCAGAAGAGGGCTCAGCTGATAATTTCCAAACAGATGGGCTCTCATGTTAGTCTTCACTTCCAGTTTTTTACATATGTTGCCATAGAATGGAGGTCTTCAAAGAAGCATTCAGCTCATCAGCCTTTGTGCCTTTTGGAATGATGGGAAGGCTTTGTCAAAAGTATCCTGCAAGCACCGCAGTCACTGCCTATGAAGCCCTTCAAAGTCTTGCCAAGAGCTTCTAGTGGATTGTGATCTGACAACGTGCATTTATCCAAGACAATGAGGAGTGTTGTTTAAAAAAACTTAAAGTCTTTTTTGGCCAAGTTCAAAGGATTTATAAGAGTTGTATGTATTCTCCTGCATCCTGTAAAAAATGTTGCAGCAATGCCAGAATGTGCTGCCTGGTCTTTGCAAGAAGGTGGATTATGAAGCATTTTACCTGTGACTTCAGGCGCATGAAGAAATAAAAATTTTTCTGCCTAATTTCTGGCAGCATCAATTCAGTTTTTGTAAGCAGTTCTTTGGATATCGATTAACTTTGGCTAATTTTCAACAACAAAAGATTCCAGTTCATTTGTCTATGTCACTGTTATCTATTTTTACGTGATCAGAGAAATTAGCATCCTCTAAAATGAGAAGATGTGTTGGGGAAGCAAAAAGGCGTTACATCTCCACTATGAAAATGTCCTCGGATCAATTTAACCGATTGATAGATTCCGTGCAGCTTGAATTATCATGCAAAATTGCATCAAGATTTGTCCAGAAATTTTGGAATGTATAGCGAATTGGCAGAGAATTTTATTTAAAGTGTATAGATGTGCGATGCATTATATTTCAGATAGATCAAGAATATGATAGTTGAAGTAGGCCTATCTGTTAAAAATCAAAGATTTTGAGACTTACTAACTAAATAAAAAAATGTAAATCCAAACAAGATGCTATAAAAGAGAAAACCAAAAAGATAAGACTTCGATAACTAAAAATGCTTTCTATATTACTTCCAAATTATAACATTAAAATATTTAGTAACATTTTTTATTACTTTTAGTTTGTTTTAAACTCTCATGAATGTGAATAATTGCAATGTTATGTTAGCTGATCTCCCGTAGTTTATCCTTGTCCCTTTACTGACCTTATATAATTTATTTCTGCAGAATTTGGATATATGTTGGCCAGAAAATTTAATCAAATGTGATAGATTATTCAAAAAATGATAACTCATCTTAACTAGTCTTATAGTTAAACATAATTTAACACCAGAATGACTGATTATCAAAATAAATAGACAACATATATTTCATTAAGGCAAATTTCTTCGCCCGTTCTGCTTCTGCTCTTGCGGCACATACGCTTGCCAGGACACTAAAACCATGTATGAACATCTGGTATATGGACGATGTTACTCTCATCAACAGCCCAGAAGTTTTCTTACAAGATATCCGTTCCATTTACTTCTTTGGCCCAGACATCGGCCTGACCCTAAACACAACGAAGTCAGAACTTCTTTTCCTCGGCAACGCTCTCGTTGATCCCATCATCTCTATAGTCCTCTTGAATTCTAAGAAATTAGAAAACAAAGATTTAATTTTAGGTGCCCCACCCCCCTTACAGATGCTACCATTCCGATCGCGTTTGAAAAAAAAAACTTTCGGTTTTGAGCACCTTAATAAATAAAATCAGCCAACTCTAATCCCAGTACGCTCTTTGCAATCTACAACACTCCCTTAGTTAATCTCGTCATACATATGTCTTGCTTTCCTCTCCATCCTGGAAATGCAAGACGCATCCTCAGGACTTCGATTCCATGTTTAGATCACGTCTCAGTTTATATATAACGTAGCTTTTTTTCACCACCTCCTAGAAGCAAGCCACACTTCCCATCAAAATGGGCGTTCTATGTGTTCACCTGATTGAAGTATGATCTCTCCCAGCCTTCCTGGCTTCTCCATAATCAGCGGGCGACTTCGTCTCCTCCATTCTTGCAAACGCTGGCTTACCACCTAATATCCATCATGTTTCCTAGGTAGTATCATTATGGATGCACGACTATTTACCATTCCAGCCCCCATCTCCGCCGGCAATGGCCCTCCATTATGCAGCTGATGCTATCTCCGCACGCCTACATGCTGAAACTGGGAGTTGGCTACACGCCCTCCCTTCCCCTGCCTTAGATAATTTCCTTGATGGTAACTCCCTTTGTTTCGCCGTCGGCCTCTGCTTGGGCGGTTGTCTATGTTTTCAACACCCTTACCGTTGCGGTGAACCATTGAGGAACTAGCCCTCCACCCGCTCAGCTGTGACAGTTTTCGTCATAGAAGCTGTCATAGTTCTCTAAATTACTTGATATACCATGCCTTCACCATCGCAGGCATTCCATCATCACTGGAACCCAACGGTATGTCTCTAAGCGATGGCAAATACCCTGACGAAGTGTCCCTCTCCGACTTGGTCTGCGTGGATACCCTTGCTTTCTCTCCTAGACGTAATTCAAAAGAGGCCCGTATCGCAACGAACCTTGCCGAAAGCAAGAAAACGTCGAAGTACGCCGATCTGCTTATTTACCTTGTTTTTGCCCCCATCGGCTTCGAGAGTTTCGGCTGCTGGGACTCTAATGTCCTCTCTTTCCTAAGTGACTTCGGTTTTAGACTTTCCGTCGCTAGCCAGGACACAAGATCCATGACGTTTCTCCGCCATAAAATCTCCCTAGACAATCAACAAGGTAATGCAATTTGCATCATTGCGTCTCTACCATATACTACACCCTTCAATGAAATTTTCTTCCCCCCATCCCCCGTTTAGTGGACATCTCTGCAACAATTATTTCACTATGCGGCAAATGGCCTAAATAGCCAGGATTTGGTCTTATTTCTAAATTCGAATAATAATAATAGAGACTTTTTGCAACCTCAATAGATATGCGAAATACGAAAGGCGAAATGCTATAGGTGGCATTTTGGTCATGTGACTGCCATGTACCGTTTGGTCTTGCCAGGATTTGTCGAACGAAATACGAAAATTCTAAAAAATTTCGTTGCCACTTTTGGTAACCAAATTTGTCGTCGCGCATGCGTGCTGCGCGCAACCTCCACGCTCTGACAGCAAATTCCTCGCATTAACCAACATGCTTCGCAGTTATATTTAGATATACTGTATTATAGATTATAATAGCTTTAAACTTTAATAGTATTTACTTCTCCTTGCTACCTCTAAACTGAGAATCAGATATCAGAGTGAGCTGAGCAGTGTAGAAGTAAAATCTGATGTTGGCAGTATCGATAATTTGGAAATTCTCTTTTTCGCATTTCTCTTTTCGCATTTCTCTTTTCGCATTTCGCATATCGTTTGAGCTTGCAAAAAGTCTCTAAGGAATATTATTTATAAAATGTAATAAATATTAGGACAATAATAAAAATGTATTAAACAAAGTAGCATTTATTTATTTACATTTTCTGATCGATAAGCCAATAAAAATGGTATCATTAGGCTTGTTTTAAAAACGTTGGGGCCAGTTTTGGTCACTTTACTCTACAGTGCAATAACAATTCTTAACCCTTTAAACGGTGGCGCGGGTGTTTGTAACACGGGTGGTGGCACGCAGTCTGTGAAACCGCATTTTGAAACAACTTTTTTTTTTAATGTTCAAAAATGAAATTCATGAATATTTATTATCTATCAACTAATTTACTTTATTATTAATAGACCACCTCATAAAACTTCCCAATATTATTTAAAAACGCAAAGAAATTTATAAATCTTCTTTTTCGGTCAAAATTATACATGAACATTTCAGGAAAGGCATTTTTATAAATAAAGTAGTTGAAATTTGATATTTTGCATAATTTTTACTTTTCACACATATATTTGTTCATACACAAAAGAAAACCATTTTAATAATGAATAATACTAATAATTTCTCACAGGGTAAACCTGCCTATTTTTTATTATAAAAAAAATATAATTTTTCTCGATGTTCAAAATTATTTTAGTCAAAACTAGTATAAACGGAGATTAAAAAGTTTATATTTATTAAAAAGTTTATTGGGTTTCGCATCAAATATTTGTTTTCAAATAAAACTTCCTAAAATATTAATAAACAAACAATATATTAGAAATTAACTAAAGAATATATTTAGGTAATAAAAAATTAAAAAGAAGTTAAAAAATAACTTTTATATCAATTTATTTTAGTAGCGAAGTTGCTGGCGCGCGGTCCTTGAGACCGCACTTCCTAAGTATATATGAATCTATGGAAGAAATCGTAGTTTATGCAATACTGATTTCTTGAAGGGTCCAAGGTGGCAGAATACATAAGTGGTCATTTTTTTCTTTTAAGTTTATAAGAAGATATTCACAAAAATGTAATGATACGGTCCCTGAGATTGCACGCCGTCTTTGGAATGTTAATTAGACAAGACTAACAAATAAAAATGTAAATGCAAAAAATCTTAAGAAATAAATAAAATATAAATATAGAGAATAATTCTGAAAACAACCTTCTTTACGTGGGGAATATTCTCCCCATATCAATTTGTCTTGCCATTTTAGCTTCAGAAGAGATGTTGTGGCAAAATCTAGTAATTTATCCTTCTCTTCAGCCAATTGTCGTAACTGATAATCCAGGGTTATCTCATCAATTTCTTTTATAGTTGTCTGCACATTTTCTATTAAATAAAAGTTTTATTTAAAATATCCGGATATAACTATCAAATTAAAATATGTTTTTCTACAATAGTAAATTCACTTTATTTACCTGATTGATACAGTGTAAGGAATTGATTTTGACCACTTATGATCGACTTCCACGAACCTCTCATTTTAGAAGTTGTCTTTGCTCTTCTTTCCCAGTATTCTTTATATGCGTTTTCAAATTGATTCTCAACCATGGATGAAAGTAAAGGGTATTCTCTCAGGAGAACATAAACATCTTTATGTTTTGTGAAAGTTGAAACTGATCGAAACATGTACGTTTTGACAAATGAAATAGTGGCATTGAAGAAATTCATTTTAAAGTTTTTTTGTTCCTCTCAGGAAAACTATTTAAAAATGAAAATTATATACTCGAAAGATAGAACTCGTTAAATGTCGATGTCTTGGTTTAGTAGCTTAATAAATTACAGAACATGACAGATTGTGTACTTTTTAATTTAATCTCTTCGTGATTAAAAAAGGACACGTTAATTAAAGTTTTTAAAGCTTTGCTTGTAGACAATAATAATCAATTAATCAATGCGTGAGGAAATGTTTCAGGTAATCACGAAAACATTTCATAAATAACTTAATCTGAAATTTTGCCATTTATTAAAATGCGAAAAACTTTTTGAGATCATTTTATAACGTTTGATCATTTTATAACGTTTTTATGTGACTATTTTTAGTTCTCTACGGCTTCATTCACTACAGGTCGGAAAATCACGAGATGTCAATATAGCAAAGTGTGGCAATACTTTTTCTTTCCTCGCCAGATTGCGCCAAATTATGTGTTTGTCATAGTGTGTGTGTGTGTGTGTCTGTGTGTGTCTGTGTATGTGTGTGCTCTGTGTCTGTGTGTGCGTGTGTATGTGTGTTTGTGTGTGTGTGTGTGTGTGCGTTTGTAAATCCCGTATTTCGAGGAACTAACGTATGTTAACACACCAACAGTTCGAGGTACTTTCTCAATCCGAGGAACTTTTTGCGGTTCCTCGGACAGTTTTCCTTTATATTTCTCTTTTTTACTTAGTTTTTCTTGTTCTGAGCAATTTTCGCTTGATTGCTCCTATGTACGAAGTACGCTTGTGCCTTTACATGACTTGGTTTTCATCTGATTCTTTTTTTTAATGCTTTTTCCATAGTTTTACGAGGGTCCTCGTTTATACGGATTAAACTGGTATTCATACACATTTTGTGTGCAATGTGTGTAGTATCAGACGATGTCGTCGACAGTGCTGCCACCGCTACATAAAATTTCTAGTCGTGTGTTATAAGTTGTCCAATCAGCGATGTTATGAAAAATTACGTCATCCTTAGGAAATCTCCGTTCAGCTAGAAATATTGCACGCTATACGTTAATATTAATTTGATTCTGAGCAGTTTTTATGATATTTTGGCTTACAAATTAAGTTCTAACGGAACAGTTGAATCAATATAAATTAATAAAATATAAATTAGCTTTGTAATTCTTTTTGAAATAAACGCACGAAGGATTAATACGACTCTTTTGACATAACTATGTGCGGCATATTTAGTATTTACTCAATGTATTCGTTAGTAAATTATTAATATAGTGCTGTCACAATACATTATTTTTGCCATGCCAAGCCCTATACACTAATTACCATCTACCTGGGGCTCCATCTACCCTATTTCAGAAAGTAATAAACAGAACTCATTCAATAATTATAAATAAGTTACTATCAAGAACAAATAAATGTACGTGAATTTATTATACCCCCCCCTTATCTTCTATTCTTGTTACTACTGAATTTAACGTGTTTTTTCCCTTACTTGGATGCTTGGAGGGGATTAGGATATCTCATTGCAGACATTAAGGGGGCAGCGTTACAAATTCACGCATTTTAGCCAGATGTTTAATTCAATTTTATTGTATACATTTTCATTGTAATTTTAAATTTTATTTAGGTTTTAAATATCATTAAATATCTCGTTATTTGCTGATAAAAATTTTAATCTCTTCACTACTATTTTTAAAATCTACCTGCTTCAGGAATAAAAATGATTAAGAAATAATTTATTTACATTTAATTTTCATAAAAAATCAAAATTTAAGCAATTTAAGATTATAATTTAACATAATTATTCTGAGTTTTATTAATGTTCACTTAAACCACTTAAGAAAAAAACTTGGTCGCTTTATTTACAATAAGCCGTCCAGGTGGCCGAGAGGGCTAGGGCGTAGGCTTTCTAGTTCCGATCCGCCTGGCCGCGGGTTTGAATCCCGCCGTGGGCACGGATGTTTGTGTTTGTCCCGGGCTGCGTACTGTTATAACTTGTGTAA
>JAHWFO010025793.1:592611-633083 GCA_023313115.1 Rhysida immarginata
CAATTGGGTGGACGCGACAATTGGGTGGACGTCAATTGGGTGGACGCGACAATTGGGTGGACGTCAATTAGGTAGACGCGACAATTCGGTGAATGTCAATTGGGTGGATGACAATTCGGTGAAAATGCAAATTCAATCGAGATTTTTAAATCACCGAAGAATTTTAGATATTTAACTCTTCGTTCATCTATAATTGACACATCTTTTTTGCAACTACAAAACAATCTGCTTTAATCATTTTAGTTCGAAATCACTTTATATTGAGGAATCTTTTATATATATTTTATTAGTTTACAGATAAACGAGATTATTTCCTTATTAAATGATTTTGTAATTATTAAAAAACATTTTCTATTTTTTCTCATTGCTCAGAGTTCCATTATTCAATTAAAAATATTTTAGCTCTTGAATTATTTCTTATGCTCATTCAAAGGGGCCAATACCAATAATAGGCAGCTGAATGTGTGACATGGCATTAATTAGGCCGTCCCCCCCCCCCTAATCCTCTTGTTCTAACCTAACCGCGTAATATATATGCATAGGCGACCTATTATGATAAGTAAGAGTTGAATTAAGAATCATAAAATTTGAATAGAAATATACATATATGATAATTATATATATCAGAATAAAAGGAATAAATATGATTTAGTATAAAAGAATAGTGCAGGAGGAGTGATATGAAGCACAATAGCCTTCAGTTTATGCTCCTGTTGCGTGTCATTTTAAAATAAGCGAAGGCGGTTTTATGAAAATGAGGAAATAGGATGCCTACAATTGTTCTTAGTCAACGTAGTTAAGCATTATAAAGCTATTATGAACTTATTAGTTTTGTTGAGAAATATGTTAAAAATGGATATTATTAAAACTTCTGACGTTAGCATTGTGCAGCTGGATTATTGTTCAGATTTTGAGATGTACATTAAGAACTTTATTTTTAAGACCTCATTTTATAATTGAATTTTTAAAAATACGTTTTTACATTCTTTTTTACATATTTCTTTTTATGTTTCAAATAGTCTATGATTGTTTAGTGTGGTTAAAAAAAAACAAACTATTATTGTTTTGAACATGTTTTTTTGCAGATAATTTACTATTGATGTTTTATTTATTTAATGACTGATTGTTCAGTTATTGTTGAGAAATATAATATATAGAATTTTTTTAAATAGTTTTAATGTTATTAAAATTATATTTTTGATAGATAAATATGTTTGATTATATACATTTATGAGAAATTATATTTTCGAGAAAAAAAATAAATAGTTGGCTCGATGGGCGGCAAGAACGCTAATTATAATATTATAGTGTTATGATTTCACCTAGGGCATTTGTCCCTAGTCAAGCATTAGTGGAAAAATCCTTGGGTTTATCTCGTGATAGTTAGGGCTAGATGGCTAATTTTTTTTATATATACCACCTGCTCTTCTGGGGTGTGGAATTTGAAATAAGTATATGAGGGAGTATATATAAATGTATTTCAAAAAAACACAAATTACCAACACCTTTATAGAATAAAGCCAGTAAAAATACTCCAAAGATTCTCCGAGAACATCTACCATATATTAAGTACAGCTAAAATTACGTTTTAATGAAGCTGAGAGGGTGATAAAAGAAATTTGTTAAACTAAAATTAACGAAAACAGCTGCATACGTTGTCTACATAGAAATTATATGCATGTGGGTATTATATAGCTCATTATATCTTTTAAGCAAAATGAATTCTGCTTAAGGCATCTATTTTTTTTTTAAATGAGGTTATTTTTTGATGTACCTAATGCATTGTTGCCATTTTGCCTACAAATTCTTCAGTATCACTTATCTGTTTGTACACTTTATCAGTCTCATTTGGGCTACTTGATAAATATAAACTTTTAAGTTTGTTTAAATTGATCCCTCGCAACGAGCGCAGAGAAAGTAAGGCCCCGTTCACTTAGGACGCTGCGAGTCCTGCGACGAAATTTCTATAGGACTCGAACAATGGATAACGGAGTTAATCTAAGTGAACACGGACTAAGACAGAGCCGCCGGAGGGTCACCAGCCCACAAAAGGAGTGTTGCCGTTAGCGCACCCAGTGAACATTGCGATGTTCAACTTAGAAAAATGAGCACTGGTCGCCCCCCCCCCCTCTTTCTTGACTATTGTACTTAAGTGCTTTATCTCACTCCTACATTCTTCTACGATATTCTTTTATTCTAATAATTATATTTCTATTCCAATTTTATGATATTTAATTCAACTCTTACTTATCATAATAGGTCACCTATGCATATATATTACGCGGTTAGGCTAGGGCAAGAAGACTGCGAGGGAAGGGGGGGGGGCAACGGGCTAATTTATTAAAAATAAGAAATAGTCTCATTTATTTGTAAGCTTAATAAATATTAAATAAAAGTTTCTTCAATATAAAGTGATTTCGACCTAAATGAATGAAGCAAATTGATTTGTAATTGCAATAAAGATGTGTCAATTATAGATAAACAACGAGTTAAATATCCAAAATTCTTTGGTGATTTAAAAATCTCGATCGAATATGCATTTCCACCGAATTGTCATCCACCCAATTGACGTCCACCCAATTGTCGCGTCCACCCAATTGAAGTCCACCCAATTGTCGCGTCCACCCAATTGAAGTCCACCCTAGTGTAACGTCCACCCAATTGTCGCGTCCACCCAATTGACGTCCACCGAATTGACGTTCACCGAATCGTCGTTCACCGAATCGTCGTTCACCGAATCGTCGTCCACCGAATCGTTGTCCACCGAATCTTCTTTAACCAAATTGCCGCGTTCACCGAACTGTCGTTCAGCCAAATATCGTCCACCGAATTGTCATCCACCCAATTGTCGGGCTCCATATCCGTTAGGGAAGCGGAGGCAGCAGCCCTAAGGAGGATCTCTAGAGATCGCGATCTTCCGCCATCAGTCGCATGTCCTCCCTGGTAATATCCAAGCGACTAGAACCCAGATTCTCCAGTTAGTCTAGCCACCTGGTTCTAGGTTGACCCCTTGGTCTCTTACCCACTGGCTTGGAAAATAACAACTGCCTAGGAAGATTAGTTTGCGGCATCCGTATCACGTGGCCATACCAGCGCAACTGAGATCTCTCAATGCAGAGAAGTAGCGGCTCAACACCTAAACACTCACTTACTGTGCTGCTGTACACTCTATGTAGTAGGGTAACACCTGCCACACCTCTCAGGAATCTCATTTCGGCCGCTTGTACCCGCGATTGCACTCTTTTGGTCATTACCCAAGCGTCATGACCATAGGTGAGAATGGGGACAAAGATTTGAAGACAGAGAGCTTGGCTTTGTTACCAAGCTCTCGTTTCGTTACCACGGATCGCCACAGTTTACGTCTGACACAGCTTGCTGCACTGATCCGAGCATCCAATTCTTTCTCCTGCCGTCCATCACTCGTGAATGCAATCGCGAGATACTTGAATTTCTCCACCTGTCTTAATGAGGCTCCAGTAGATGAACCCTTGATCTAGTCGCATATTAATGAGGTGGGCGTGGTTTATTTCAGCTGATCTACGTCCTCCTCTCCCTTAATTTGGGCGTTGGTCATTTAATTAGGGTGTGGTCATTTAATTAGGACGTTGGTCATTTAATTTGGGTGTTGATTGATTAATTTGGGTGTTGATTGATTATTTAGGGTGCTGGTTAATTAATTAGGGCGTTAGCCCTTTAACTAGGGCGGTGCCCCTTTAATTTGAAGGGCGTGGTCATTTCGCCCTACTTGTACGGGCATGACACAAGGTGTTTGCGTGTCGGGGCTTGTGAAAACAAGTTTCACATCCCCCTGACATTTAAATACCATGTGTCACTCCCAATTTTTATTCTTTTATTCAATTTTTATTCCTTTAATTCAATTTTTATTATTTTTATTCAATTTTTATTCTTTTTATTCAATTTTTATTCTTTTTATTCAATTTTCATTCTTTTTATTCAATTTTTATTCAATTTTTGTTTATTTTTACTTTTGTTTTGTTTGTTTTCTTCTTTTCGTACTTTGCTTGGGTTTCTCCACGTTCCTCCTAGGTCGAAGAGTTCTTCTTCTCCGATTCTCTCGAAGAGTTCATCGTCGCCGTCTTCGATGACATAGTCAGCATGGGCATCGGTGCAGGCATCTTCAACGACATAGTCTGCGTGGGCGTCGTCGTCGGAGTCACTGCTTACATCAGACGAGGGAGAAAAGGTTGTTTCGGTACCTCTTTCGCATGTTGTCGGTTTACCGTCCGTAAAATGTTCAATCTCGATCATCACAGCTAATGAATACGCGGCGCTCGGTGTTTCATAACGGACTCGATTGGCTCCGTTACAGAATATAGGATTCATCCATGTATTTTCGGCCAAGGATGGTAATAATCGTTTCTCACTTCCACACCGAGCAATTGGCTCAAAACGAGACAATGCAGTCCACCGTAAGCATAAAATCGCGTGGTGACACGTTTCCAATGGTTTATGATCCCGGGTAGCGCAGAATATGGTAAATCTCGTTAAAAAATATTTCTCCTGCCTGGTAATGTGTAATTGATGGCTTTGAATCGTTCCCAATCGCCCTGACTGAATTTTATCTCGTTTTCTTCTGGCAATAAAAAAGAATAATGAGCCTTGAGTCTACAGCCAAATATATCCAGCTGTCTTTTCATACGTTCATCAAGTTTTCATACCTCGTACTGCCTGCTTCTGTTTTTTCTAGGTCACATGTTGCCTTGGGTCTGGGAGCTTTTTGTCTTGCATTTGGTGATTGGTAGTTTATACCTGTAAATTATGTATTTCGTCAGATAAGGTTTTTTCAATTTTTCTCGTGATTGGGTAAATTTTGCAGGGTTTTCATCAGCACGTGTATAAATCTCGGTGTAAGTTTGAGTTTGCATGTTTGTCTCGTTTCCAACAATCGTTTCACACTCACCACATCTTTTTACTTTCGTTTTTCTGCCAGAAGATTACCGTGTACTTTTGCAGTAAGTATAAGTCTATCTCATTTTCAAACATTTATTTTCATTCCTCCCCTGTGTTCACTCATTTTTACTGTGTTTTTAACTTTCTCAGACATCAAATATGAACCATACAACCAATTTTTTAGAGGCAATCTATGCTGAGGGTGCCAAGCACACAAGTGGGTATCGTTTTACTTCATTCTCATTTTTCTCGTAATTTTTTTTTTTTTTTTTTTTTTCTCCCGCCGCACAGATTCTGCTTGTTTTATGGACTTCATTTTTCATACTTGTGAAAACGGTCCGATGTTGGCGGCTGTCGGGCTATGCGTTGTGCCACTCTGCCAGACCTCTGAGCCAGCCCAAAGCATCAGAGGCTTTATTAATCTTGCACCACCATGTGGTTATCGAGGCCCTCTAACAACGGGTCCCCATAAAAAGAGATGCTGCCACTTTTTCACCTCAGAACAGATCCTCCATTTCGAGTTGCTGAATATGTCTTTAAAATTAATCTCAGTTTTCAGGTATTTCTTTGTAAATGGGGCAACACAACTGGAGTTTGCCCAGAAACTGCTGCCTAGTGGATGCAGGTTGCTGGACATTGCGGACGCTTGCAAGAGCTTTGGTGTATTGAGCATCACGAGATTCATGGATTCAGAACTGATATGGAATCCAGAAACATTCATACGATTACTCGGTAGGCAGGGTCAGATTGCCCTACTCCAACACCGTAACACGTAAAAATTTTATACAATTATCCCAAAAGTGTTTTTTAACATATTAAAACAGGGGAAAAAAATAAATAGATAAATAAATTGTATTTTTAAAAAACTAATTTGTATTTTTTAAAAATAAATTGTATTTTTAAAAAAATTTACTTTTGTTGTTTGTCTTTCATTCACTTCCTGCCTGTTTTACCCTCTTTGTTAAATTTCTTAACAATTTTGTTTTTTAAGAAAAAATAAATAAATAAATAAATTAAAATGATAAGTTGTTTAATTTTTAACATTTTACACTTGTAGTTAAATTTCTCGTATTTTTTTAAAAAAAATAAATAAACCAAACCTAACTTTTTTAACTTTTGGATAATTTTTCTAGTTTTTTAAGAAAAATTAAATAAATAAACCTAACTTTTTAACATTTTACGCTTGTAGTTAAATTTCTCGTATATTTTAAAAAAAAATAAATAAACCAAACCTAACATTTTTAACTTTTTAAACTTTTGGATAAGTTTTCTCGTTTTTTTAAAAAAAAAATAAATAAACCTAACTTTTTAACATTTTACACTTGTGGTTAAATTTCTCGTATTTTTTAAAAAAAAATAAATAAAACCTAACCTAACTTTTTTAACTTTTTAACCCTTTGGATATGTTTTCTCGTTTTTTAAAAAAAAATAAATAAATAAACCTAACTTTTTAACATTTTACACTTGAAATTTTTCTGCCTGATTCAAAATTTTTTTTTTTTTCTCATTGGTATTGCTGCAATAATTTAATTGTTTGAATACAATTACCTGTTTTCTTGTTCCTACCTTCTAAAATTGAAGTCTGATGAAAACAATTCCTTGTTTGTATACTAACAGGTTACAACTTACCACCTGGGCTTACCGCCAAATTTTTTTGTAAACACTACTTAATCGTTTTACATTTTCATTTCATTACTTGTATTTTACTTTATTTAAATTAATTAATTTCTGTTGAATTTGTTACCATTTAAATAAGTCAATACATAAATAAAATAAAAAAAAATTTCAATTTACATAAGACACATTAGTTTAAATTTTATTTTGTCCAAAAACTGAATGTATACACCTCTAAAAGACAATTTTGATACAATTTTTGTTACACAAATTTTTTACAATGTCGAATATTTAATCTTAAAATAATTATAATAATGATGATTATTTTTAGTCATACCCAAGCTAACCCGTATTAACCATAAATACTACCCTTTTTGCCATTTACTTTGACTTGAATATAAAAAAACTCATTGGGTGTGGGTTTTTTTTTTTTTTTTTTTTTTTTTTTTATTTAACCCCAAAACCCAAAAGGGTAAATATTTGTTAAATTTCCTGAGATTGTGAATCGTTTTTGATTTTTTGCTTTGTAAGTTTTTTTTGTGGGTTTATTGTGTAGAGTTGCCGCTGTTTTGTTACGTACTAGATTGAAGTTCACAGGTACTTCAACCGAATTGAGTAAACCCTCTGTTTCACCCTTCACAAGTCCCTCAATCATTGTTGGTTTAAGGATTTCTGATGCACTCCTCAATAACGTGATACCTTTCACTTTAAGCTCATGAGAACCATCCGAGAAGTGCAGCAGTAATTCTTAGCCCCTGCAACAACTAGTTTCTCGATGTGTACGTTTGATTCGTGTTTTTGAGCAACCTCGTCAACTAGATTTCCTAGATTATGCCCTCTCGGTAGTAAATTAACGTCTTTTGGTTCAAGGTAAATAGCCGAATCTGTGTCACAATAAAGGGCCCGCCTACCCAAAACTTTTAAAATTTTATATAATTCTAACCGGCCGTATGCCGTTACAAATGAGGCGATAACTACATTTCCCTTTAAATGAGTGGTTGGATGAGTTGTTTTACATGCCATTAAGATAACGTCTTCGTTTACGATATCGAGATCTGTCACTTCAATCGAAGGGGTGTTAAAAAGTTTATAGTATTCAGCAAAACTATCAACAAAAACTGTTTGCTGTTGTTTTGTAGTGTTCAGGCCAAGAAAACGCCACGCGTTATTTAAAGAAAGTTTACAAATACTTCGTAAACCGGGATTTTTCTCAAACTTCGTTGGGTTTAGTACGATGCCTTCCTTTTCGTACACATCTTTCAAAAAAGCATCTCGCTCAGCTTGAGTGCTGGCATATGGAGGCCAGTCCGAGGCTTGGATTTTACCTCCAATAAAAGTGTTCACATATTCACTGAAAAAATGTTTTTCCCCAGTGTCCTTATTGTATACAAATTGTTTGTCATAGTGCCATACCTCATAAATTTTCACAATGGTATAACCTTCTTCTAATGCCTTATAAAACTCAGGGGTGGGCCAGGTCGGGGTTAAGGCGCGTTCAGCATCTGTGTGAGGGCATAATTTTTTCAACTGTGATTCAACACATGTACGACAAAGGGGAAAATACAATAGGTTGTTACAATGATAAGGTAACAGAGGTATGAATAAGTTCTTAGGTGGAAGTACGGTGGCTTTGATCAAACTAAAGTATGCAAGTATGCTGGTGAGTAAAACCTGTTTTAATCACGAAAGGATGTTCTTTTGGCTAATTCTGTCTCTTATTTAACGTGGGATATAACGATGTAAAATCCAGATATGTAAGTCGTTCTGTTTCAGATGCCTCTGTAATAACGGCTGTGAAATTTTCAGTACGTCCCCCGTAAAAACCCTCGCGGGGTGAAATGTACGTCTCTGGTCCGAATTGTAGCGTTTCACAAAAGGCTTTTAATTCGGTATCACGTTTTAACAAATCAGAAAATTCGCATTCCCATAATGTTTTGAATGTGTGATCAGGTAGTTCTTTTTTTAAAAACTCCATACGCTCGAGGGTACACTGAAAATTTTCTGCATTCGTAAGTCGGCTCTCGACACTACGATTCGTGGCAAACGTGCATTTAGGACATGAATGGTAATAACAACCGTAAAATTCATAAACTATCTTTTTGCTTTCACACCAACCGTCCAGAAGGTATGGACCGATGCGTTTCTCAGGTCCATTCAGCGCTGAAATGATTTGATCATGCGGTAGCTTTGATTGCTCCCAAGCAAGCCATTGTAAGGCTTTTTTGCTTTGTCGGTTACGCATTGAGTAACCTAATGGCGGTATCACACCCATTGAATAAGGACGAGAAATATTTCCCTAAGTACTCTGTTTGAGAAACCAGCGATGGTCACATCACGCCCTAAAAAAGGGTTAAAACCGGTGAAAGACTCCATGATAGTTGCAAATTTCAGACAACCCTCCCTCAGTAGCACAACATCACTAAGACAATACTGTGTTAGTCCGTGCATCATATTCCATCTCTCACCCACACGTAACTTTTCCGTCTTGTACCAAAGTACAAACTCTTTATGCACGGCTTCTTCATTTCGTCTGGTGAGTACAACTCCATTTCCGGTAGTGTACCCTCGTAATGTAGAGTGTTGTTCAGTAGTGCAAATGGAAAGAAACCTTTCTTATGCTCCTCGATACCAAAGGCGCGTGGGAAATCACGCAGAGGTAATGTTATAAAGGATAATGAATCGAGAAAACGGATTTTTGCCTCTTTAACCTCTAACAATAACACCTTTGTACCACAGTAAATCACAAATTATATAAAAAAATATATAATGAAATATATAAAAATTTCATCAGAAAAATATAACCAAAACCCGATAAATTATGGGCTAATGGAATTGAATTCTCAAAGGTTTGTTGATGATTTTTAATTTTACCCTTACTCACCGGTTTTGCAAACAAAAAACTCATGAACTTGGAAATACATGTATCACCGTAGAACACCCGTTCGGTGTAAGTACCTGAGTCATCGGGATAACTAAGCGTTACAAGCACAGGTAACAATTCACCCGTGTTTATCACTTTGGTCTCACGTCGAAGTATAGGAGTCTCGGCTGTTTTGCATTGTGCTGTTTTGTTTTCCCCATATCTATACGCTCCTTACCTGTAAGTACGTAACAAAGAACTCCTTCGTGGCTCCCACTACAACGGCTGCAATATTTCGGATCACAGTGATGAATTTTTTTCACTTCATAAATCTTTTTACATACAGTACATCTGTGATATGCATCACAGGGTTTGTTACAAATGGATGGGTCTCGGTGTACCCTAAAACAACCCTCCCCTTTGAAGAAACGATTACATTTATCACAGTGCACGTAAGTACATTTGACTCTCCGCGTATGTTGACCACCACAGAGGTTACACCTGCCCCCACACAAATGAAGTTTTTTATCTTTGAAGCAGTGAAAAAAGACACCGCAACGCTTGCAAAAACCATTTTTTTTGTAAAATCCATGTAAATTTGTGATCACGTCATAGTGGTTCCCGGTACGTATAAGATGTAACGTATGCTTAGGCCTTGGGCTCAGAAATTGAGAGGGGTAAAACAATTCCTGAATGTTTGTACAAGTATGCACAACAATCTCATACTCAGGAGCCAGTATTGTTTGAAATTTCTCTAAACTCTCAGTTGTACCAGGTTGGGCCATGTCTACACCAGCCTGAACGCACAAGTCCATGGCCTTATTTAGCTGACAAATGCTACTCGACTTGCGAATAACATTATAAACTTTTGTATACTGCATGATTAATTCCTCCTTACCTTGTTTACGGGCAGCACACATTTCAGCATGAGCAATCGCAACGACTAGAGCTCTGGGGAGACAATAAACATCAAAGTTTTTGATCACCACAACAGATGATTTCCTTGCCAGATGATCCGACACTAACACAGTTTTACGATCAGTTGTACCTGTGGCCGGTATGGGTTTTTATAGAAGTACAACATGGATATCCAACAACTCATCCAACATCAAGCTCTGATGTGATTGATCCAACTGACGTTGTAGATGATTTACCTGGTTCAAGCAAAGATTGAGCAGTTGACTCTGTGTTAAATTATAATTATACAAACATAAATCTAAGGTCAGGCCTTGCGTTGCTGGTGTATGCACCTCAGACCTGGAATCAGTACTTAATTGATCACGTACACATAAATTTAATGGTGTGTCAGACATTTTGTTTAAATTTTAAAAAAATAACCCAATAAAACATGAATTTTAAAAAATAACCCAATAAAACATGAATTTAAAAAACACCCATACTCAGTAAATAAACAAATCAAAGCTGATTTAAGAACTAAGAAGTAAATGGTACCATTTAAAAAATTTCAAAAACAGTGTATATATAAATATAGTTCAAAAAGTCAAAAATTATTTTATTTATTTTTTTTTCTTATAAACCTAAATGTGATTCATTAAAACTCCAAAATGTAATTGCAACCATTTAATTACAATCAACATAGTAAAAACTTGGAAGAAACCATTTAAATTTTTTTTTTTAAAAAAAGAACCAATTTTTAAAAAATAGCCCGTATTTAAAAACACCCTGCTCAGTAAATAAATAAATCAAAGCTGATTTAAGCCCTCAGAAGTAAAAGGTATCATTTAAAAAATTTCAAAACAGTGTATATATAAATATAGTTAAAAAAGTTTATAAATGAACCCAGAAAGATTACAGTTTGTAACAAATTAAAGTACAGTTGTGCGGCATGTAAAAAACAAGGGGTACAAACGAAAGACTATATAACTCTCAGGTAAAGTTAATGAAAGAGATCTCTCATTGCTAGCACCCCTATTTTTGTAAACAAAAATTCGTATCATACCTTTATGAAAGATACAATTCACTGTAATCTTAATGTAGTGGTTGATTTCAAAAACTTTTTCACGTATAGCACAAATAGAGTCTGGCGGTATGTTGTTTTTCTCTAGTTTACAAATGGTGACTAACTCAGCAAAGTACAACAGTATAGGGCGAAATTCTACTGTTTTCATACAAATAGTATTAATCGTTCTTTTGTTCCTAGACAATGACAAAAAATGTGTGCCATCCGATTGTTTTTCGAGCAGTGCAAAACTCAATTTCGTTGTAGTACGATGACTAGCCAGCTCGATAAACTAAAAGGAATTGGGGTAAAACAAAAAAAAAAACAAGCTTAAACAGACGGACAAAGAAATGGAAAACAGAATAGAGTAAAAAAAAACAAACACAAACACACACACACACACACACACACACATACACACACACACACTTTTAAATTGTAAGAAGGCATCAACAACAACTCACATAATGCTACTGACTGCTGACATAGAGCTTCTTGTGATTATGTTTAAAAAAGTGTGGAAAATGTATACGCATCAAGGCGAAAAACTTGTATTCCCAGTCATTCTCTTCATCGTTAATTAGATGAGATTTCACTATGAAGTCTGATGATGTGACAAAAAGGCGTCCCATTTTAACACACACATTCGGTAATGGTTGAATTAGATGATAGGCTTTGCAGAATATATGATACGAGTCAGGTAAATCAACCTTTAATAAGGATTGTTGGATTTCGTAGGCAAAAGTTTCGAGATCTTCCATTTCACTCAAACTAGATACCGTATGACTCGTGGTACCGCCACGGCCGTATTTTGTAACTGTTGTTTGATACTGGAAAAAAGAAACATAGGGACATCCTTTATAGTAAGTGGTGCTCGGCAATACGTATTCCAACAAACGTGTTGTAAGACAACGTCTATCATTGAGTGTTTTCACATAAAGCTTCACTTGAACATAAGCAAAAACAGTCTCACAAGTTTTTAATAACGCCAGTATACAATCAAGTTTTGATTGAGCCATTTCTCTACAATTTTCAACCACCTGGAAATCAGGACTCCGTTTAAAGAAACTGGTACCCGTAAGATCTTTAAAGCCCTGCCTATAAAACCCGAAGCGTTTAATACATTTTTTCAATACGTTAACTCTTATAGTGTAGACAAAGCGCTGGTATTCAGTTTTGCCATTGTTGAACTAAAGAGGAAGAGAGGACACACGCCATTCAGAGATTGAATACACGAATGCTGCGTTGAAATATAAGGGAAAAAAAATATTTACCAGTTTTGATGGATCTCGGCCAATCGCCCTATCGGCACATATATTATAAGTCGGGTGTGCGAATTCAGAACTGGAATCGTCCTCTATATCAGCGGGTTCATTCGTACACAGTGGAGCAAATAAGTCATCCAACGTCGGTTTATTGCCCTTGGCCCCTAAAGGTTCCGCAGCTGGTTGTGCATCTTCTGCTGTTGCTGCAGGGGTCGCTGGAGACGGGCTACGATGACGCTTGATTGGTGTGACACATCGAGGTATGGGGCTTCCAGTAATTGTCGTATAATGGAATGGTTTACGGCACTAAAACAATAAAAAATACACATCATTAGCAAAGGTCAACACAAGTAAAAAAAAAAAATAAATAAATCTCTAGCTCAAATTCAACAAGAAGCTCTTAAGCAACATTCAAAACATGTATATTTTTTTTTTCTATAATAACCTGTGACACGCAGATAAATTCCCCCGCTTGTACGGAACCCTTAGAATTTGGAAAGGCACCACTAGAAACCTCCGTAGAATTGTCGTTCACCTGAAAAAACGAAAAACAAGACCAGGAATCAAAAAAAAAAATTAAATAAGGTATACCAATAAAAGAAACAAATCAGATGACCGCGAATACGACAAGTAGATGTAGAGAAGGAGTTTGTGAAATAAAATATTTCAGAAACTTATCCATTTATTCCAGAAAGTAAATTATGAAGTATAAATTTCATGAAAATTGTTTAAAAGACAAACAATTATACACTCCACAGTATCAATTTTATATACAACATGACCCGCTGCTGGCTTCCATTTTTTTAAAAGAAGAAATTAAAACTTAAGATATTCAAAGGGCCAAAAATGCCATAACGGGAAATACGGCTCAACAATTTCAAAGTATAAACACAACTTTTATTCGTAATGAAAAATAACTTAAAATAATAAAGAGGACTTGAAACAGAAAATTTTTTTAAAAAAATTTAATGAAAATTTCACGATGTATCGATGAAAATCATCGATATTTTGGGAAGCCTGGGAAAAAAACATCGATATTTCGGGATGTATCGAAAAAACATCGATTGTTTCCTCCAAATCGCGCAGTACCACCGTTATCTTTCGTCATTACTTTTATAGGCTTACCATCAACTTAAATAAAAATAATTACCAGGTCTGGTGATGAAAGAGAGCGATAGAATCCAGGTCTCGGTGAAAAAACAGGTGAAATTGAAGTGTTTTGAAGATCTGTTCCTTACTGCGATGCCACTAGGTATAAGGAGATAAGCTAAAATAGTTTATCGGCCTTTAGACAAAGAAAACCCCCCCACCGCCATGTTAAGAAAACGTGTAGGAAAAAAACCCAACAAATTTCACTTACTTCTTATTATTACACAAGGTCCTTGTCTCAAACGCTAGTTTTTAGAGAGCGAATAGCAAACGCAAGGCCGGGAGACAATGAAACAAAGCACATGCCTAGAAAACTAAGAGAGAAGAAAAACGAATTAACACTGCGTACGAACAACTTAAGCGCTGTTAATCGTAAATTGTAATAAAAACAATAACAAAATAAAATCACAAATAGTCACCTGTATTAATCAATAGAGCAGCAACCTCTCAAACAAATTAAAAATATCTGAGGAAAGCTATGTAAAACAAAGAAACGATAGCGGTAATTAAACACTCGTAAATTAAGAAGTGACTTAAGAAAAACGAATGGATTCATTTTGTAAGAAAATAAAAAATAAAAATATATACTTACAGGGAATTGCTGAAGCTGACTGGTATTGAAAGCAAGAAATCAAAAACGAATTCGTAAGAAAACACTAAGCCGCGCACTTAATGGCCGCCTTTTTACAAGGAGAAATGAACAAAGAATGAGGCATAACATGGCTGCTGACAAAAACCGTGACAGAGGACGTTAACCAATCACAGCACAGAAGACGCATTCAAGCTGAATGAGGAGAGAAACCAATCAGCAAACGCGAAACAAAACCAAGGCCAGGGGGGGAACATGTGACCTAGAAAACAGAAGCAGGAAACTGACGTGTCTAAAACAAAGACTTTTCACTTCCCCTAAAGGAATGTGAAAAGGAGAGACAGGAACAGACAAGTAAAAAAACGAAGCAGAATTACAAAAGACGAACTTTGAATGAAATTTTTTTAAGGAAAAACATATAAAATGGACAAACAAAACCGAAAATTATTAGAAAATCAAACTGAAGTAAAAAACACCAACAAAAATAATAAAACACAAAGGAAAAACATTATAAAATGAACGGGTTTATTTATGAAAAAACGAAAAAAAAAACGAGAATACGTGTTTATTTATTAATTCATTCATGCATTTATTTATTTATTAAAAAAAACGAAAAGTACAACCATTCATTCATTCAATTGCTTATGGAAACACTACCTCGTATAACAAGAATGCGAATTATTTATTATTACACTTTAATGTCTATTGCGTAGAGAGAAAAAACAAACGTTTTATAGATTTAATTTCGTTTTTCTTGAATGCACTTTGACAGCCAACACAATGCTTTTTAAAAAAGACAGCACTTAAAAGAATAGCTTGGAACGTATATGGAAAACGGACGTCTGTAATTGTTATTTGTTTTAGCTGGAAACAGGTGATGTAAATTCTAGTCTTCACAGCAAAAAGGTAAGAGGAAAATCAGTCACAGAGATAGAACTAGAGAGGCGAAAAACGTCCATTGACGTATTTGTGTAAAATGTAAAAACGGTCTATGCGTAGTAAAAAATATGCTGGAAACGCCATAGAGTTAGGAAAATCACTCTAAAAAATTTGAACATTTAAGAGAATTCACTTATGAGAAATCTATCCTATGTACAGATTTTACAAACGTGAAATTTCCCCTGTTTGCAAAATCGGTAGAATGAAAAAGGCACCCAAACATGAAAACGACTTTAACAAAAAGCCCATCTCGGGAAAAAACTTTTGTTACATGGATGAATTTGTTAACAAAGGTTTTATGAATTTGTTATCATAAAATAGATGTACCAAACATGACTGAAACGGAAAAACGAAGCGTTTATTAAAACAGCAAAACAACGAAAAAACTTGAGAGAGAAGGAACAAAAAAGAAATTTATTAAAACGAAAATATATATAAATTTCAAATTTAATACGTTTCAGAGAAAAAAAAAAGGTTTGGTAGGGGAGTTAATGAGAGAGGTCAACGAAGCCAAAGGTCAAAAGGGCGCACTTTTTTTTTTAACAATTCTGACCCAAAACGAACCCTTTAGAAGTTTCTGAAGCAAGGGGGTAAAAGCCCAATAAAACGGCTTCATCATCAGTGCCTAATAGAAGGTTTGATGGGGGGTTACTGAGAGAGGTCAGCGAAACCAAAGGTCAAAAGGTTGCAGCAAGAAATAACTCTGACCCAAAAAAAAAAAAGAAAAAAAAAAAAACCCTCTAGAAGTTTCTGAAGCAAGGGGCGGGGAAAACACAGTAAAAACGTCATCATCATTGCCATGGCAACGTGACGTCAGTGGCTATCACGGGAAACGATGTATCTTTTAGACACACATTCAGAGACCTGCCAGCCAAGCAACCTTCCACACGCACGCATCCGCACTGACATCCAAGCTTTGAAAAAAAGAAGAAAATTAGAAGTAGAAGACGGAGAAATGGAATACGAACGCGAGATGAACCCTGCACTATATTGTAAGTTGAGAGATTCATATTTTATTTATTTATTTTTATTTATTTTTATTGCATTAACTCTCTCTCTCTCTCTCTCTCTCTCTCTCTCTCTCTCTATAGTACAAGGCGTTACCGTTACTGCCAACACGTTTAAAACGGAGAGTGGTGAAATATATTACCACAAGTTAGCGTTTTGTGCCCTGTACGAGGTACGAAAACTTGATGAACGTACGAAAAGACAGCTGGATATATTCGGCTGCAGACTCAAGGCTCATTATTCTTTTTTATTGCCCGAAGAAAACGAGATAAAATTCAGTCAGGGCGATTGGGAACGATTCAAAGCCATCAATTACACATTACCAGGCCGGAGAAATATTTTTTTAGGAGATTTACCATATTCTGCGCTACCCGGGATCATAAACCATTGGAAACGTGTCACCACGCGATTTTATGCTTACGGTGGACTGCATTGTCTCGTTTTGAGCCAATTGCTCGGTGTGGAAGTGAGAAACGATTATTACCATCCTTGGCCGAAAATACATGGATGAATCCTATATTCTGTAACGGAGCCAATCGAGTCCGTTATGAAACACCGAGCGCCGCGTATTCATTAGCTGTGATGATCGAGATTGAACATTTTACGGACGGTAAACCGACAACATGCGAAAGAGGTACCGAAACAACCTTTTCTCCCTCGTCTGATGTAAGCAGTGACTCCGACGACGACGCCCACGCAGACTATGTCGTTGAAGATGCCTGCACCGATGCCCATGCTGACTATGTCATCGAAGACGGCGACGATGAACTCTTCGAGAGAATCGGAGAAGAAGAACTCTTCGACCTAGGAGGAACGTAGAGAAACCCAAGCAAAGTACGAAAAGAAGAAAACAAACAAAACAAAAATAAAAATAAACAAAAATTGAATAAAAATTGAATAAAAAGAATGAAAAGTGAATAAAAAGAATAAAAATTGAATAAAAAGAATAAAAATTGAATAAAAATAATAAAAATTGAATTAAAGGAATAAAAATTGAATAAAAGAATAAAAATTGGGAGTGACACATGGTATTTAAATGTCAGGGGGATGTGAAACTTGTTTTCACAAGCCCCGACACGCAAACACCTTGTGTCATGCCCGTACAAGTAGGGCGAAATGACCATGCCCTTCAAATTAAAGGGGCACCGCCCTAATTTAAGGGCTGACGCCCTAATTAATTAACCAACACCCTAATTAATCAATCAACACCCAAATTAATCAATCAACACCCAAATTAAATGACCAACGCCCTAATTAAATGACCACACCCTAATTAAATGACCAACGCCCAAATTAAGGGAGGGGAGGACGTAGATCAGCTGAAATAAACCACGCCCACCTCATTAATATGCGCCTAGATCAAGGGTTCATCTACTGGCTCCCCTAACATGGAGAGCGCGCTGAGCAGGCTGTCTTGAAACGACCAGACCTCGGTTTTAGCCACACTGATCTTCATCTAAGCTTCTTCACATTTGGCTGCAAACCGGTCTAGTGCATGCTGAAGGATCGTGCGAGAAGACCCAAGCAGGACAAGGTCGTCTGCATAGAGCAACCTCTAAACCAGGCAGTCGCCCACACAAACACGCTCATCGCTTCAGCTGCCCCTGTCTATCCAGTCCATAAAGATAATGAACAAGATGGGCGACAGTACGCACCCTTGGCGGAGTCCAACACCCACGGTGAACGGTTTTTACTTAATGCCATTTATCCGGACACACATCTCAGGGCTTTCCTACAGAGACATGATAGCAACCAGTAATTGCCCATCCACTCCATATTCTTGCAACACTTGCCAGAGCTTCTCCCAAGGAACTCTGTCATATGCTTTTTCGAGGTCCACAAAGCAAGCATAGACCTCTTTTGCAAACTCCCAGGATTTCTCAAAGATTTGCCTTAGAGCAAAGATGTGATCCGTCGTGCTTAGGCCAGGTCGGAAACCACACTGCTCCCTCGACAGTTTGGAGTCGACTAATTCCCGACTTCTCTTCTCCAGACACATAGCGTACACTTTCCCAGGAATGCTGAGCAAAGAAAAGCCTCGACAGTTGTTGCAATCTCTCTGATCTTCCTTTTTGAAGATAGGAATCACAATTCCTGTCTGCCATTGTATAGGGGCTGTCCGGATAGCCAAACAACCTGACACACTCGTGTCAGTCACAGGATACCATCCTGATTTAAGGCCTTTAACATCTCGGACAGGATTTCATCATCACCTGCAGCTTTGCCAGTCTTCAGGGAATTAATTGCCCATCTGACTTTTGTTTCAGTGATACTACCGTGACTATTCTCCGCTCCAAGGTGCACCTCGTATGCCTCAGTCATTGTTTTCACCGGATTAAGAAGAGACGCAAATTATTCCTTCCACCTATGCAATACGCTCTCCTCCGTTTTCAGAAGCCTCCCATCTCAACTCTTAATAGTTTGCGATGAAAGAGACTTCTTTCCACTGAGGTGGCGCACAGTCTGCCAGAACACCTTGTTTGCTGAACCACAGTCTGCCTCCAATTTCTCGCCGAACTTCTCCCAGGCCTTGGCTTTAGCCGTTGATGCTGTCTTTGCTGGTGCTTTTCGCGCCTCTGTGTACCGCACACGACTCGAAGTGTACTTATTTGCAAGCCATAGCAAATAGGCTTCCTTCTTTGCCTTGACAGCTTCTTGGACTTCACCGTTCCACCATGCAGTCCTTTTCTCACTGTACTGCGCCACACTCAGCTGCTTATGACCACAGCACAATGCAGCCAAGTAATCACAGCAGTTTTAAACAACTGCCACCCCTCTTCAACAGTTCCACGATCACTGTGTAGTTCTCTGAAACTTGAAGGTATGCTATCTGCAAACGTGTTCCTCACAGCTCTATCCTCCAGTGCCTCCCATTTGATGCGCCAAGTTTGTCTGAACCTAATATTTCGCTTGGTTGTCATGGATTCAGAGAACCGCAAATTGCAGACAACAAAGTGGTGATCAGTTGATAGTTCTGCACCTCTTCTCACACGAGTATCCAACACTGAGTATCGAATTAAGTCAGCTGAAACATTTACAAATTCAATCAGTGACTTCTGGTTTATTGCATCCCTGTACCAGGTATACTTATGGACATCCCTGTGCTGGAAGAAGGTGTTTGTGATGGAAAGTCCAACAAGCACCTCCCATTCGCATTGAAATCGGGGTCACCATTCCTCCCAATCACGCCCCTCCACGTTTGGTCAGCAGCCCCTACGTGTGCATTGAAGTTGCCCATCAGGATGACAGAATCTGCCCTCCCTCTCCTACTAAGAGCAGCATCAACTTCATCTAGAAAAAATGGGGGCGCTGTGACTGCATTCGGAGCATATGCAACGAACGGAGAGAGAGAGACCGTTTCTCTATCTGAAGCCTAAGGAGACACAGTCTTCCACCTAAAGGGGTCCAATCTGCAACATAATCTGCCAGCCAGGGACTTGTAAGTATTCCCACTCCTGCCTGGGCAGTCATGTTAGGGTCGACACCAGAGTAGAAAAGCTTCCACCCTCCTTCTAAGTCCACAGTTCCAGAACCCGGACGTTTCGTAGAGGTAATACCTATGATATCCAGTCGATACCGTTTGGCTTTCTCTTCTAATTCTGATTCTTTTTCTGTCATGGATAATACGTTCCACGTGCCGATTGACAGCACCCGATCCCATTGTCGCTTTGCCCGTTTCTCCTCCTGGGTAAAGGCATGCGCTGCCCCCGACCGTTTCCCCAAGCGCATAGTGAGTGCACTGGTGGGGCTTCTCGGAGGCATTGCTCCGAGATAACAGCCGGGAGACTGTCGACTATTTTTCGAACGAGAGCCTCCGCCTAACTCCCGAACGCGGGTGATTTTAACCTGCACAACACCCGAGGCAATATGAATTCTCTCATTTGTCAACATCATGAGGTATATGTTTGTTTGGATACTGTTCGTCTCACTTCTCAACCATGACCTTTCTGGTAAGGGTGACCCTAAAGTAGCTGTGCTATAACCAGCATAGCTCACAGAATCCCTGAAGCACCCAAACCCCTGAGCCACGGTAAGGGGGCATCCACTCAGGGGATAGTAGGACTAAGGAATTTTTAAAATCTTTCTTGCATTTTTGTCCAAGGGTAGTGATTCTGTCTAATTTTAAGTGGGAGTTCATTTATGATGTTAATTTATCAACTACGTCAAAATTAAAACCGTTATATCTGGCACAGGCTTAGTTAAAATTAAATTCCTATTCCCTAGCCTCATTATTTAGCGGTAAAAGTAAGGCGCATTTAATTTTTTATTTTTTATCAGCATTTATTGTTAAGTTGACGACTTTTGTAAAGGTCAGGGAAAACAGACTCGTTTTCTTCTGATTGGCTATTTGGTGCTAGCGAGATGTTATATCTCTTTCCTTCGTTGTTTGATTGGTTTTCGGTTTTTTCTAGTTCGGTATAGTTCGGCAACGTCTCTTTCCCTGACTAACAATTTTGAAGATATTAGCAACGTCTCTTTTCCTGATTACTGGAAGATGTGATAATCTTATTTCTCCTCCTATTTTTTTTATTTCGTTTGTTTTTTGTTTCTGACAATCCTCAATCTTATTTTCCTTTTTGTATAATATGGAAGACCGCTTGGGTTGGTTAGGCTTCTTGACTACCTCAGTGTATTTCATTTGGAATTTATTCTGGTTGAATGAGCTTTGTGAAAGCGCTGCTTTCGTCCCATCCTAAGAAATGTACACTTCACTGTTCGATTGTCTGTAAATCACTCACTGATGATGGATTTTTGAAATTCGAAACGTACGTCTGAATCAGTAAAAAAAATATTTTTCTATGTGGAGTAGTGTTTTCTGTTTTTTTTTTATTTATTAAGGTATCTACTATCTAACAGTTTCGGCTATTTTTCTATTTATTAGATGTACACTTAATGTTATTGCAATAACCACTTTTCTCTCGATCTTTGAAGCAAAATTTTGCTATTCATCACTTTATGTAGTTTAGCGGTCGCTGATTCTTCTATTCATTTGCTCAATACAGCAAGGAGCTAAAGCGATGCTTCCTTGTTGTCTTTTCACTCTTTCTCAAGAGTCTGCTAACTCTCTTTTATCTCCAGTTACTGATCATTTTTAAAGATTTTCAAGAAATTGTTAAATACTGAGAACTCTTAATTCTAAAAAACAAAAACAGCCTGAATAACAGGAATTCTATGATTGTTACAAATTGAAACTTATCTACACTGCACCAGCTTTTCCTTGCATTGTAGGTCACGTATATACAAGGTGTGCAATAAAGAATCGAGACGGTCAAATATTTCGCAAAATTTACATCGGATCGAAAAACTGAAAAACGCGTTTTCAATATTTTTCAAAAATCTATCGAATGACACCTAACATTACCCCCACCCCCACTACCGGAGGTGGAGCGGGGGACTACTTTGAAATCTTAAATGGAAACCCCATTTTTTATTGCAGATTCAGATTCTACGTGTAAAACTGTATTCAGTACCATAAAAAATTTCCGCCCCCACCCACATCCCGGGGGTATAATCAATTTTTTCAATGAAAATATTTAAAACATATAAAGTAATTAACATAATCAATACAGTATTCTAATGCAATATTGTAACATTGTTTATTTCTTGATGGATGGTTTTGTTATCATGGAAAATAAGATTTGTGAAAAAAAATCTAACAATGATAGTATGTATTTTTATTTTACAAAATGCAAATATCATCGTTTAAATTAACATAATAAAATCCTTCAAATTACTCTTTCTTATTCTTTCCGCTTGTAAACAAATTCTTTTCTTTATTAATAATTACCTGAACAAAAAGTGGACTACTTTTGTTGTGATTTCTTGTGCTTCATCCATTTGGTAGGTATTTTTTAAATGACACATTAGTTCAACTGTTTAAGTTGATTCAAGCAGATGAACCATCATCTATAAAGTAAAATTTGACTTGAAAAACTGTTTTTTCTTTCAGAATGGCTCATCTTAATGAAGAAGAAAGACCATCATTACTGATGATGGTAGGCTGGGGTGATAGGAAAAAGTCATACTCGGAAGCAAGAGATATTTTCAATGATACTTTTCGAATTGGAATGGATCCTATCTCCAAATCGACTGTGGAGAAAACGATTAGAAGATTTGAAGCTACAGACTCTGTGAAAGATCGACGTAAATTAGGAAGACCAAAGTCAGCAACAAACGAAGAAGAAGCGTTGTATGTTTTATTATCATTTACGAAAATCCACACAGTAGTCTTCGTAGAACTGCCCAAGCTCAAAAAATTGGTACATCTTCAGTCCGCAGGATTTTAAAAAGTAATAAATTGTATCCTTACAAAATGACACTTGTTTATGAAATAAATGAAGATGATCCCGACCGACGTTTAGAATTTTGTGAGGACATGATGCTTAGAATATATCAAGATCCAGACTTTCTTTACAACATTGTATTCTCAGATGAAGCAACATTTCAATTGAATGGTACTTGTAATTGGCATAATTGCAGGTATTGGGAAGACTGGAATCTTCACTGGATGCGAGAGAGCAAAAACCAATATCCACAGAAATTAAACGTTTGGACTGGAATAATAAATAATCATTTGATTGGGCTATTCTTTATCGATGGTAATCTTACTGCTCAGAGGTATGAAAACGTGCTTCGAAATGAAATAATTCCAGCAATAAGGGAGATTGCTGGCGATAACTTGGAGCACGTTTTGTTTCAGCAAGATGGTGCTGCACCTCATTACGGACGGAACGTTCGTAATTATTTTTATGAACAATTTCCTGATCGTTGGATTGGACGAAGAGGTCCGATCGAATGGCCTGCCAGGTCACCAGATTTAACTTCATTTGATTTTGTGGGGTTATTTAAAAAATCGGGTTTACGAAACGAAACCACAAAACTTAGATGAATTGCGTCAGATAATAATTGATGTAGCTGCCCAAATACTGCAGAATAATTACATCGAATCTGTTTACCATCGATTAGCTTACTGCCAGGCAGTAAACGGTGCACATTTTGAGCATTTACTACAATAAAGTTATTGGCGCCAATTGTGAGAGGCAAGGGAACTCACCTGAAACAAGCACCCCGAAGGGAAGAAAAAACTATTACATCCACGTCATTGTTCCTGGGTTATGCTAAACGTAGTTTCTTACTAAAATCAGATACAAAATCAACGAAAGACGTTAACCTCATATTAGCTGTAGAAATACTTTCACTTGCGAGAAAGCATTGTTTTTGCAATTAGAGCGCCATTAATCGGTCGACTGTCATACTGTATCATTAGATAGCCTTTTCAAAAATACTAATTTTGTGTTCCGAAGCGTATGTCCCGAGAAATTTGACCGTTTGCAGACTTCTGATCTGCATTTGTTTTTCTGCGATTAAAGCGCCATCTATCGCGAATCAAAAAAAAATTTCAGCTAAAACTTTTTTCACTTTTTCACGTAGAAATCGAATCTGCAATAAAAAATGAGGGTTTCCATTTAGGATTTCAAAGTTGGCCCCCTTCTCCAGCTCCACTCTGGCGGTGCGGGGTCGTGTTTGGTGTCATTCGATAGATTTTTGAAAAATTTTGAACAGGTGTTTTTCAGTTTTTTTTATCCGATGTAAATTTTGCGAAATATTCGACCGTCCCGCTTTATTTGGCTTCATATATATATATTGTTGGTCCGTGCAAAAGTGTTTGTGAGTTGGTACTATTGTTGATAAGCATTGTTGCACAAACTTTGTCTTGCATTGTTGGTCATGAGATATATCTCATTATTATGCTTTGTCTAATCATGAATACCGATTTTTTTATGATAAATTATTATATTTTCGAAATCTGATGAAGACCTTCCTCATACTTGGACGGCCATGTATGCAAAATTTCTTTAAGATCGGATTAAATCTGTTCATTTGTATAAGAAACAATCAAACAAACCCAAAAACCCATAAACCCACCCACAAACATTGAAGCTAGCATGAGAAGCCAACTTTGTGAACTGTATGAGAAGCCAGCATTGTTTCTTGATTCATATCTGGGAAGCTGATGCTGCTTTTTATAATGAGTGTTTTTTTAGACATCATAATCTGACAATGATGTTCGATTGGATGTGCCTTGCATTTCACATCTCCGTTCAGCAGCGATGTGTACGTTTTTTTAAATTAAGCGTTGTTTATTTTTTTTTATAAAAAGCAATTCAACTTCATTGCATGAATTTTCTAACGAAGTATTCAAACAATAAACTCGAATCCAAAACATTTTATTTATTGAAAAAAAAAGGATAATAAAAAATCAGAAGTAAAAAATGGATTCGAATCAGGGCACAAGAATCACCCATGCGGCCAATTGAAATGCCTTCCACCAATAAAACTAACGAACTGGAAGGCTTTTTTTTTCTTCATGTTACAAACCGGGCCTGACTATACATAATCAATATTTCATCAATGAGGAACGAAAATCTAGCATAACAATATGTACTGACAGAGTAATCACGAAGACTACATACATAAATAAACTGGAAAGAAGGCCATGCCTGCCTTCGTAGCCACCGATAAGAAAGGCCTGCCCAATTCACGCTGAGGCATGGCTTGGAAGCCGGCGATTTGAACTTTTTTGGGCATGCAGCTCTACTGGCTAGGGTTAGGAGAATTAAAGTACTGCTCAAACTGGACCCTCCACAAAAAATTTTATGTAAAAGCTAATTTCACTACAAATTTAAATTTTTGGTTGTTTCGACACATTAATGTAATTAGGCCTTCCAATCAGCTGCTTAAAATTTGTAGCCACAATTGAATTTCTGATAGCAATTGGCTATCAAAATATAGGATATGTCGAGCTCTGTTAAATGAAGTGAACTTGAAAGTATTCATCGCTATATGAGTAGGGAAATACAAAATTTAAAAAAAGGATTAGAATGGCAAATCCAGCAATTGAAACACAGAGACTGGCAACCACTCATGTCTGGTACACAGCACTGTGATTATTATTATTTATACAAATACTTTACACAAATTGAAGTAAGTATGATCTTGTGGAAATAAGTTCTTGTAAGAATGACAGATCTTGTATGCAAACAATGTAACCGGTATGGTAAAATAAAAAACTTGTGATGTGAAAATAACGATTGACATTTGCCTTTATTCTCGTATTTTCATTGAAAACCCAAAAAATTTCAGTTTAAATATAGCACAAGAGAAACAATTTGTGAAACAAACTAACTTTGCTGTAAAAATCCGTTAAAATTCACGCATTTGCTCAATCATGCAGTGAAAAAAAACTACGCCTGTTGCTTAAATTTAAGCTAGAGAATGCATGGAGCCCAAAACAGTCAAGGGAAAAAGCGGCAAGTGCAGAAAAAATCGCGGAAAAACAACCGAATTGCTACCAAATGATATGAAAAATTTTTGTTCATCTTAGCTCAGACTGGAAATAAAATGTGCAACCACTATTTAAAGACAATGAAAAAAGCGTTAAAATGTTGGGAGTCAGAAAAGAAAAACGCTGAGTGAAAGTAACACTGTGTACACTGGTTTAAAAATGGGGCTTCACCGAAAAAAAATTATAAGGCCCAGATTCATGGAGATCTAAGAGATCTAACATTAGACCGCCACTGGGCCACGGCTGGTACACACTCAAAGTACAGTGAAAACCACTTATAACGCTTTTTTTATTATTAATTTTTTTATTTTAAAATGCATAGAAGAATTAAATCAACAGGGAAGGTTAAACGAAGGTCCTGTAAACAAAGAGTATTAAATTCAAGTAGGTTTGTAAAAAAGAAAAGAAAAATGAAAGAACAACATAAATAATGTGTTTTTGAACAGTATAAAAAATTCGGGTGTGCAAACTTTTGATAACAATAAAAAATCGGGAGTAGATTCAACAGGTACCAAGACAAAGTGGGGGTCCGAAAACCGTTGGGGTGATCAGGGGTTCTTGCGAGCAGACGACTTGGAGACATGCAGGTAAGCCATTATTGGTGGACCTTTAAGTTTGTCTAACCTGGATGGACAACGCACCTGAACGGGAAAGGTAAAATACAAATTTCCGAGACCAAGCTTCACCCGTTGAAGTAATCAATAACTATACTCCGAAAATAATTACAAGTATTTTTTACCGATAGTTACCATTATACGCCACTAGAGTCCGCCGCAAATGACCCTAAATGCCCACAGTGTGTTTTACTGCTGTTAACGCTAAGGGGAAAAAAGAGGCAGCAGCGTTTGGGTTGCACTGCATGGCAAAAAAAAGCAGCTGCTGTGGTGCTTCACTGCATGAAGCACAGAATACTTTTGGGCAAGAGAGGGGAGGCAGAGGCTGTGACGTCTGACAGGATCACAAACAAAAAAGAGAAATGCGTTAATTATTCATAATCAAAGCAAGAAACACTCCGTCCACATCAAAAAATATTAAAAATCATATGGAATACATATTTAATAAGGGAAGTGGGGTTTTCAATTAAAAATTACACCTGATGGCGTGGCTAGGTGTGGAAAAAAATCGGACACCCCCTCCACAGTCCAAACACGCTGAAACCTCATACAAACTTGTGTGTGTGGCACCCCCTCCACATTTCAAACACGCTATAGATAAGTACTTACTGCTCCCATGGAAAGTCTCATTTATGTGCCCAAAATGGGGCTTTTGTACGATATTGCCTGGATAGTGGAGTAACAATAGTTCTTAGTGGGTGTTGAGGAGTAGTAACAGGGTGTTTGTGTCACATATCTGTCGGGTTAAGATCATGACACAGATCATGTTAAAAGCTTATACATGTATAAGGGCTAAAAATCCTGATCCGGTAGCTTACAGTCGTGGTTAAAAACGAAGATGGTTTTACTAAGAGAAAAGACAAAAAAACTGTATTTGACTTTATTTGCACAATAATTTGTGTTAAGAAAAGGTATATTTAGTGAATTCTACAGAGCATATGAATTTTATTACGCTTACAAATGACACAATGTAGTTGCCTGCTCTGCAATATTGTTGCCAGTTGGCATCGGATGCTGGGGCAACAAAAAAAGAATTAAATATAATAGACAATGGATAAGCACGCCCATAGATTGAGATCGCTGATGAGCCCAAGGGGTCGGGGGAAAGTTTCCTGTCGAACTTCTTGGTGACAATGACATTATAAAATGGTTAAGGCAATGAAACTCCTTTGGAGCTGCCCCTTCCGTAGAACTCGATATGCCGATTGTGTTAGAATTTCCTATGAATTATAGAAATATTGAAAAGAGGTTAGATACCATTTATTCTCTCCGAACAATTCATAAGACTAATCATTGTTCGTGGAGACTAAATTCCGTATCGACATCATTCCTTTGACGACGACTTTTACAGTGATGATACTTAATGGTTAGGAATAAAATATCGAGAGAAGTACGCATCTTTATTAGATTTACTTTGCTAATTTTTATCGACCTCAAGACGATGACTTAGACGCTAATGCTAACCAACAAACTATTTGCTCCATTCTGCGAAGATTGTTTTATCGAACGTTCAAAACTTAAGTAGAGCTGCTTACAGGTGTCTGATTCTACAATCTTCAAAAAGGTTTACCTGAGAGACGTTTCCACTCTGGCTTAGCCACACAGGCTAGTCGTAGGACTTTCGAGAACTTGTAGAGTTGGAAAAAGATTCCCTGCAAGAATCCGGCGGACACTATTAAAAAGTGGATGATAGCACAGTTACAAAACATTAAAAGAAAAAAACAAATCAAACCAACCGCTTTTCCACAAAGAATTTTAATGAACATGGATGTACATTTCGGTCGCTACGCGGCCTTCTTTTGTGAGTCATGCTGAAAGAAGGCCGCGTAGCGACCTAAATGTACATTCATGTTTATTAAATTTCTTTGTGGAAAAGCGGTTGGTTTATATCTCCTATTGATAGTCTTCACATCCACAGTCCAAAGGTATTTACTCTTTTTAAAAAAAACAAAGCATAATACCGGTGGATTCGAACTCGAGATCTTACGGTTCGTATGCCACGATGTTCAGCTGCCGCTGTTGTGATGATTGCCAAGGTACAGTTTACACTAGTTATATAACACAGACTTTGAACGAGATTTTCTCGAAAATCAGGCCAAGTTGGAGGATGCGGAGTTACGAAAAGGACATATCAGGCTACGATCCCACTAAAGGGCATCAAAAAAGTCTATTTTTCGTTAGGGCCCTCTCCCTGTAAGTGTCCCTCCCCCTTTCCTGAATGCCTGATCAACCATAGTCTGTTTAGGGTTACCCCCGCCTGCGTAACTTGGTTTTTCCTAAAGGATAATCTCTAAGAAAATTTAATTCGGTAACGAACAGTTTATACCTCCAGCCCATTCGAAGTCTCAATTATCACCATGGGGCTGAATCGTGATCTACTATAATCTTTAATAAATAGTGTAGGTTATTTTATGGCTAAGAAAAATTTCTCTACCCAAATAAGTAAAATAAAATGAAAATAAATTTACTGCCCAAAAGTGAAGGAAAATACGAATAAAAAAACGATCAAATAGACACTAAAAATTGATAACTGTAGAAACTTTGGAATAAAGAATACGAATTATCTAAAATAACGTGAATTGAATTACCTGACATACAAACACCAGCAGCAAACGTACTGCGACAGCAAACGTACTTGGCAATTGTGTAGAAAAGTGTTTGTTAGACAAAAGGTTCTCTTCACTGATGAGAAATTGGAAAATAGACTAACCTATTTCATACCTCGAGAACAGTCATTTTACTAAAAAGAAATAGTAAAATTGCAAAGAACTTTTGATATTAAAAGAATGGTCATACTTATTAAAAATTGAATAATTGTCTTAGACTTTAAGTAATTTAATTTGTATCTTGAACTGATTTTCGCTAGTTCAAGCTTTAGTATACTTTTTTTTCTTATTCAATTTATTTATTGTATTTTTATTTTTTATTTTTGGCCTCAGAATGGGGGTATAGAGATTACTTAGTATTAAATAAATTCTGTTCTACTCTGCATAGTGAATATTATTTCCATTGAATATTATTCATTACACGGAAAGAAATACTTTGAATGTAGCAAAAATAAGGGAGTTGATGAGTACTTGTTTTTTGAAAAAAAATACAATTTGAAGCAACCTGAATAAACTCTTCTCTTACTCCACTATCAAATTGTCACAATACAATTCTATATAGCGTCAACTAAATATTGATGCAGCACCAGTATCGGAAAAAGAGTATTTCATATTGATGCCCATGCAGCAATATCGGAAGTTGCTGATCATAATCTGTTTGTTTGTTGGTCGAGAAATTACGTCACTCACTCTGTTGACGAGGTCAACAAGATCAAAAAATGTGGAAGCGGCAATGTTAAATAACCGTCGGGGTGTTATGGTCCACCCAGCCTTAGTTTTCGCGAAAAGTGATGGCCATTTCAATTGTTGGACATTGTTTCAACAAAATTTAAACAATACATAAAAATAACATTTCATTACCAAAAACTTAGGTTAGATGGGTTTTAGGAACGGCTCCTAAAAATAAGGCCTAAGCGGGAAATCATCTTACATAGTGACATTATCACCGAATACACGTTTAATCGCATTTCTACCAATAATAATTCCTGAATTATTTCTTATAAGACCACAGAGGACAGTTACCCTTCATGGCAAGGAAAGGACTTAGTCACATATAGCCGATGACTAGTACAAATATATCGCCTGAGGTCGCTATCTGGTTTCTTATAGCACAGAGGCCCTTTGAGCTTTGGGGGGACTCCTCCCGGAGTCCTATTGATCATATGACTGGCATGACACGATGTGCCACCGAATGGCGTGAGCTCTCCCGTCACGTATAGTTGGCGTAATTTCATTTTTAAATATACACTTATGCTCGAATCCATGTCTTAATATTGTCAGATGTCAATGTGTCGTACCGTCTTGTAAGTTGTTACAGATTGAGAATAAAATTCTAATTCCCGCATACTACATGTATTTCGACCAGGATAAACGTTTAATATAAATATAAGTCATTAATTATTTGAAATCAGATAATTTAATCGAGATTGTAAAAATTGCTAGGATTGTTGCTAGCACTTCGATGATCAGGTGAGTTTTTCGCTTCCAGGCCTTGTTATCTCCTAGGCCTTGGTCTTCGCATGGTGTTTTAACAATGTATGACGTTTTCGCGCTCAGGCAACACATTCTAGGATGCGTCCAGTTATTCGCTTGGAGTCAGTCACAGCGTGACCACCGAGAAAGAAGGCCTCTGCAATGAAACTGAATACATTTTTATATCACATAGATAGTGCATTGTTATTCGTATTTCTACCAATAATAATCGCTGAATTTGCACTATCTAAAATGAAGATAGTGCATTGTTATTCGTATTTCTACCAATAATAAGCCCTGAATTTGCACTATCTATGATGAAGATAGTACATTGTAATTCGTATTTCTACCAATAATAAGCCCTGAATTTGCACTATCTATGATGATGTAACAATGTATTCAGTTTCCTTGCGGAGCCTTCTCTCTCTCGATGGTTACGGTCAGAAGCACTCCGGTTTCTTTATTTGCTCGGAGTGCGACTCTGAGTTAACTTTTTTGACTTCCATCATCAGAGTGAGTTTAGCTATTGGCTACGAGTTCAAGGAGTCATTCCGGTAACTCTGAGTGACTCGGAGTTTTTTTCTTTATTCGCTCGGATTGCGACTGGGAGTTAACTCCCTTAACTCTCATCTTTAAGCTGGAGTATTCGAAGCCATTTTTGAATATTAAGAAAAACAAAGCAACAATAAAAAGTGCTAACAATGTTGTGATTTCGATGAAGTTGACTTTGTTAGAATGCGATAACTTTTGCCAGCGTGCTTGCTAGGATCGACGGCCTTTTAGATACTACCAGGCCTGAACATGGAAACGATAAAACATTATTACGTCAAACTGGTTGTGCTATTACAGAATTTAGTTCAACGTCACAATATTAACGTCATGTTCAGGTCTGGTAGTTACTAGGAGGCCGTGACAGGATCCGTTGCAACAGCAATAACAAAAAAAAAGAATTCTCTTAGTTAGCTGACATATGCGCTTTAGACCATTCAACATGGCTAGACCAAATTTGTACATGCGCTTTTTGTAAAGCTTTTGCTTCGTATAATTTTACGGAAGTAGTTATACATTCAAATGTGTGCAAAATTTTAAGATTATTTCCTGGTAAATACTTTAACCATATATATTATTTATTAAGTATAAAGGGAATTATTTAGAGCATAAAAAATATTCAGGAATCGGTTAATTTTTACTATACGCACAAATCGCACGACGACTGACTTGGCGGGTTTTTTTTGGCAATGTTTCTTGACTGTGGATTCCGATGTTAGAGGGCATGTTTTGGCAGTCTCTTCCTATCGTGCGCATAGTGATTTGCCACTCACATTGATTTAACGTCCACAGTGATTTACCGTTCACACTGATTTACCTTCCACAGTGATTTATTGCCATAAGTGATTTATCGCCCACAGTGATTTATCGCCCACAGCAAATAATCGCCCACAGATGGCTGTATCTTCCCGTCATGCGCTAGCTGTTGCCTTAGCAACCACAATTGGCATGTCGCGGTCGTTTTAAACTGTTTGTGGATTTTAGATTTTCATTTTTCTACTTTCTGGATAATTAGCTATTCTCGAAAAGAACCTTGTCTTAAAGGAAAGCCAGCATTTTTTGAGCGTTCTGGCGTTGGGTTAGGTTACCTGAGGTTGGGATAACCTAGGTTTAACCATAAAATGAGTTCCCGTAACTTTCTGGCAGCCATTTCTGCGACTACTAAAAATACGGATCATTAGCCTCCTGTAACCAATACGGCCGAGGGGAAACCAACTGCCCCCTGTAACCAAATACGTTGGGATATATATCAATTACTTACCCCCAGAGAGAAACGTCGTAGACAGAACGCCGAAGGCCTTCGAGTAACGGAAAACAGTGACCAATGAGACCAAATAACGAGATTGGTAAAAGTTTGTGAAATTTAAAGGTAGTTAAGTTTTTACGCCCACAGTGATTTACGCCCACAGTGATTTACGCCCACAGTAATTTACCGCTCAGATTGATTTTCCGCTACAGTGATTTACTGCCTGCTGGATAAAAGTTTCCTAGGATAACCTCACTCACTGAACTTACTCTCAACAGATGGCGGGTCGTGTCACAGTCGTGTTCAGCCATTGCTATGTTTCGGATTGTTAATTTTGCAGGTTTTTTGCTTGTGCACATTGTTAGTTTTCACATCGCTTTTGTGCGAATAGTAAAATTTTAACCAGGAATCTTATAAAATTAGCCCTTACTGCCACGATTGAATTTCGTTCTTACTTATTAACAAAATGGAAACGAATGCACGTTGATCCGATTTAGGATTTTAATTTTAGTTAAGTGCGAATTATATAATGGTTTGTTGATAGTAATCAAAATTTTATAGCATTTTACTGGAAGATAAGGGATATGTATGAGTTGGTAAGAGCAGGGGTTCTTGGAGGCATAGCCCCCATTCTATTGTACTAAATTATTCGTTAATTAAGCTAGCCTTCCATAGCGCTGGACACCTAAAGGTCGACATTGCCAATCGTTCATATTGTTACTATTCATAAAAATTGCCGTAAGGGTAATGAAAAAAGTTTATAATATGAAACTTGTTATAGTTTGTCTATGGAAAAAGTGCGCAAGCATGGAAAGGAGTAGACAAGCAGCATTCTACTGGGCAAAAGTTTGTTCTGTTCTGTACTGTTTTTTCATATTATCGACACCCGTTTTATACCCATAGAACCTGCACAATAAAACGACATATTATTTTGTGCTCAGCTTACAACAGTGATCAATACATAGGACACACTGCTATTGTGCCGTATATTTCCTAAAGCTTCAGAATTCAGTATAAAGTTAATGATTCATAATGTTTATTGGGCTAATTTGGCTTATTTGTGTGCATACCATTCACAAAAGTGTTTTCCTCACAACGATCTACTTCTGCAAATTGATATGAGTTTTAAGTTACACAATTCACTACAGCATGCAAGATATTAATTTTTAGCTTAAAAAATTGCAATTTAAATTAAAAAATTGATTCCAGGCGCTTTTGATGCACCATCATGTTAGAAAATTATGATGCACCACCTAGCGCTTTTGATGCACCAGGCGCTTTGCTTTTTAAATTGTAATATTTACTATAGTATAAATTGTTTTTGTAACCTAAAAAACGTTTCAGGCATACTGTAGCTAATCATTCAAGTTAAAGTACTGGTTCACAAAACAAAACTTGTGTATCCACCATCCATTACGCAAAAGTTTATTTTCAAATTAAACGCATTTTTCTAACAATGTTTCAATACATTATGCTGCTAAACTGACTGAGAGTGTTCCTTCACTTTCAGCCTATCCCTTAGCAGCTTGTTTTGTAATTTACACCAAGGTATGTTCAAAATTTTTCAGGTATTACAGTAGTTTTGCATTGTATTACATGCATAATTGCTTTTTAAGGAACTTTGCATGCATTTTTGATGTATGCAAAAATTTAACCGAAATAAGCTGAGCATAAATTAATATGATGTCCTTTTGTACAGGTTCAAGGAGTTTAAATTGGGGGTCGATAATTTTAAAAAACAGTAAGGAACAGAATAAACTTTTGCCAGGTAGAGTGCTGCTTGTTTTCTCTTTTTCCATGCCTGCGCACAAACCAAAACAAGTTTCATATTATAAATTTTTTTATTGCCCTTTAGGGCATTTTTTATAAACTAGTACTTTTCTTTTTAGGACCACATTTTGAATAAAATGAAACATTTTTTGCCAAAAATGGTTAAATTTAAAAAATAGCCCGTTGGTCATCTATATATATAAAGAAGGATGTTTGTGGGTCTGTGCGTCTGTGGGTGGGTCTGTGGGTGGGTCTGTGGGTCTGTGTGTACGTTTTTTATACAAATCTACAGTTTTATTCCGATCTTGATGAAATTTCGCATACATGACCTTCAAAGCATGAGGAAGGTCACTGTCTACTTCAGATTTCGAAAAAATAATAATTATTGATAAAAAATCGATATTCATGGTTATGGCAGGGCATATTAATGAGAAATATCGCATGACCAACAATGCAAGACAAAGTTTTTGCAACAATGGCATCAACACGCAATTCACAAACACTCTGCACGGACCAACAATATATATCTCATGACCAACAATGCAAATAAAAGTTTGTGCAACAATAGGTATCAACAATGGTTTCAACACGCAATTCACCAATAACAATGAGCTCAAAATGATGATGCAATGATAAAGCAATCCTTTCCAAGAATTATAACAATGAACATAAAATGATGATGCAATATGGATAAGTTTCAATTTGTAACAATGCATAGAATTCCTGTTATTCAGGTTTTTCTTAGAAAAGAGAGTTCTTAGTACTTAACAATTTCTTGAAAATCTTTAAAAATGATCAGTAGCTGGAGATAATGAAGAGTTAGCAGACTATTGAGAAAGAGTGGAAAGACGACAGAGAAAGCAAACCTTTAGCTCCGTGCTGTATTGAGCAAATGGGAAGCAAGTAAATAGAAGAATTGGCGACCGCTAGACTACCCAAAGTGATGAAAGGCCAAATTTTGCTTCAACACAGCGAGAGAAGAGTGGAAATTGCAACAACATCAAGTGTAGATCTGAAGTAAGATTATCTGAGTAAGAAATTATTGGAGCAGTCCATCCATTGTGAGCCTTTAAAAAGATTTTGTTCGAATTTTCATTAAGAATTTTTACTGTATTAATTCTAAGCATTTTCATGTGTTTATTTTTAAGATATTGCAAAATTTAATTTAATTTTTTGAGATTGTTCTGTTTACATCCAAGTAATTATCCCGGGCAACGCCGGGTACCTTTGCTAGTTGTTAATAAATACATAAATTTACATAAGATGGAATGCACAAAAAAAGCATTCTAGCCATTGTTATCAGGTCCAGGGGAGAGCTTTTTTTTCACCTTTATTTTTGAATGGTTACAATTCTCTTGTAGGATGATTTGAATAATGCAAACTTTTTATACATTAAAGAGAAACGATTGCTCATTCTTTTGCACTTACTTGTCTAAACATTCAATTTTATTTTGAAAAAACATCTAAAATAGCAGTGAAACCATCAATAATTCGACTTTGCCTTTAAATTGGCCATAAAGTAGAATAAGCTGCTTCTAACATTTATACAGCATACGGTTCAGAATTGGTTCAAATAATTTAGAACTGGTGATGAGCGTCTTGAAGATTCTCTTGAATGTTTAATGGACAGCAATTGGCATCGTCTATTATAAGCTCCAAAATCCAAGGCAAACCATCACAACAGACGTGTATGTTGTGCAGTTTCAAAGTACACATGAAAAAATCAGGCAACAAAAACCAGCTTTTGCGAACGTAAGGGTTATGTTTTTCTTCATGACTATGCACGTCCGCATATCCAAAACTGAGCCGTCAGGCAATAAACAAACTTGACTGGGAAGTGTTACCTCATCCACCGTACTCTCAATATCTCTCTAACAAGTTATCACCTTTTCCGATCTCTCGATAACCATTTGAGAAACAAGTGCTTCAAGACAGAAGAAGAGCTAAAACATGAACTGGGTGTGTTTTTCAACTGTAAACTCGTGACTTTTATAAGAAAGGATTTTATGATTTAGTATCTCATTGGGAGAAGGTTGTTGATAATGATGAAGATTATTTCGATGAATAAAAAATTCATTTATGCATTAATCTGTGTGCCAATTGTAATATTTGCTAAAACGAAAAAACTTTCCCCTGGACCTGATACATTAAAATATGTCATTGATTAAAAAATGGTAACTCCATTTTAATTAAGGAAAATACAAATAAAATTGTATATAAAAAATTGTAAATGAAGGTCACCTAATGTGGAGAAATAGAAATTATGAAGTAGATGGAACACAGAAGAAAAGAAGGTCTTTGAAGAATTGTTACAAGAAAAACACAGGAAGAAATACAGTAACAGGAGAAGAAGAACTATGATAAAAGTCCGATGATTAGTAGAACGTTGACAGCAATTTTTATAGGCATGAATGATAAAAAACGTTTCAGAAAATTCAAAAGATTTTACAAACTTAAAATGGGATAAACTTTCCCGAAAACGTTTTTTATTATTCATTCCTATAAAAATTGTTATCAACATTTTACTGATCCTCGGACTCATATCATAGCTTTCTTTCCTGTTACTGAGTTTCTTCATGTGATTTACTTTTAAAAATTTACCAAGGACCTTCTTTTCACCTGTGTTTAGTCTATTTCAAGCAGATCTAGATAATAAGCCCCACAAGACCTTCGTTTCATCTGTGTTCCGTCCACTTCATAAATTCTATTTCCCTACAATGGCTGACTTTCAGTTTCAATTGTTTTTAATATTAGTTTTATTCCTATTTCCTTTAATTAAAATGGAGCTACTATTTTAAAATTAATTACTATATTACAACTCCTAAATTTATATAAAATATGTGATGCTGTGGGTTTTCGAGACCTAAAGTGCACTTCCAGGAATTAACAAAATTAAATTCCAAAACGATCCATTTTACATATTGGCCAAGTTTTGTGGTTATCCTTTAAAACCTCTTCTAATAGCCTTAATTCTGCATTTGACCTCCCAATTTCCCTTCAAATTAACCACGCACTCTGCATGAAAGGATTTGGAGAGGTCATTTTGATGTCAGGCATGTAGGTAGGGATTTCCATATATATAGCTACTGAAGTTTAAATTAAGTTTGCCACTAATATTCATCGTTTCTGTGCTAGATTCTGGATCAAGTTTGCTCCCGAAACCCTGACATCACTCCTGTGGGGACAAGTTCATGTATGAACAATCATGATGATACTCGAACTCCGATAAGGTTGTCGCTCGGAAGTGAAGCTTCTTCCACTTCTTCCCCAGCAATACAATTCGAACAAAGAAAACGCAGACGCTCTGAGAAAGATGTTGAAAGATGACATCGGGAAGTTTTAGAGCGACAGGATAAGTTTCTCGTCTTATTAGAGAAACCAGTGGAAAAATTGTAATGCATGTATTTTTTATTTTGAATGTCAAATTAATCAATAATAAAATATTAATTTTCTTATAGTCAAAATATAAATTTTATAATATATTTGGTCAATTTGTTTGGTGGTCATTATTCTTTATAGAAAGTTGATTAATCTTCTTAAAATATCCAAAATTTTCATATCTCTCTACTTCCGCTTGAAGTTTTACAATCTTCTATGGGTCTTCTATGAATGTTCATAATGTGTCGTCCTCTTCTTTGAAAATGTTCTGAAAGCTGATGGAATTGATAAAGTACCACACTTCTCTATGAACATTATCAATACTGTCGACATCTGTCTGAAAACATTTTCTAAGACAACATCATATTCTGAGCATTGACAGACGGTGTAGAGATGATTAGATACTTCAAGCGGAAGTAAGACATATGAAAATTTTGGATATTTAAAGAAGATTCATCAACTTTCAATAAAGAATAGCGACCACCAAGCAAATTGACCAAATATACCGACATATGACTTTAACAATTAATTATTTAATTAGTATTTAATAATTACCATTTAATATAAGAAAAAAATTGATGTATTTTTATATAAATCTTTTTATAAAACAAAAATATGCAACTTTTATTTTCATTTCCTGAATATAATGACACATATAATAATTGGTTGGTTTTAGGGTGCATCAATTAATATGGTCTTTTGTGCCCATAAATATGACTAATATGCATAATGTTTGTAGTATTAGTTAGAATTTTAAACAATCATTTACACAAAATACTACAGGAATCATAAACATCAAAGTTAAAATCTCCAAAAATAAAACCAAGAAGAAGACCATATGCGATATAGTCTTTCTTGCCCCCTCCTCAACAGAATCGGACCACTATCACCCGGTACCACTTGTGCCGACTCATGTGGCTTTGCCTGCTGACACTCCCGGGCATAATGTTCCGAGGCTCCGCATTTAAATCAGGTCACACTTTTCTTTTGCGTATCTGGCTTGCCTTCCTTTTCTTTCAGGAACTTTTCAAGCATATCCTTGACCTCTTTAAGCTCCTTCCTGCATGAGCACTGCTTTTCCACTGGAAGAGCAGGACTCTGAGAACAACCTTTTTTCCGCGTTTTGGGACGTGGGGAAGCTGCACAACCTTCGTCATTAAATTCAAGCAGGTTGGCATCGAGCTCCACCCTACTGCTCTCTCTATGGTGACCTCTATCCAGTTCCTCAAACTCTAAAGCACATTTAATAGCATCCTGGAATGTCTTCGGAGCTGTTGCCTTAAGCAATTTTTTTATGTGGCAAGAGGGTCCCATGCCTAAATCTCTACAAAAGAAGTTCCTCTCGGGTTGCCCCTATAGCAGGGTTGGCCTGGATAAATCTATCCATTGCCAGTTGGAGGTGCCCCGAGAAGTCTAAAACGGTTTCTTTGCGGCACTGTACGACGTCGTACAGCTCTTTACCATAGTTCCAATCAACCTTGACCCGGCCAAACACTTGACCACGTCTTGATCGGAACTCAGCATAGTTGTCGACGTCGAACAGCTCCAGTTCCGCAGCTTTACGAGCCGCATTCCCTTTAAGTTTTGACTTTGCGACCGTCGATTTTATCTCGTCGGACCATTGGCCGAGATCCCCAATGCTCTCGACTGCCTTTAGGAATCCGGACACACTAATTCCAGACCCATCTCCTGAGAAGATCGGCACAGTACCTGTATAGTCAGCCATCTTGGGTTCCGCGGCCACATCCCCAGCCTCTGCTCCTTCTACAGACATACTGACCACAGATAATTTACACTTACTTCGTACCTAACTTCCAACTAACACCACAACAGGTACTCCCACACAACTATCCACACAGCACACACACCTATTCTTTGGCTACCCCTAATCCAGAAAATGCCAGACTAGCAAGTCCCTGTTCGGGGCGCCAAAATGTGCCCTGAGGCATGGGTGGGGGGGACCAAAGGTACCCCCAACAACAAAGAACCAAGCCCACGCGCACCAGGAGCGGGTTTTTAATCACTCGCGGAGGGGAGGTGGTTGAACTAGCCAAAGAATAGGCGTGCGTTAAAAACAAGACAGCAATATTTAATTTGCATATTAATATAAGTCAATTACAATGAATACATAAATAATTGGGGCCCCGATAACCAAAATTGATAATCACAAAATTTAATGAACAATTTGTAATTCACGAGCTATACAAAAAAAAAAACTTCACAATTATGCATCAACATTTGGGCTAGTAAACAACTTGTGGTACCTAACACATGATTTTATGGTACCCAACTGCGTTGCATTGTACAAAGGTACGCTTGATAAGCTCTCACATCGAAATACAGGAACGCATGGAAAGCGTCACTCTCCCCTTTTTCTATCCAAATTCCTGTTCAAGGGCTTCTTTAAAAAGAAGTCTCCTGAAAAACGGGAGGGGATGAGAGCAGAAACCCCGATTAACAGCTAATGTACGCGCAAATATGCTTCCTGTATCCTCACTTTGGTCACCTTTGCTTCCTATGCTTTACCATGCCCCTCTAACACAACCCTCATGCATTGGCAACCAATCGTTTAAACCAAAATAGAATGAATATTAACAGGACTTAAAGGTTTTAACTAAAAAAAAAATTGTCTCTCTGGTTGGCATCAGACAACCAACAACTCATGCAAACTCAGAAAGTTAGTTCTCTTCGCTCTAATAGCGATGGCACCAATCACGTGATCTTCGTTCGTTCGTGACGATTAGAAGCGCAAAACGCACAACTGAGGGGGAGCATCGGACCAATTCCATACGTCTCGTTATAACTATGTATATCAGTTAGACAAGGAGGAATAAATGGAGAGATCTCACCAATCACAAGTTGCATCCAACGACGATTTTCTTGACTTAGAATAACTCCATTAATGTGAAACGGACTGCGTTCCATTTCCTCTATAGAAACGCTGCCGACGAAACTTCCTTAATAGCTCTCCTTTCAGCATAAAAGAATCATTGCGCACATCTTTATTGAGCACAAACGGTGGAATACCGTTTTATTCATCATTCTTTATAAAAACAAACAGAAAAACTGCGGAGCGTCGAACACCGCGCGTCAGCCGTCTTCTTTGAGCTTCCATTGCGCAACAAAGCAGACGCTCTCTCGCAACAACAGAACAACGCTCATTTTTTTTATTATTAGGAGCGGGTTTCTGGAAAA
>JAHWFO010025793.1:655605-666285 GCA_023313115.1 Rhysida immarginata
CCTTTATCGCTGTTCACTTTTACAGGAACACTGTCGAGTGTGAAAATCTTTTGAAATGCTTTCTGAAGCTCGAGTCTCCTCTTCGTTTTTAGAGGAATGACCCACGCATAGCGCGAGAAACGTCGATGCAGGTCAGTAGAAATTTATAACCATCGTTCTGTTTTGACAGACTGGTTAGATCAACCAAGTCTACTTGAAATTGCTCAAATGGCGCATATACACGCATGCGATTACGGGGGTAACGATGACGCACCGGCTTGTGTAGCGTATATGCTCTCACTCCCCTTAACCATTCACGTGTCTCTATTTCAGAATGATTTGTTTGTTTAGCTAAACCTCTCACGCCACCAAAACCAGCCGCTTTGGCGGGGTTAGAAAATGCCTCACCCATGACCAAAATTTAAATTAAGTTATGTAAAGAACACATCTGTATTTATTTATTTATTTATTTATTTATTTATTTATTTATAAACAGGTATATGATTGTGTAGTCCCAACCTTTTAGACAGTATTTGCCCCCAACTTATCTGCACACCTGTCAATTGAAACAATGCATCTATTAGTTGAAAATTAAAAACAATACAATACATCTTGAAACAGCAGTCGTAGAAGACATTGTAAAAGAGTTTGGAAAAATTTGGGTTACCCTAGGAACAATAGTGAATTAGTAATTAGGTAATTAGTTTTTAAGCCGCTGAGGGGCCAGTACTGAACCCGTTAGCCGAAAAGTAGGGTATATAAGCGAGTCCACTGGTGTTCACTTGTAAGACAGAATCACCTATGTGGATTTTGCTGAGAGCATCAGGACCCCTCTAATCTCTCACCCTGGTGCTCTATCAGAGGAGAAAAAAATTAATTTTATTTCAGGCCCAACCCAAATAAAAGACCAACGCCCACATTAAAAGGACAACACCCAAATTAAAAGGCCAACGCCCAAATTAAAAGGCCAACGCCCAAATTAAAAGGACAACGCCAAAATTAAAAGACCAACACCCAAGCCTTCTGCACACTGATCGGCGGAACGTCAGTGACGTCAGGAAGGGGGGATGGGTGATCACGTGACACGAAGTCGAGGGGAGAGGTAGTGTTTGGTCACGTGAGTCGCCTTCCGTTTGCGAATTGGTTGAATGTCTGTGACGTCAGGCAGGGGTAGGGGGGTAGGTGGGGGGTCACGTGGGGCGAATGCAGCATGCTGATTGGTGGAAATCGAGGTTTAATCGGCCACGCCCACCTCATTAATGTGCGTGTATTTGAGGATCTTATCTACTTAGTCCCTATCCCTTTCCACGCATTGTACCAATGCGTGACTAGTCGGGTGAACCCGTCAGAGGGGAATTCCGGGGTTGTTATCGACACCAAGACCGAACGGCAGGTTACCCCTCGTCGTCAGAACGCAACTCATGCCCCTTAATGTGCTCTTTCCTCTTTGGGAACTGGTGAAAGTCACAAGGTGCAAAGTCTTTTATTGTTGACCTGCAGTTTTTCATCTTTGAACTGTAGGCGCTGCAACCCCCTCTGAAGTGTGGCGATCATGTGCGGACGGGCGTTATCGTGCTGCAGAAGAGGATTCAAAGCTGCCATTCAATACTCGTGTCGACGACAACACCGGAATTCCTCTCCGACGGGTTCACCCGACTAGTCACGCATTCGTACAATGCGTGGAAAGGGATGGGGAATATATCGAAAAGTGAATAGTGCTTTAAATAGAGGACAAATGTGAGTATCAGGTACAAATAGAATTTTGAATATCGGTTGAAAAATAAGAAAGTTACAGCCATGGAGGCATTACTTTGCAGGCCACCCTCGTATAAGAAGGGTTTTATGAATGGCCCTAATTATGCCTATTAAATAGTGCAAACCAAATTAGATTAATACCATTTCAATCGTAAAACAAAAAAAAAGCTCTCTTAAATTGAATAATTGGAGGAAAATTTTAATGAAAATGTATTAGGTTTTTCTTAAACGAAATTCTTGTTCAGATGGCAACTTACTTTTCAAAAAGCGCACTTTAAACATAATTTTTAAAATAAAATTCACATTCCAAACATACCTGGAAAACCATATTTTCTTTTGTTGGCCATCTTACGTAGATGGCCATTTAATTATTTTGTTTCTATAATTTAGTTTTAGAATAGGATAAAAAAAATTTAAAGAGAGTTCTGCGAGTTGTTCATTGCATTTTCCAAAACGATCTGCAACAGATCTAAGAAAATTTAAAAAGATAGAGCACTATCAATTTTTAACGCATCTTGTACTTTACTTTCCGGATAATAGATAATTTTCTTAGAATGTAGTGAGTTTAATAAATTAAAAAATATTATCTGAACCTTTCCTGGTTTTCCAGTTACCACAAGATCATCATGACCAGTTTATCGGCTGAAATTGATGGGTGGCCAGGATTACTGATTGCCATTTCAAGATCGCTATGGATTTTGCTGCATAAACTTTCGAAAGTGTATCGATGGAAACGAAAATACATCTTGAATTTCTCGAAAGTTTGTCTCGGCACAATTATCAATTCTTATATGCTGAGCCCTCACAAATGGCAATAGCTACCAAAATCCTCGAGTTTTCAGTCGCCATGTTGAGTCGTGGTTATTACCCAAGTGCTCTCATCATGTTATTTTATGATTTTGAGCCATACTCTGTGCGAATAAGTGAACGCACCTCTAGACAGAAGGCGTGCGCACAAAAAGTCATACTTTGTTATATCAAACAAAAGCGGCTATTTTTAATCGTATTTCTACCAATAATAATTTCTAAATTTGGCCGTTTGATGATGATGTAACAATGTATAAAGTTTCTGTGCGCAGGCCTTCTGTCTCAGGCCCTATCTTTAGAAGGCATTGGAGATAGCAAAAATCAACTTTTATTGTCTCCATCTTGGAAAAAATGGAGGTAGGATTGTAAAAAATTTATCAAAATTAATATATTTATTTCCATAAATTCGATTTCACATTTACTAGCAGACCACAGTTATACATTTTACTCATTAAACGTCGCGAAAAGCGCTGTTTCATAATTTCCGTTTTTATCCTCTTTGTTAATTTTAGCTGTATGATTCATGGTTTATTCGAATATTCTCATAAATACTTAATGAATTTCAGAGGAAAAGTTTCTACAAATCGACTCCGATGAACAACATTTTTGTATTTCTTACTGGTTACTTTTAATGTTTATCAATTTCAGAGTAGAAAAAGTAGAATTCTGTGTCTCGCTGTAAAGAGGTATCCCCCGAAATAATTTTTCTCAGTTTGTAGAAAATGATCTATATATTTTCTCTTCTCGAGGTGTTTACTTAGGTATCGCAGCTTGTTAAGGGCTTCTTGCTGCTTAAAACATAGGCGTCTGTGCGCCCTGATTACTGAACATATGAAGGGCGTATGCTGAAGCACCACCACCAGCTCTGGCTCCAACAGCCTTTTTTGAAACAATGGTGTGCACAAAGAAGGAATTAGAATATTTTTATATGTTACAACTATTAATTGATGAAATGAACTTGATACTTGTAACATATATACAATTAATCTTATTTCTTTATTTTGTGTTTTCAAAAAACAGATTATATACACTAATTTTAATAGGGCGTCATGAAATTACAAACTGTAAAATAGCCGATAGCTGTATTGCTATAGGAGCAGAAAATTATTGACGCGTTGTTACGTGTTGGTTTATATATTATATGCTATATCTTTACATTGAAATTTCCAATGGTACCATGTAGTACCACATCGCACCAATAGGGCTAGTGCTACTAAAAAATAACTACTAACATTACTTACTAGTTATATTCACGCATAGCACGTTGTTACAAGTTGTTTGATATATTACATGCCATATAATAGCAATGAAATGCCGATGGTACCATTTGATATTATATGGCAACAATAGGGCAGGTGCTACTAAACTGTTAATCTTTATCATTATTTACTCGTTATATTCAGTCATGGCTCGTTGTTATGAGATGTGTGATATATTAGAGGCTATATCTTAATATTGAAAGTTCCAATGGTACTCTATGATACTACATAGCATCATTAGAACAACTGCTACTAAACCAATAACCATTATCATTATTTTACTCGTTATATTCACTCATGGCACGTTGTTATGAGTTGTTTGATATATTACATGCCATATCTTAGCAATGAAATTCCAATGGAACCATTGATGTTATATGGCAACAATAGAGCACTTGTTATTAATCCATTACCCTTTATCATTATTTAATCATTATATTCACTCATGGCACGTCCTTACAAGTTGTTTGAAATATTACATGTTATATCTTAGAATTAAAAGTTTCAATGGTACCATTTGGTACCACATGGTATCCTTAGGGCACGTGCTACTAAACCAATAACCATTATGATTACTTACTCGTTATATTTACTCATAGCATGTTGTTACGCGTTGTTTGATATATTATATGCTATATCTTAACATTGAAATTTCCAATGGTACCATATAGTATCACATGGCACCAATAGGGCTAGTGCTACTAAACCAATAACCATTAACATTACTTACTAGTTATATTCACGCATAGCACGTTGTTATGAGTTGTTTGATATATTACAGGCCATACCTTAGCAATGAAATTCCAATGGTACCATTTTGTATCATATGGCATAATTTGGGGACGTTCTACTATACCAATAGCCATTATTATTATTTACTCGTTCTATTGAAACATGGCCGAGTGTTATGAGTTATTTGATATATTACATGCCATACCTTAGCAATTAAATTCCAATGGTACCACATGACACCATTAGGGCACGTGCAACAAAAACCAATAACCATTATTGTTACTTACTAGTTATATTCACGCATGACACGTTGTTACGAGTTGGTTGATATATTATATGACATATCTTAGCATTGAATGTTTCAAATGTACCATATGGTACTACATGGCACAATTAGAACACGTGCTACTAAACTAATAACCATTATCATTACTTACCCGTTATATTCAGTCATGGCGTATTGTTATACATTGTTTCATTTATTACATGCCATATCGTAGCATTGAAGGTTCCAATGGTACCATTTGGTACCACATGGCATCATTGGGTCACGGGCTACTAAACTAATAGTCATTATCATTATTTACTCACTGTATTCTCTCATGGCACGTTGTTATGAGTTGTTTGATATATTACAGGCCATACCTTAGCAATGAAATTCCAATGGTACCATTTTGTATCATATGGCATCATTTGGGCAAGTTCTACAAAACAAATAGCCATTATCATTATTTACTCATTATATTTACTCATGGCACACTGTTACGAGTTGTTTAATATACTACATGCCTTATCTTAGCATTGAAAGTTCCAATGGTAAAATATGGTACCACATATCATTAGGGCACGCGGTACAAACTAAAAGCCATTATCATTATTTACTCGTTGTATTCACTCATGGCACGTGGTTACTTGTTTGACATATTACTTGCTATATCTATGCTTTGAAATTTTCAATCGTACCATTTAGTATCCCGTGGCATCATTAGGGCACGTGCTACTAAATCAAAAGCCATTATCATTACTTACTTTGATATATTACATGGCATATCTTGGCAATGAAATTCCAATGGTAACATTTGTTATCATATGGCACGTTTAGGTCACGTGCTACTAAACCAATAACTATTATCAATATTTACTCGTTAAATTCACTTATGGCACGTTGTTATGACTTGTTTGATATATTACATGCCGTATCTTAGCAATGAAATTCCAATGGTACCACATGGCACCATTAGGGCACGAGCAACTAAACCAATAACAAATATCATTACTTACTTGATATATTCTCTCATGGCACGTTTGTTACGAGTTGTTTGAAATATTAAATGCTATATCCTTGCATTGAAATTCTAAGGGTAACATATTGTATGACATGTCATCATTAGGGCACCTGCTACTAAAATAATAGCCCCTAGTATTATTTACTCATTATATTTAACCATGTCACGTTGTTACAAGTTGTTTGATAAATTACGTGACATATGTTTGCATTGAAGTTTCAAAGGTACCATTTAGACCACATGGCACCATTAGGGCACGTCCTACTAAACCAATAACAATTATAATTAATTAATCATTATATTCACTCATGGCACGTTGCTATGAGTTATTTGATATATTACATGACATAATTTAGCATTGAAAATTTCAATGGTACCATATGTTACTACATGGCATTTTTAGATCAACTGCTACAAAACCAATAACTATTATCATTATTTTACACTATATATTCAATCATGGCACGTTGTTATGAATTGTTTGATATATTACATGCCATATCTTAGCCTTAAAATTCCAATGGTACCATTTGTTATAATATAGCACATTTAGAGCACGTGCTACAAACCAATTACCATTATCATTATTTATTCGTTATATTCACTCATGGCATATTGTGATGAGTTGTTAAATATATTGCATGACATATTTTAGCATTATAAGTTTCAATACTACCATATGGTACAACATTGCACCATTAGAACACGTACTAATAAACCAATAAACATTATAATCACATACTCGTTATATTCACTCATAGCACGTTTTTAAGAGTTATTTGATATATTACATGGCATATCTTAGCATTGAAGGTTCCAAGAGTACTATATAATACGATATAGCATCATTAGGGAACGTGCTACTAATCCAAAAGCCATTGTCATTATTAACTCGTTATATTCACTCATGGCACATTGTTACGAGTTGTTTGATATATTACATGACAAATCTTAGCATTGAAAGTTTGAATGGTACTATTTGGTACCACATAGCATCATTAGGGCTCTTGCTACTAAACAATAATCATTATTAATATTTACTCGTTATTTCTCTTATGGCATTTTGTAAATTGTTTGATATATTACATGCCATATCTTAATATCGAAATTCTAATGGCAACATCAGGGCACGTGCTACTAAACCAATAACCATTATCATTACTTACTCGTTATATTTACTCATGGCACGTTGTTACGAATTGTTTGATATATTACTTGCTATATCTTAGCATTGAAATTCCAATGGTACTATATGGTACAATATAGAATCATTAGGGAATGTTCTAAAAAACCAAAAACAATATCAATATTTTATTCGTATATTCACTCATGCCACGTTGTTATGAGTTGTTTGATATATTACATGCCATACCTTAGCAATGAAATTCCAATGGTACCACATGGCACTATTAGGGCACGTGCAACTAAACCAATAACAATTATCATTACTTACTTGATATATTCTTTCATGGCACGTTATTACGAGTTGTTTGATATATTAAATGCTATATCTTTGCATTGAAATTCTAAGGGTAACATATTGTATGACATGTCATCATTAGGTCACGTGCTACTAAAATAATAACCCCTATCATTATTTACTCATTATATTTACCTATGGCACGTGGTTACAAGTTGTTTGATAAATTACATGACATATCTTTGCTTATAAGTTTCAAAGGTACCATATGGTACTACATGGCACCATTAGAACACATGCTACTAATCCAATAAATTTTATCTTTCTCTACTCATTATATTTACCCATAGCACGTTGTTACAAGTTGTTTGTTAAATTACATGAAATATCTTTGCATTGAAAGTTTCAATGGCACCATTTAGTACCATACGGCACCATTAGGGCACGTGCTACTAAACCAATAACAATTATAATTAATTAATCATTATATTCACTCATGGCACGTTGCTATGAGTTATTTGATATATTACATGCCATATCTTAGCCTATAAATTCCAATGGTACCATTTGTTATAATATAACACATTTAGAGCACGTGCTACAAACCAATAACCATTATCATTATTTATTCGTTATATTCACTCATGGCATATTGCGATGAGTTGTAAATATATTGCGTGACATATCTTAGCATTATAGGTTTCAATAGTACCATAAGGTACAACATTGCACCATTAGAACACATACTAATAAACCAATAAACATTATAATAACATACTTGTTATATTCACTCATGGCACGTTGTTAAGAGTTATTTGATATATTACATGACATATCTTAGCATTGAAGGTTCCAAGAATACTATATAATACGATATAGCATCATTAGGGAACGTGCTACTAAACCAAAAGCCATTGCCATTATTAACTCGTTATATTCAAACATGGCACTTTGTTATGAGTTGTTTGATATATTACAGGCCATACCTTAGCAATAAAATTCCAATAGTACCAGATGGTAACAAATGGCTCCATTAGGGCACGTGCTACAAACCAATAACCATTATAATTACTTACTTATTATATTACTTACTCATTGTATGTTGTTACGACTTCTATGATACATTATAAGCTATGTCTTAACCCTTTAAAGACGGATAAATTTTGATCAAAAATGGAAAAATTGCGTTGATTTATTCAAAAATTTTTTCTAGCTAAAGTATATCTATTTATGGAGATTTTTTTTTAATAGTATTTACTTAGGTTCAGGACACTATATGCAACAGTATATATTATGTTATACATATATAATTTTTTTAAAAAAATTCTGAAAGATGCATATATTAGCCCGAACAAAAAGAAACTTGTTTTAACGAATTTTTATAAAAAAAAACGAAAAATATTTTTAATTACCAAGTTAGCCTGATAAGGTGAAGAATTTCGTTTTCTATATGCGAATTCAAAAATAATTAAGATATTTTTTTTATTCAAATTGTTATGAATTTTTTTTCATACCCATGTAGAAATTTTAATTGTTTGAATTTGGCGCTCTGACGTAATTTAATGTTACTTGACGTAATAGCATACATCTCCCTTCAACCAATCAAAATCCAGGCCTCGCCTCTCTCTACTGGCATGTTTCAGAGAGCTCTTTTGAGTATCATTCTAGGAGGATTTATACGATAAAACAACGCATATATATGGCAAATACGTTAAAATATAGTAAAACATTCAATTAATATTAAAAAATGCGTATTATTTATAATAAAATTCAATGACGTTTTTTATAAACATGAAAATTCATATTGAAATCCAAATAAATAAATTAAATTTTTTTCACTCTTTACATTTTCAAATGAAGCTGATTGAAAGCAGTTGATATAAGATTTTAAATTAATATTATAATTATTTTGGAAGTTGTATATAAAACGTCTTAAAATATTTTTTATTTTTAAAATTATAAATCTTTATTACAATTTTACGGAAAAATGAAAAAAGATTTTTTTTTTTTTGGTTCAAGTAAAGTTTCGTTACTTATGCAAAATAATGATAGATTAACCAAAAATTTGAAACTACCATATATAACACGGTTAGGGCTGCATTTTAGTCCAGATCCAAACTAAAAAATTCTTAACGTGACATGAACAATTCATTATATAGGAAACAGCAAACACGACATAAATGGTTACATTTTACGCATGTCATTATCATTAGGAAAACGTTAAAATTATATATTATCAATTAAAAACTGACATAAAAAATTTTTTGTCTAAAATGTCATATACTAACATCTCTATTACAGTTTGCTATTTTAAACTGTAAGTATAAAAATGAAAAATGATTTAAACCTTGTTGTTATTTGAATATTCTGACATTGCAATAATGTCATTCAAATTGTTATTCTAAACAAGATAGTTTACCTAGTGAAATATATCAATTGTTGTTTACAATATACTTGTATTTTTTAAATATTACAGTGCCTACTATTACAGTTTTGAATTTCAGCAAAAGAAAATTTATTAATCCATTGTGAAACATTTCATAAAATACTAATTTATGACTATTACTTTCTAAGAAATTCATGCTGATTTAATTTCAAATATAATCAAGTAAATACATGTACACATTTCAGTGTGGGCTTTAAAAATGTTCTTATATCTTAATAAAATTTAAATGACAACAGAGAAGAGTAAATTAATATAGTTTTATTTAAAAAATATATTTAATATCTTATTATTATTATTAAAATATTATTAAGTGGTAAAATATCATTGAAATGGAAGAAAGAGACCTAATATTTTCAAAACAAATTTATTCAACAAGATAAATATATAAATATAACAACCATTATCACAATTTATTTGTATAACAGAAAATATGGACACATTTAGTCAGGAATCTCAGCTGGTGCTTTATTATAAAACACACAACTTTATTGAAGCACTCAAGCCCTTCCACCACAACAAGGTAGTGTCCAATGGAAGGGAAAAATATATGTACTGAGCATTTAAAAAACCCAGTGTCTTGGATAATCTAAAAAATAATAAAAATCATTATTATAAAAATCATTAAAGAAAGTACAATCAACTTCAATAACCCCAAGAGCTGGATTAGACCACTTCGTTACAAAAAAAATTATATGAAAGACGTTTGAACTAAATAATAAATAGACATAAAGGGGCCATAATAAAGCAATACTTGATTTTACTTGTGTAGCTAATGCATTGCTAACTTCTTTACCTTGTATTCATTAGCTCCGATGATAAAGTGACTTTGAAACATCAGCTACACAAGTAAAATCAAGTATTGGTTTATTACAGTCCCTTTGTGTTTATTTAATAATATATCAGCAATACAAGGCACATTAATATGGATAATAAAAAAAAAAAAAAAAAAAATAATAATAATAATAATAATAATAATAATAATAATAATAATAATAA
>JAHWFO010025793.1:666295-677328 GCA_023313115.1 Rhysida immarginata
ATAATAATAATAATAATAATAATAATAATAATAATAATAATAATAATTCAATTTAAATTTTGATGTATTTTTCATTTATAGTTTTGCATGACTACATAACCTGAAACAAAAAAAAAACAAAACATTATTTGGATAAATTAAACATTTAAAAATAAATAAACAAATAATTATGCATAATAAATATTTTTTAAAAGCAAAATCTTTGATATGCAAAATGCTTCAAATTAACATTGAGGATAATTTTATATATATTATTGCAGTATTTTTGAAGGTAGAAAAATTCCCGGGATGATTATAACCTTGAAAATTTATGGACCCAATTTGAACAATTTAATACAATCAAATACAAGTTAACCAGTATGGTGCTGTTTAAAACAGGTATGAAACCCCATTATACAAAGTCCAACATCACATTCTTCACAAATGAATCTTGTTTGCATTTTACATACAGCACACCTCTTCCTCTGTAGGACTTGTCGAGGAAAATGTCCAAAAGCTTTGGTTATTGTAGTAGGCCTTTTAATTATTCCACGGTTCATGAGAGCAATACTGAGTTCTTCTCGAAACTTCAGCTGACTGAGCCCTGAAAGACTATTAAATTCAGGCAATCCAGAGGGTTAAACAGAAGGTTAAACAAAATAGAAGCATTAACAACGCAGATGTCAATAGTGTGGAGAAACAACTTCTTCCACCATCGCTTAACTTTGCGGAGTACGTTGTATGTTTCTATTAGCTGATCAGAAAGATCAACACCTCCCATATAACGGTTATAATCTTCAACAGCCAAGGGAATTGGATACAAACCTCGCCCATCCCCAAACCTTCGTAAAGCCACTCCACGGTCATTGGCTTTATGAATGGTGGAGGCCACAGTCACTACTTTGGAATCTCTCCACTGCTGAAAAAGGATATTGCCCTTCCTTACCCATCTGACTGCGCCTCTTTCCTCTTTTTCCCCCCAAGATTGGCCATTCTTTAGAGCTTCAGGATAACCAACACGATTCTCCCTGCAGGTTCCGCAGCAATATATACCTAACAAATGTAAGAAATTGTAACAAAAGTCCATTTATCTGGAATCTATAAGTAGCTGTTCGCAGCAAATGTCCATACAAACCTTTTGCATATAGCTCCTGTAATAAAGTTGGCGATGTGTAAAAGTTATCGACATATACATGGTATCCTTGATGCTCAAGATCAGAGATGAGGTTCATGCAAACATCAAAACCAAGACCTTTTGGGCTAGGTGCTTCTCTAGCACCAGTGTAAACATTAAATTTACATGAAAAACCTGTTCTGGAATCTGCCAAGACCCACAGGCGATACCCAAATTTCACGGGTTTAGCTTTCATATATTGTAAAAAGCCTGAAGTTCTTGCTTTTGATGCAACCATTCGCTCGTCTACTGATGTATGTTTGAAAGGCTGAAACAAGCTAGAGCAAGTATTACTTATAGTATTTAAGTAGTTTCTGACCTTCCTCAGCTTATCAGTAGGGTTCTCTTTACCAAACTCAGAAACTTTCAGGAAACACATTAGGGACAGGAACCTGTCTCGAGGCATAGCATTCTTAACACATTCTCGTCCCCAAAAAGGTTCCTTACTTCAATAGTCTTTGAGAACTGGTTGACGAACTAGCCCCATATAAATTATTATACCAAGCATTCTATATAATTCATCTGTGGCTATTTCATCCCAAGCACCATACTTATTGGCATAAGAACGCCTATCATTGATATGATGCCATGCATACATATTGCTATAGCTGCATATCAATGATACCAGATCTTCGGTAAAAAACAAGAGAAAAACATTCAAAGGAGTCAAACTGTTGCGAGCAGCCCTGGTTAACCGCTCAACAACTACACCAGGCGAGTGATGGGGTTTGAATGGGTGGTCCACACATCCTACAAATTCACTGTCTTCATCGCCATACCCCACGTGAAGATCATCGCATGAAGCCTGTGTGGTCTTACTTCTCGAAACCGGTCTACAAGATAAAAATTCCTTAACTTAAATTCAAGGACATTTAAATGAAATGAAGTATACAATCAGCATTAAATATTTTTTCTACGTATGTTAGAAGAATTTACACACCTTGCATCACGCTTGTTTCATCTGCCTTGGCCATTATTTGTGGTCTGCTGTATTCTAGCACTGCAAAGAAAAAGTTTTTAATGATGCAGTAGCAAAATGATAATAAAAAAAAACAAAAAAAAACAGAACATAAAATAGATACTATTATTTAACCATGTCATATACTTTGAACAAGCTCACCGTTTGGGAGGAGGTCCTGCCATTGCCTGGCTAGTGCTTGGCTGCTCATCATCTCAATTTAGAAAATAAAGCAAGCAAATAAATTGTAAAAATTTAATTAGTATAGTAGTCTACAATCATTTAACATTTCTTATTTTATTTACCTTTGCCAAGATTTTCATCCAGATCATTGCCAGTAACGAAAATTTTTCTGGTTACCACTCTACAAAAGAAAATTCTCAAACATAAATTCAAAAGAAAAAAAATGAAATTATGATTACACAATTAGTATTGAATATCTTTTGCTTATGCTGAAAGAATTTACACACCGCCTTGGAACTGATTTACATCCTCCGCTTTGGGACTTGTTATTTTGAAAATTTCTTCTAGCACTATAATAAGAAAAACCTCTTAATGATGTAGTAATAAAATGATAAATTAAAATATAAAAAAAATACTATATTTCTAAGATCGACTAAGAGCACGCTTACAGTTTGGGAGATCCTTCAACCATTGCCTGGCTTGTGCTTGCTTGAGGTTCATTGTTTATTCTGGCCCTGTGAAGAATAACTTTTTAATGGCATAGCAGCAAAATGATAAATTACTAACCCTAAAGAACCAATGCTACTATTTATCAAGATTAGCAAGCTCACCGTTTCGGAGAACGTACTCCATTCACTGCCAGGTAGGTGCTTGGCTGCTCTTCAACCTGGTCTGTACCTGAAATTATAATTATAATGGAAGTAAATAAATTGTAAAAAAATTGTAAATGAAATTATCATTTTACATGTATGATGTTCTTTACAACCATGCAGTTCATCGTTCTCAGGCTCTTCATCATTTAACGTCAGTATATATTCATGTAGCAAGTTTTTATCAAACTGCAATTTTTAAATCATAAAAAAAATCTTGATCAATGGTAGTGAATTTTCATAGAGAAGAATAAGTAGATATATCTAACCTCTTCTGCCTCTTCTTCACTAAAACATGCATCGGATTCAGAATCTGAAATTATTTCTTGAAAATCCAATTCTGTGACATCTGCCATAATTAACATCTCCTCTACAGTTAAAGGTCTTCCGGCCATTATCTTCACATAAAAATGATGTAAATATTTAGAGTTTGCATCAATGTAAATACTATCTTTTAATGAATAACAATTAAAATAAAAAAGCCAACTTACTGTTACTAAAACTTAAATATTTTAAAGTTATTAACAGATATTCTTTAGGAAAAAAAATCACGTTTTTAATGAAATATTTTCTCCTGTAGCACATGAGAATTCTTTGAACTATTTATTATTTACAGAAAATTATCATCCAAACCTAAGAATGAAAATTATGAAAAAATAAATGCAAGCACACTCTTTCTGCCATACAACTTTTTTGGGAGGGGGACTAAGTTTCTTGTATCATTACTATTTACGTTAATTTTAATATAAACACATTTTAACCGAAGAACAATTAATGATTTTTATTTTTTTAAAATTCTTATAGTGCAATAGTTTATCTATTATTTTTATATAATTTTATGTATAAAAAAAACTTTTCTCTAGGCAGAAATGACTTTTGCGTTATTAAATCAAAATTACAATACTGCCAATTTTTGAGAACTGTAATAATTTTTTGTGATAAATCAAAACTATTATATCAAGAATAGATGAACATCTGTTCTTCATTACAGCAAGATGTAGGGCGACCTTGAAAGCACGTGGGCGAAATTTAGGCTTTTGTCTCACAATAATTTTCTCTTCATAAATATATTACCAGAGAGAAAATATCATTTATCATTAAGACTGACAAAAGAAAATTATGCAGTCTATTCTAAACCATTAATTATTTTCAAAAAAACCTATACAAGTGCTGTTTACACTTCAATAATCAAGTTTTATTATAAAATCGCAAAATCTAATTACTGGCATAATATATTATAAATTTATATTTCTAGCATAAAATAATTGTAAAATACTTACATCAAATAATACTGACGGGTGAACTTTCAATATGTAGTTGCTTTGCAAAGCACGTTTTACTACAGAAGCTCGTAGTAAGATGTCCTTTTTCAGAATGAGCTTGGCTTGCAAGTGCATTCTAAAGTCACGTCATCATGGCGGGGGGGGGGGTCCCAGCTGGATGTCTGAATCCGCCAAAATTATACTTTCTTTCTAATTTCTAAATTCATTTTATGAATTATCATTATACGTAAAATAAAGAGTAGACTCTAAGAATTAAAATATAAACAAGTTCCCTATATCCATGTGCAATAGCAATCTCGCAATTTGGCGCATAAGTTGAAACTTAGCGACATCAAGGACAAAGAGGTCACTAAAATTACAAGGATGAAGCAAAGGAAAGATAAAAAATTTTGTATATATATTTATGCCGAAAAACGTGTATGGAACAATTAAGGAGGCTACGAAATTTTATAAAAAGCAGGTCTTTGCTAAGTAGAGAGTAAATATATTTTAAAATGAAGAAGTATATAATGGGTATATGAGATCGTCGTTTAGTTTGTAACATCCACGCCAGTTCATTTTAAATTAATTATAATAAATACAATAATTCATTCTCCAAGCTAATTATATTGTATTATTATAGAGAAAGGTTTACTGTATAAAATACAGTAATTTTCGTTTTCTTTGACTGAATGAATAAAAAGATAAAAATTTTTATTTCTGACTATATTATAAAAACTAGTAAAAGTGCCACAAAGCACGCTGCCGTTCCCAAAAGGTTAAATTGAAAGTTCTAATTGTACCATATCCTACAACGTGGCACCAATAGGGCACATGCTACTAAATTAATAACAATTTACATTACCTTTTAGTTATATTCCTGCATGGCACGTTGTTACGAGTTGTTTGATATATTACATGCCATATTTCAGCAATGAAATTACCATGGTAAGATTTGGTACCAAATGGCATCATTTGGGCACGTTCTACTAAACAAATAGCCATTCTCATTATTTACTTGTTATATTCACTCATAGCACGTTGTTACGTGTTGTTTGATATTTTACATGCCATATCTTAACATCGAAATTCCAATGGCAACATCAGGGCACGTGCTACTAAACTAATAACCATTATCATTACTTACTCGTTATATTTACTCATGGCACGTTGTTACGAGTTGTTTGATATATTACTTGCTATATCTTAGCATATAGAATCATTAGGGCATGTTCTAATAAACCCAAACCATTATCAACATTTTTCTCGTATATTCACTCATGCCACGTTATTACGAGTTGTTTGATATATTACAAGCCATACATTAGAAATGAAATGCCAATAGTACCATTTGATAATATATGGCAACAATAGGGCGTGTGCTACTAATCCTTCTACCTTTATCATCATTTATTTTATGTTATATGCTAACAATAGGGCATGTGCTACTAATCCATTAACCTTTATCATTATTTAATCATTATATTCACTCATGGCACTGTGTAACGAGTTGTTTGAAATATTATATGTTATATCTTAGCATTGAAAGTTTCAATGGTACCATTTGGTACTACATGGCATCATTAGGGCACGTGCTACTAAACCAATAACCATAATAATTACTTACTCGTTATATTCACTCATAGCATGTTGTTACGAGTTGTTTGATGTATTATATGCTATACCTTAACATTGAAAGTTCCAATAGTACCATATAGTATCACATGGCACCTATAGGGCTAGTGCTACTAAACCAATAACCATTAACATTACTTACTAGTTATATTCACGCATAGCACGTTGTTACAAGTTGTTTGATATATTACATGCCATATAATAGCAATGAAATGCCAATGGTACCATTTGGTCTTATATGGCAACAATAGAGCACGTGCTACTAAACCGTTAATCTTTATCATTAATTACTCGTTATATTCACACCTGGCTCGTTGTTACGAGATGTGTGATATATTAGATGCTATATCTTAATATTGAAATTTCCAATGGTACTATATGATACAATAGTGCATCATTAGGGCAGGTGCTACTAAACCAATAGCCATTATCACTATTTACTCGTTACATTCACTTATCGCACGTTGTTACGAGTTGTTTGAAATATTAGATGCCATACAATAACAATGAAATTCCAATGGTGCTACATGGAACCATTAGGGTACATGCAACTCAACCAATAACCATTATCATTATTTATTCGTTATATTTACTCATAGGAAGTTGTTACGAGATGTGTGATATATTACATGCTATATCTTAATACTGAAAGTTCCAATGGTACTATATGATACGATATTGCATCACTAGGGCACGTGCTACAAAACCAATAGCCATTATCATTACTTGCTTGTTATAATCACTCATGGCACATTGTTATGAGTTGTTTGATATATTACATGCCATAACTTAGCATTGAATATTTCAATGGTGCCATATGGTACTACATAGCACAATTAGAACACGTGCTAATAAACTAATAACCATTATCATTATTTACTCGTTAAATTCACTCATGGCACATTGTTACGTGTCGTTTGATAAATTACATGACATACCTTTGCATTGAACGTTTCAATAGTACCATCTGGTACCACGTGGCACTATTAGGGCACGTGCTACTAAACCAATAACAATTATCATTATTAAATGGAATTTGAATTCGAGTAAAGCGTACGAACCCTATTTCACAAACCATGTGTTTCCATTTTGGCTCTTTTGACCTCCCCTTCTCCCTCCATGTAGTCTAAAGTAGTATTTGCCTTGACCCTCCCCTCCCCCTTCGGGTGGAATGTATTATATTCACTCATGATACATTGCTCATGATACATGACAAATTACATGACATATCTTAGCATTGAAAAGTATCATATGATACCACATAACATCATTTGGGCAGGTGCTACTGAACCAAAAGCCATTGTCATTATTAACTCGTTATATTCACACATCGCACTTTGTCACGAGTTCTGTGATATATTACATGCAATAGCTTAGCATTGAAATGCCAATGGTACCATTTGATCTTATATGGCTACAATAGGGCACGTGCTACTAATCCATTAACCTTTATCATTATTTATTCATTATATTCACTCATGGCACGTTGTTACGATTGTTTGAAATATTACATGTTATATACTAGCATTGAAAGTTTCAATGATAAGATTTGGTACTACATGGTATCATTAGGGCACGTGCTACTACACCAATAACCATTATAATTACTTACTCGTTATATTCACTCATAGCATGTTGTTACGAGTTGTTTGATATTTTATCTGCTATATCTTAACATTGAAATTTCCAATGGTACCATATAGTACCACATGGCACCAATAGGGCTAGTGCTACTAAACCAGTAACAATTATCATTACTTACTCGTTAAATTGGTATATCATTGCTTTATCCATAGCTTATTTTTTTCAAGCGCGTATTGCTATTAGGCTTGATAGTATCGAAAACTAATTAGTGAGATATACTGCTAATTGGTAGTTGTTAATCGCTTGCGTTAATAGTACATGATAACGTAGATGGCAAAATGTTATGAGTTGTTTGATATATTACATGCCATATCTTAGCAATAAAATTCCAATGGTACCATTTGTTATATTATGGCACGAATAGGGCACGTGCTACAAACCAATAACCATTATCATTATTTACATGTTATATACACTCATGGCACGTTGTTACAAGTTGTTTGATAAATTACATGACATATCTTTGCATGGAAGGGAGGATTTTCGCCCATTCGTTGGAGTTCCAGTGAAGGCAAGTCGGGCCTTCCTGTTCACTGCTGTAACAAGCTTTCTTTGCAGGACGCCTGCCATTCAAGTCTTCTTCTACTAAATGCTGTTTTATTGTGGTACTTTCAGTAAAAATCATGAACGTTTGGCAAAAGTGTGCACGAAACTGTAAATCCACTCATTTGGGCGCCTTTCGGTCAAAATCATACTTGTTTACAAAAGTATGCACGAAATTGTAAATCCACATATTTTTGTGTCTTTCGGATTCAATGGTACCATTTGGTACAACATGGCATCATTAGGGCACGTGCTACTAAACCAATAACAATTATCATTATTAAACAAAATTTGAAGTCGAGCAAAGCGTACGAACCCCATTTCATAAACCATATGTTTCCATTTTGGCGTCTTTTGACCTCCCTTTCTCCCTCCATGTAGTGTAGAGAGGTATTTGCCTTGACCTCTCCCTCGCCCTTCGGACAGAATGTATTATATTCACTCATGGCACATTGCTATGAGTTACTTGATATATTACATGACATAATTCAGCATTGAAAGTTTCAATGGTACCATATAGTACTACATGGCACCATTAGAACACATGCTACTAATCCAATAAATTTTATCATTATCTACTCAGTATATTTACCCATGGCACGTTGTTACAAGTTGTTTGTTAAAATACATGACATATCTTTGCATTGAAAGTTTCAATGTTACCATTTAGTACCACATGGCACTATTATGGCACGTGCTACTAAACCAATAACAATTATAATTAATAAATCATTATATTCACTAATGGCACGTTGCTATGAGTTATTTGATATATTACATGACATAATTTAGCATTGAGAGTTACAATGGCACCACGTGGTACTACATTGCGTTATTAGAACAACTGCAACTCAACCAATAACCGTTATCATTATTTTATTCGTTATATTCACTCATAGCACGCTGTTATGAGTTGTTTGATATATTATATGCCATATCTTAGCAATGAAATTCAAATGGTACCATTTGTTATCATATGGCACGTTTAGAACACGTGCTACTAAACCAATCACCATTATCAATACTTACTCGTTATATTCACTCATGGCACATTGTTACGAGTTCTTTGATATATTACATGCCATATCTTAGCGAAAAAATTCCAATGGTACCATTTGTTATCATATCGCACTAATAGGGCACGTGCTACAAACCGATAACAATTATCATTATTTACTCGTTATATACACTCATGGCACGTTGTTACAAGTTGTTTGATAAATTACATGATATATATTTGCATTGAAATGTTCAATGGTACCATTTGGTACCACATGGCACCATTAGGGCACGTGCTACTAAACCAATAACAATTATCATTAATAAATAGAATTTGAAGTCGAGCAAAGCGTACGAAACCTATTTCATAAACCATGTGTTTTCATTTTGGCGTCTTTTGACCTCCCTTTCTCCCTCCATGTAGTGTAGAGTGGTATTTGCCTTGACCCCTCCCTCGCCCTTCGGGTAGAATGTATTATATTCACTCATGGCACGTTGCTATGAGTTATTTGTTATATTACATGACATAATTTAGCATTGAAAGTTACAATAATATCATATGGTACTACATTGCGTTATTAGAACAACTGCTACTAAACCAATAACCATTATCATTATTTTACTCGTTAAATTCACTCATGGCACATTGTTACGAGTTATTTGATATATTACATGACAAATCTTTGCATTGAAATTCTAATGGTAACATATTGCATGACATGTCATCATTAGGGCACGTGCAACTAAAATAATAGCCCCTATCATTATTTACTCATTATATTTACCCATGGCGCGTTGTTACAAGTTTTTTGATAATCTACCTGACATATCTTTGCGTTGAAAGTTTCAATAGTACCATATAGTACCACATGGCACCAATAGGGCTAGTGCTACTGAACTAATAACAATTAACATTAACTACTAGTTATATTTACGCTTGGCATGTTGTTACAGGTTGTTGGATATATTACATACCATGTCTTAGAAATAAAATGCCAATGGTACCATTTGGTATTATATGGCAATAATGGGGCACGTGCTACTAAACTGTTAACCTTAATCATTATTTACTCGTTTTATTCAGTCATGGCATATTGTTATACACTGTTTCATTTATTACATGCCATATCGGCGCAATGAAGGTTCCAATGGTACGATTTTGTATCATATGGCATCATTTGGGCACGTTCTACACAACAAATAGCCATTATCATTATTTACTCATTATATTTACTCATGGCACAGAGTTGCGAGTTGTTTGACATACTACATGCCTTATCTTAGCATTGAAAGTTCCAATGGTAAAATATGGTACCACATATCATTAGGGCACGTGCTACAAACTAAAAGCCATTATGATTATTTACTCGTTATATTCACTCATGGCACGTGGTTACTTGTTTGTCATATTACTTGCTATATGTAAGCTTTGAAATTTTCAATAGTACCATTTAGTATCCCGTGGCAACATTAGGGCACGTGCTACTAAACCAAAAGCCATTATTATTACTTGCTCGTTATATTCACTCATGGCACATTGTTACGAGTTATTTGATATATTATATGCCATATTTCAGCAATGAAATTCCAATGGTAACATTTGGTACCAAATGGCTACATTTGGGCACGTTCTACTAAAAAAGAGCCATTATCATTATTTACTTGTTATATTCACTCATAGCACGATGTTACGAGTGGTTTGATATTTTACATGCCATATCTAAACATTGAAATTCCAATGGCACCACTAGGGCACGTGCTACTAAACCAATAACCATTATCAATATTTACTCGATATATTTTCTCATGGCACGTTGTTACGAGTTGTTTGATATATTGCATGACATACATTAGCATTGAATGTTTTAATGGTACTATATTATACTACATAGCACCATTAAAACACGTGCTACTAAATATTTACCATCCAATATTATCAATATTTACTCGTTATATTCACTTATGGGATTTTGCAAGTTGTTTAATATATTACATGCCATATCTTA
>JAHWFO010025835.1:0-13265 GCA_023313115.1 Rhysida immarginata
AGAGAGTATTTCAGGTTAGGTTAGGTTAGCAGGATTCTCACCAGGACATTTTGAAGGAGCGAGCCGCACGGCTGATTTTCGTGCCCTGCCGGCAGATTTTCGTGCCTGCCAGGCTGATTTTGGTGCCCGCCCAGCTAAATATATGAAAAGTTATTTGATTGTTCATATTAGTGCCAGGAATGTTTAAAGAGTTGTTTCCTCAATTTATTGGCTCATTAGGAAATATACCTTCACACTTCCAGCAAAAGCTTAAGCAGCTGCACGCCATAGAAGTTGTATTCACTTATTTGTTTATGAATAATTTCTTATATCTCTCCAAAGATTTAAATAAAAACGAAATAATACAGAATTTTATTTATTTATCATCGGACCCGGCAGTACTTCGTTATTGCTAAATCTATAAATACAAAATAGCATGACCTGCCTGATTGACTGATTCATCATCGCGAGACGAAAACACCGAAGCCTTTAATAAGAAATTTGGTCTGTAGCTTTATTTTATTATATAGAGACTCACTAAGAAAGGATTTTACGAAATTCATCTCCTAAGGACGTAAAATAGAAGATGTAAGTTTGTATGAAAATCCGTCATTTTTTAAGTTAAATCCATGATTAAGTCCATGAAAATTGGTATTTGGTACTTTGGTAAGACATTAAGAAAGACGTGTTTCATGAAATTTGAAAATTTACCCCTCGAAGGGGTAATCTAATTAGCTTGAGGGGTTTCGGCTGAGTAATGATTTTAACTAATTTACTTCATATAGCACAAAATTTATTTTAATACCGAGAGATGGTGCTGGCTGTATTTTAAACTGCGTATCGTTTAATTGTTTCCACAGTTCTACTACCCAAACGAGCTTTTACATTGAGGGCATACGCTGCTGGATGGTCGCTCCAAATATATAAAAATTGTTCTGCGTAATCTATAGATAGCAAATACTTTTTCGTCATTGAAATGTAATGTCCATTCACATTTTAAGTAAAAACATATACCGGAACATCTATACATCGCGTGGATCTGTAGATTAAAGCTCCCCACTTCTGCGCTGGCTGTAGATGGCGTTAGTGATGAAACTTCGTGTATAGGCTATGCAGAAAACGGGCAAGAGAATTCCAATTGAAAATTTATTAGTGCATACGGTTCCCACCACGGAAAAAGTGACCCTGCAAAATCATACACAGACGATAATAAAGCACTACTGGAATGCCGTTAGCGGAACTGTTCAAAATGCGCATCCTCTGCATCGATGGTATGCTAGAAAGGCAGGACAGCATGCTCAACAGGAGCAGGAAATTTCTCCTGTGTAATGCCGCAACATGACAAATGGTGTTGGCTTTCACTTCAGGCAAGTTCCGTACGCCTCAATGACAACACGATCCTTCAGGGTTTTCCACAGCCAGAAATCACATGGATAAATGTCAGGTGAACGGCCGGCTCCGCATCTGGAAAGTGTCTCAACAGAACACCTTTATCGCTGAACTGGGTACGAAGAAGTTCCTTTACTGGGCGAACCACATGCGTTGCTGCATCCTCTTGCAAGAAGACTATTGTCTGTAAATATCCATGTACTTGAATGCATTGATTGTTGTTCAATTGGTTGTTAACTGATTCATCAACGCCGAGCCGAAACCGCTGAAGCAAATTACATTAAATTTTGACAGTAGAATTATTTTATGAAGTAAGCACCCACTATGAAAGGATTTTACGAAATTCATCCTCTAAGGGGGTAAAATATGAGATATAAATTTGTAATCTACATATCTACAAATATGCAGTGTGCAACAAAAATATATACACATCGGATCCAAAAAGCATAAAAAAACGTGTTTAATATTTTTAAAAGCTAACCGATTATACCAAATGCGACCCCCCTCAACCCCAAACCTTTGAGCGGGGGAAAAGGGAAAACATTAAAATACTAAACAGGAATCAATATTTTAATGATATTTTCAGATTGTATCCAACATTTAAGAAATGTTTAATTTCTTTTGTGTTTTTAATTGATCCAAACTGTTTGGGAGATACAGTATGGAACTTTTAAAGTTTGGAATCTAATATTTTGGATGAATACAAAGAGAGTGTGGTCTTAGAGATATTACTATTTTACTTTTTGATGGTCTTTAAGAAGCCGAAGTCAGAATTTCAGAAGTGCAAAATTTTTAATGCACATTAAATATAGTGTTTCCTATTTATTGTTTCAAAGTTGCCCCTCCGCCATCTGAAATGGTCAGAAATTGACTGAATTACCCTGTATAAGCCGGTTTCGGCTCGGCGATGATGAACCAGTCAGTCAGTCAGGACATGTTATTTTATATTTATAGATTTAGCAATAGCGAAGCATTGCCGGGTCCGCTAGTAAGTAATAAAAGTCACTGTCGTGTAGTTTAGGATACTATTTCACTTGAGAAATTCGCTGTCTCCTTCGTAACGCTCAATAGCGACGTGTTTCACGAAGCACTAAAAAAACATAATGGAAGTTCCAATTGTAGCCAATGATGAATAAACGATAATTACTAATTAAACGCTTCCAATACAGTTTGCTACAGGGCATGAAGGAAAGTCACAGCTAGGTTAACAAGTTAATCGATGTTAATATTTAGTTTCCCACGTAAACTAATGTCCGGGCTCTTAAATGAGAATAAAGCCCAAGTCGTGATATAGATACGAGCTCAAACCGAACGGCCACAAACCTTGAGCGTAGTAAGAGTAACGTAGCTCATAATTACGGAGCTCCGCGAACGTTAATTTCAGAACCTGTACGCAAAAACCAAATTGAAAGTCAGCTCTTACCAGGCACTCGTATGCGACGCTAAACGTACGTCTTGGAAGGCCGGGAAACGGTAGGTTTCGCTGGCCGAATTTCTCTCGTAGCTTCCGCTGCCACATCGACATTCAGGAACCTTCGTCGGCACGGAGACCTCGTCGGGTCCGAAGCTCGGTGACGATGCCGAGGCGTTCGCTGTCGCCTGCTCCAGTCTCCTCTCCTCACGGGAAATTGTTAGAAGGCAGCCGTCTTCCTCCTTTTTTCGATACCGACCTCTTACTGTCTTCTTCCGCCATTCCACCTTGATCGCTCGTATCTCTCTCTCTCTTCTCTCGACGTCTCCCGTCCTCGTTTTGAAAATTCCACTCTCTCCACTCATTGGCCTCTTGCGTTTTACGATGATCGTGACGTGCCTTTCGTCAGTTCCCTCTCCGATCTCTACAATAGAAGTAGCGGGTATGGAACCGAACGAAAGTGTCAACGGAATTCGAGGTGGCATTTGAATTCCGTGACACAAATGGTTTATGAGACAAATTTTTTTTTACTAACAACAGGTACCTTAGTACGTTGTCAAGATCTGCCAATATTAGAATATAATAGTACAACAATAACAATAAACCATTAAGAAATGGCATATCCAAGTACCGAAAGGCTAAACTAAATCATTCGCGGAATCATATTTTCAACCACATAATGTTAACATTGGAAGTCAACATAACGATACCATTAAACCACGTACCTTCGAACAATTTTGGATTATCATTAACTTTACCTTATATTCATTAAGGACACGTTATTTCCAGTTATTGGATATATAACTTGTCATATCCTAGCATTGAACCATGAACCATAAACGGTCCAGTAAACCACGTTTCTTGGAACCAATGTTGACTATCATTAATTTTACGATATATTCGTTAATGACATATCATTCCAAGTTGTTGGATATATTATATGCCATATTTTAGCATTGAAAGTTCCAAATGAACCATAATGGTTCCACTAAGCCAGGTTCCTTAAACTAATTTCGACTATCATTAATTTTACGTTATAGTCATTCATGACATATCATTACATGTTGTTTTATATATTACATGCCATATTTTAGCATTGAACGTTCCAAATGAGCCATAATGGTAAACTAAATTAGGTTCCGTGAAACCAATTTCGATCATCATTAATTTTACGTTATATTCATTAATGACATATTCCAATTTGCTTGATATATTACACAATGAAGTGGTGTATCATATGATAAACACCTCAGTGACAGCAAGATTTGGAATGAGGACGTTTTATTGGATATACAAAATAATTTAATAAACCATTAAGGAATGAAATAACTAAGTTCCGAATGGTTAAAACAAACCATTTGCGGAATCATATTTTTAACCGCACAATGATAACAATCTAAGTGTCTAATGGACTATAATGATACATTTTAACCAGGTAACTTGAAATCAATTTGAATTATCTTTATTTTACCTTGTATTCATTTATAGATATATCATTCCAAGTTGTTTGATATATTGCATGCCATATCTTAGCATTCATAGTTCCAATGAATCACAATGCTTTCACTCAACCAGGTTCCTTGAAACCAATTGCGACTATTATTAATTTTACGTTATATTCATTCATGACATATCATTCCAAGTTGTTTTATATATTACATGACATATGTTAGCATTGAAAATTCCAATGAACCATAATGGTTCTACTAAACACGATAACTTAAAACCAATTTCAGTTATAATTATTTTACGTTATGTTCATTCATAAAATATCATTCCAAGTTTTTTGATATATTACATGCCATATTTTAGCATTGAAAGTTCCAAATGAACAATAATGGTTCCACTAAACCAGGTTCCTTGAAACCAGTTTTGACCATTATTAATTTTAAGTTCATTCAGGACATATCATTCCAATTTGTTTGGTATATTACATTCCATATTTTAGCATTAAAAATTCTAATGCACCACAATGGTTCCACTAAACCAGGTAATTTGGAACCAATTTCGAATATCATTATTTTACGTTATATTCATTCATGGCACATCATTCAAAGTTGTTTGATATATTACATGCCATAAAATATCCTGGAAAAATTTTGAGTATATGGTAAGGGTACCATTAGAGCACGTGCATTGCTTAGATTACAAAGATTTTCATAATGGTTCATTCCCGAAACCATATTTATCAATTGCCGAGAATAAAAATTTATATCCGCATCTATATCGTCACTTTTTGATATATTTCTATCTATCTTTCTTCTCTTCTGTCTATATAAACAAGCCGGCCAGGTGGCCGAGATGGCAAGGGCGTAGGCTTTCTAGTTCTCGAGTCCGCCTGGTCGTGGGTTCGAATCCCGCCGTGGGCATGGATGTTTGTGTTTGTCCCGGGCTGTGTACAGATATAACTTGTGTAAAAGGCGCAAAATGACCTTAGTAGTCGACGCCAAATTTCTAATAAACCAAACCTATATAAACAAGGATGTTTGTTTGTAGGTTTGATTTTAATACAAATCTTTAGTTTTATTCCGATCTTGATGAAATTTTGCATACTTGATTTTCAAAGCATGAGGAAAGTCACTGTCTGACTCAGATGAAAAATCGATATTCATGGTTATGGCAGGGCATATTAATATGAGATATCTCATGACCAACAATGCAAGGAAACGTTTGTGCAGCAATAGTTATCAACAATTGTGTCAACACGCAATGCACCGGTATATATCTCATGATCAACAATGCATAGAATTCCTGTTATTCAGGCTTTTCCTGGAAAAGAGAGTTTTTAGTACTTAACAATTTCTTGAAAATCTTTAAAAATGATCAGTAACTGGAGATAATGGAGAGTTAACAGACTATTAGGAAAGACTGGAAAGACGACAGAGGAAGCACTCCTTTAGCTCCGTGCTGTATTGAGCATGTCAATAGAAGAATCGGCGATCGCTAGATTACACAAAAAGATGAATGGCCAAGTTTTGATTCAAGACACGTAGAAAAGATAGGGAAATCCACGAATATCAAGTGTACATCTATAGTAAGATTATGTGAGTAAGAAATATTTTAGACCAGAAGTGGCATCCTTGAAGAGGTCCATCCATTGTGAGTGTTTAAAAAACGTTTTTTCGAATTTTCATTAAGAATTTTTACTGTATTAATTCTAAGCGTTTTCATCTGTTTATTTCTAAGATATTTCAAAATTTAAATAGAGCAAGAAGGTATAAGAGCTTCTATGTCCAGGGCAAGAAAAACTTGAGTCTAAAGTATCTGGTGATGCTCCGCTATGTTGAGGCAAGTCAAGAAGAGTTTAGAAAATATCCCGGTATATCACCTACACTTCCTGTTTTTCGTATTTTTCGTAGAATGGATAGTCCCTTTGCTCTGTGTTACATTGATTGAGTTAATAATTAATAAACTGGGAGTTATAATTTAATTTTTTGAGACTCTCTTTACCAACAAGCGTAATTATCCCAGGCAACGCCGGATACCTCTGCTAGTCTATCTATCTTTATAAAGAAGGATGTTTGTTTGTTTGTTTGTAAGTTTGTGTTTTATACAAATCTACAATTTTATTCCGATCTTGATGAAATTTTGCATACTTGACCGTCAAAGCAAGAGGAAGGTCACTGTCCACCTCAGATTTCAAAAAATAATAATTTTTGATAAAAAAAAAATTTTTTGGTATTCATGGTTATGGCAAGGCACGTTAATGAGAAATATCTCATGACCAACAATGCAAGGCAAAGTATTTGCAAAAATATTTATCAATAATGGTATCAACACGCAATTCTGAAAAACTCTACACGGACCAACAATATATATCTCACGACCAACAATGTAAGGAAAACGTTTTGCAATATAGATAAGTTTCAATTTGTAACAATGCATAGAATTCCTGTTATTCAGGCATTTCTTAGAAAAGAGAGTTCTTAGTATTTAACAATTTCTTGAAAATTTTTAAAAATCATCATTAACTGGAGATAATGGAGAGTTAGCAGACTATTGAGAAAGAGGGGAAAGAGGACAGGAGGAAGCACTCTTTTAGCTACGTGCGGTATTGAGAAAATGGTAAGCAAATAAATAGAAGAATCGGTGACCACTAGACTACACAAAGAGATGAATGGCCAAGTTTTGCATCAACACATCGAGAAAAGAGTGAAAATTGCAACAACATCACGTGTACATCTGAAGTAAGGTTACGTGAGTATAAGTAAGGTACATTAATTATAAGCATTTTCTTCTATATATCGTATAAAGAAGGATGTTTGTGGGTTTGTGGGTTTGTTTTTTTATACAAATCTACAGTTTAATTCAATCTTGATAAAATTTTGCATACTTGACCTTCAAAGCATGAGAAAGGTCACCGTCTACCTCAGATTTCGGAAAAATAATAATTATTTTTAAAGATATCGATATTCATGAATATGTCAAGGCATAATAGAAATATCCCCTGACCAACAATCCAAGGTAAAGTTTGTGGAACAATACTTATCAACAATTGTATCAACACGCAATTCACAAACACTCTGCACGGACCAACAATATATAACTCATGATCAACAATACAAGAAAAAGTTTGTGCAACAATAGGTATCAACAATGCACCAACACTAGGCAGGGATCAGCAATATATACCGGGCAAGGTACATGTAGAAGGGTATAATCACACGCAGGGGGAAGTGACGTCAGAGGCCCCCAAAGCTCTCTCGGCTACACCGCATTCAGCTATTACCGTGTGTTTTAAATCATGATGTATGTTTTAAATCAAGGCTACATGTATCTAGTTTTAAATCATGTTTTTACTTTAAAAAAAAAAGTGAAATTGAATAAAAATTTATGTTTTAAAAAAATGAAATTGAATAAAAGTTTGTTTTAAAAAATTTTGTATTAACGAATATTAAAATACAGTTATATAAATGCTCTAAACAGTAATGATATTATTACATATGCATCATACATTAAATCTTTTTGGTATGATTTACTGTATTTTTTTTTCCTTTCTGTAATAACGTACAATTTAAAGTTATTATGTAACTTTAAATATGAATGTAAGTTCGGGATGTGACAAACTTCTTAATTACCTGAGGATGTACACTAATTTCATTTTATATTAAGGCACAAACAGTCCTTTTTTGCGCAATAATCAAGCGTAAACAGCCCTTTTCACACTACAAACACTACCTATAGCCATTACGGTGGAAAGGTGGGGGCCCTCTACGTCATGCGCAGAAAAAGACGCGTTTTGGAATTTTAGTGACTACACCCTTGTTACATACACCTTGATACCGGGTGGGCAAGGAATAACGTGAGATGTTCAGAGCTCGCTAGCGAGAATTCCATTCGGCCAAATGCAGTACATATTGGTGTATATACTTAGTGGAACATTCAGTTTCGATTTCTGCAAAAAAATAGAAAATAGTACCAAAAGTCACCATAGGGGGCGCTTATTTCAAGAAAACAATGAATACATTTGCATAAGCGCGATCCGTGTAGAGCAATCATTACAATAAAAGGCAAGGCTGAGGATTTTCCATCATTCACGAACGAATGGCCTGACGATGACGCTTACACTGCCTGACCGGGCATTATTAGTCAAGTTGTTTTATCAGAAGAGCGACAATGCTAGTGCTGCCCTTCGTGAATTCCGGCGATTGAAAACGTTACCAAGAGGACCGATGAGCATAACTAACTTACGGAAAATGATTGAACGATTTGAATCTAATGGAACTCTAGGAGTGCAACCAGGCCGGGGACGCAAACGAATCAGGCAGCAACACGTTGAAGAAGTTGCAACTGCTGTTGTGGAACAGAAGATGACTACTGTGCAGGGTACCAGCGGTGCACACGCAATAGCACGCCAAACAGATATCCCATATTCGACAGTGAGGAAAATACCGGTATTGCATAAGATATTGACATTTTATCCCTATAAACTCACACCTGTTTTACAATTGCTTCCTAGAGATGAACGTACCCGAACTGACTTTTCGTTGAGATTTTTAGCACGTATGGAAGTGGATGATGCATGGCCACGGCAAATTTTAAGGAGTGATGAGGCACATTTTTATTTGAATGATGATATCAATACCCACAACTGCCGTATTTGGGCTGCATCAAATCCACAAGTGTGTCTGCCAACTCCTATGCATTCACCTTGTAACAATTTCCTGCAATTTCGAAATTTACAGTATGGTGCGGCTATACTGCTTCTTTCATCATCGGCCCGTACTTTTTTGAAGAAATCCGTCCCCGTGGACCGGTGACTTGTTTCGTCAATTCTGCCAGGTATGCCGATATGTTTGAGAATTTTGTGATACCACGATTGCAGGAAAAGGGTTGTCTGGATTCTACCATTTGTATGCAGGATGGTGCGCCCCCGCACATCGGACGTCAGGTGCAGCAGATCTTGCGAGGACGTTTTTTAGACAACAGAATAATTAGTCGTGCATTTCCCATGGTAAAGCCACCCAGGTCGCCTGATCTCAACCCTTGTGATTTTTGGTCATGCGGATACGGTATTTGAAACGCCTTGTGTATCAAGCACATGTTCCTGACCTCTCAACCTTAAAGGATCAAATAACGTTACAAATCAGGCTAATTAATGCAGATATGCTGTGAGCTGCTGTAGAAAATGTCGTGTACCGCATGCAGCTATTGGAACAGCACACTGGTGGTCATATTGAAACACACATGTAATTAAAAATAAAACATTGTTTATTGTTGTTACTAAAGTTGGTTTGTACGGTATTTGTTCATTTGACAATTAGGTATTCATTGTTTTCTTGAAATAAGTGTCCCCTATGGCGACTTTTGGTACTTTTTTTTTGCAGAAATCGAAATTGCATGTTCCACTAAGTATATACACCAAAATGTACTGCATTTGGCCTAATAGAATTCCCGCTAGCGAGCTCTGAACACCTCACGTTATTTCTTGCCCACCCGGTACCTCATGACTAACAATGAAAGGCAATATAGATAAAAAAAATTCAATTTGTAAAATGCATATAATTCCTGTTATTCACGCTTTTCTTAGAACAGAGACTTCTTACTACTTAACAGTTTCTTGAAAATATTTAAAAATGATCAGTAAATGGAGATAATGGAGAGTTAGCAGACTACTGAGAAAGAGCAGATAGACGACAGAGGAAGCACTCCTTTAGCTCCGTGCTGTATTGAGCAAATGGTAAGCAAGTAAATAGAAGAATCGGCCATTGCTAAACTACACGAAATTTAGCTTCAGGACATCGAGAGAATTAAGTGAATTGCGACAACATCAAGTGTACATTTACAGTAAGATTACGTGAGTAAGAAATTATTTAGACTATCAGTGGCATCCTCGGAAAGGTACATTTATTGTGAGCCTTTAAAAATTTTTTTTTCAATTATTTATTAACAATTTTTACTGTATTAATTTTAAGCGTTTTCATGAGTTTATTTTTAACATATTTCAAAATTTATTCCAAAAAAAAATCTGACCCACACAGGGGTTATCACCTAGCTTATTTGGTAGAACAGCAGATCCAAACATTTCTTAAAAATATATTTTGACTATATTCTGTGGGAGAGTGTATATTTTGGAAACTGAAATGCTGATAATGCGATGACTATAGATAAAAATGACGATGCAGAATTATTGATAAAAAGCATAAAATGACGATGCAATGCTAGAACATTAATAAGGCAGCGTCTATTGATGAGGCACAGGAGTCACGCGTGTCATCTTTGAGCTCCGGTATATCACCTGGACGTCCTTTTTTTCCTATTTTTCGTAGAATAAATAGTCCCTTTACTCTGTGTTGTATTGATTGAGTTATTATTTAACAAATAGGGAGTTATAATTTAATTTTTTGAGAACTATCTCTATACCCACAAGTAATTAACCCGGGCAAGGCCGGGTACCTCTGCTAGTCTATATATATGAAGAAGGATGTTTTTGGGTTTGTTTGTGGGCTTGCTTGTGAGTATTAAATACAAATCTACAGTTTTATTCCGATCTTAATGAAATTTTGCATACTAGACCTTCAAATTATGAGGAAGGACATTGTCTACCTCAGATTTCAGAAACATAATAATTATCGAAAAAATATCGTTAGTCATGGTTATGGCAGGGCATATTAATGAGAAATATCTCATGACAAACAATGCAAGGCAACAATGGTATCAACACGCAATTCACAAACACACTGCACGGATCAACAATATATATCTCATGACCAACAATGCAAGGCAGAGTTTGTGCAATATAGAATTCAATGCATAGAATTCCTGTTATTCAGGCTTTTCTTAGAAAAGTGAATTCTTCGTAATTTACAATTTCTTGAAAATCTTTAAAAATGATCAGTAACTGGAGATAATGAGTTAGCAAACTGTTGAGAAAAAGTGAAAGACGATAGAGGAAGCACTCCTTTATCTCCGTGCTGTATTGAACAAATGGTAAGCAAGTGAATACAAGAATCGGCCATCGCCAGACTAACACAAAGTGATGAATGACCAAGTTTTGCTTCCAGACATAGAAAGAAGAAAAGAAATTGCAACAACATCAAGTGTACATGTAAAGTAAGATTACGTGAGTAAAAAATTATTTAGACTAGAAGGCATTTTTGGAGAGGTCCATCCATTGTGAACCTTTAAACAATTTTTTTTCGATAAATCAAGTCCCGGTAATGGATTTTTTCAGACAAGAGGTAAATTACTGCCTTTCGGATTTTTTTTAAATTGGACAGTCCCTTCGCTCTATATTGTACTGATTGAGTTATTATTTATCCCGGGCAACGCCGGGTCCTCTGCTAGTTCTATGTATATAAAGAAGGATGTTTGTTTGTTTGTTTGTGGGTTTGTTTGTTTGTTTGTGTTTTATAAAAATCTACAGTTTTATTCGGATCTTGATGAAATTTTGCATACTTGACCTTCAAAATATGAGGAAGGTCACTGTTTACCTCAGATTTCGGAAAAATAATAAATTTTGATAAAAAATCGATATTCCTGGTTATGGCCAAGCATACTAATAAGAAATATCTCATGACCAACAATGCAAGGCAAAGTTTGTACAACAATAGGTATCAACAATGGTATCAACGCGCAATTCACCAATAACAATGAGCAGAAATAGATGATGCAATATTAAAGGAATCTTTCCAAGAATTATAACAATGAACATAAAATGATGATGCAATATGGATAACTTTCAATTTGTAATAATGCGTAGAATTCCTAGTATTCAGGCTTTTCTTAGGAAAGAGATTTCTTAGTACTTAACAATTTCCTGGAAATCTTTAAAAATGATCAGTAATTGGAGATAATGGAGAGTTAGCAGACTATTGAGAAAGAGTGCAAAGACGACAGAGGAAGCACTCCTTTAGCTCCGTGCTGTATTGAGCAAATGGGAAATTGCCAAGTTTTTCTTCAAGGCATCGAGAGAAGAAAGGGAATTGTAACAACATCAAGTGCACATCTGAAGTAAGATTACGTGAGTAAAAAATTATTTACACCAGCAGTGGCATCCTTGGAGAGGTCCCACTATTCTGAGCCTTTTAAAAATATTTTTCGAATTTTCAGTAGTATTTATACTGTATTAATTTCTTGTTTTTTTATGTGTTTATTTTTAACATATTGCAAAATTTAATTTAATTTTTTGAGATTCTGTTTACCTACAAGTGTAATATCCCGGGCAGCGCCGGGTACCTTTGCTAGTACAAAGAATGATGTTTGTGGGTTTGTTTGTGGGCATTGAATAGAAATCTACAGTATTATTCCGATCTTGATGAAATTCTGCATACTGGACTTTAAATCTATGAGGAAGATCACTGTCTACCTCAGATTTCAGCAAAATAACAACTATATAAAAAAAATCGATATTAATATGGCAGGGCGTATTAATGAGAAATATCTCATGACCAACAATGCAAGGCAAAGTTTGTTCAACAATAGGTATCAACAGTGGTATCAACACGCAATTCACAAACCTCTGCACGGACGAACAATATATATCTCATGACCCACAATGAAAGGAAAAGTTTGTGCAACAATAGGTATCAACAATGGTTTCAGCACGCTATTCACACTACGCTCGGACCAGCAACAGATATCTCAAAGTATGAGGAAGGTCACTGTGTATCTCTGATTTCGAAAAAATAATAATTACCGATAATAAATCTATAATCATAATGCCGACAGGGCATATTAATAAGAAATATCCCATGCAAAGCTAAGTTTGTGCAACAATAAGTATCAACAATAAGATTAAAAATGCTATCAACACGCAATGCACCAATACTATGCAGGGATCAACAATATATATCTCACAAATAACAATGCAAGGTAAAGTTTGCACAATAATAATGTATAAAATTCTTGTTAGTTTTTCTTAGAATTAAAAGTTCTTAGTACTTAATAATTTCTTGAAAATCTTTAAAATTGATCAGTAACTGGAGACAATGCAGAGTTCGCAGACTATTGAGAAACAGTTGAAATACGACAGAGGAAGCACTCC
>JAHWFO010025836.1:0-11589 GCA_023313115.1 Rhysida immarginata
TCCTATTGTTTTCCATATTCTCGCAGCACCTTTATTAACCTTTAAATCTTGATTTAAAAGTAACCCTCCAGGTCTTGAAAACTCTTTATCTTTAATTTTTTTCCGCTCTCACGAAATTCGAGATTTTGAGATTTGACTGAATTTTTGATATACAGGGCGAGTCAAAAGTCGCAGTAAAAATTGTAAGTAATTGACTGAAACGCCCTCTGGATAAGTATTTTTTCTGTAGTTTAAAGCTTCTTCTGTCCTTAGCTAGTGGCTGGATGTGGTGGTTGGTCATGCAGCCCAGAGGCTGCTGTGGGTGCCACGGGATTTTGGACTTGCTCTATGCATGTTCTACCATGCTTTATGATCCATGGTGACAATCCTGGCCTCATTTAGATCGAGACTTCGGCTCTTCAGGTCATCTTCCACTGGCTTGGTCCATGTTTTCTTAGGTGCAGTTCATTTAATTCTCCATTGATCAGGTCGTTGTCTCCAAAGGAGTCTAGGTGGTATTCTGTTGGTGCCGAGGGGTCTGACAATACTCTGAATCTTTGACAAAGGTAAAATGAATCTCTGCGAATCTCACCGAATCTGTTCTGAATCCCATGTTTTTGAACCTGAATGTATCTTCAGGAGCAGATATCTCACCCCAGGTTCTCGTAAAAAGCGAGACAAGAAAAAATTCCTACATTTGGCTATGAATCTCTGAAAAATTGTTGAATCTTAAGTATATCTTACACGAGTCTCTGAATCCCATAGTGAATCTATGAATCTTCGTAGGATTCGCGAAATTCTGGCAAATCTGAATTCGTTAACAATTCCCTGAATCTTGATGAAATTATCGAGATTCAAGAATCTTTGCCATAATTTTGTTCATGTCAGACCCCTCAGTTGATACCCTTTCTGCATTCATGGCCAAACCATCTTATCCTTCGCTTCTGGATTTGATCGGCAATGGCTGGTTGGTGTTGAACATCTTCTACGGATGGTGTCATTAATGATGCAGTCTCGAAATCAGACACCAAGATCTGCCGCAAGCATCGCATTTGGGATACCTCGAGTTTGAGGCAGGTGTGTGTTTCCGATCCGTAAAGAAAATAATGGGAAGGATCAGAGTCCAGAAGAGTTTGGTCTTTGTAGAAATGTTGATTGTCTTCCACAAGCACCATTTGAGCGAAGTAAACGAGGTGGGTGTTTGTCCAATTCTGCTGTGGATCTCTGCAGTGGATGCCACTTTTTCCTCCAGGATCAGTGACCAAGATATTTGAAGTCCTGCACTTCCTCAATCTGATGTCCTCATTTTGAAAACGTAAAAGGAAAAATGAAAGACATCTCGGATAATAATAGAAGTGGTGTTGCCCAATTGTGCAACAATATTGATATTTTTAATATTTGTGCTGTGCTTGTACTAATTTAAAGATAAATACGTGAAGCATTTGTTTAATGCTTTATATTTTTATAGGTCCAAATTATGTATGCCCTGATCATCATACACAGTGCAACGGCACATGTTGCAGAGTGGGCCAAAGCGAATATGGATGTTGCCCGTTATCACATGCAGTCTGCTGCTCTGACCAGAAGCACTGCTGTCCACAAGACACTGTTTGCGATGTCCGGACCGCTTCCTGCAGACGCAGAGAAGAAAGCCCAGAGGGATTTGTAGTTTATAGTGAAGAAGGTTTACAGGAGATTGAAATCCGGAAGGCTGGTAATGAACTTTTTTAATATGCGTAATCATAAATATACAAGTAGTGGTCATACAGTCATTGCAATCAATTTGAAAGAACGCCCACTTTTGAAAATGTGTGGTGCCACTGGGCAAAGACATCCCTCGAGTGCTGGAGGATACAGAGCGGTGTTTGGTGCAGTACCGCTAAACATCGCCAGAGCATCGAAAGCAATGTGGCACAGCCCGTCAGGAAATTGGATATTGAGCTGCGATGTGGTTCCTGCATTTGAAGGGGAACAATGCCAAACAATCCATGAGGAGTTAATGGCCATTTATGGTGACAATGTCCAATCATACGAGACAGTCGCCATGCAGCTTTGTTGTTTCTAGTGCGGCCAGACAAGCATGGATGACGAACCTCGAAGCAGACACTCCTCCATCTGTGACGATAGTCCTCTCGGACTGCTGTATCACTGTGGAACAGATCAGTGTCCAAAGGAGTCAGACTTCTGCAAAAGTGGCATCCAGCAAGTTGTCTGTCATTGGGAAATTTGTATGGCCCTGGGAGGTTTATATGTGGAGAAGGACTGATGCTACAACCATGAAACGTCACCCCATCTCTATCTTCTCGCTGATTGTAATGACTTTATGACCGCCCCTCATGGAAAGGATGAAATGTAATTGTAGTTGCTTAATCTTGACATTGTGATAATATAATGTAGATGTGGGATAATCAGTATGCTCTTGTGGTATGTTACATTATTTATTAGTACGGTTAATTCAAACTCCGTGGTGTTTATTCAATGAAGCACGGTATGTGCATGTGTTAGTGAAATTATTAACATGGGATTTCCTTAGAGGAGTCTAGGAATGGATTAATTCACTTTCCATTGTATTCTATGGGAAAAATTGATTTGGACTTCGAACATTTTAGAGTTTGAATGGCTTCCTGGAATGGATTACGAGGTACAGCCAGAAAGTAAGTTCTTTTTGGTAGTACAGAATTCAAACAACACTTTATTAGTAACGTCCAGCAGTGTCAGCACATTTTTGCCAGCAAGGCACAAGCATATATCTTTGGCGTAGTATTCTGTACTTCAGGGGGTGACTAACTCATTAAAGAATGTTTTCACATCGTCATGGTTTTTGAAGCATCTCCCACGTAGGAAATTGCTGAGGTGCTTGAAAAAGTGGTAGTCAGATAGTGATGATCATGGGTTTCATAGCCATGATCATTCAGCTTCTATTGGGTGACCATTGCGACGTGCAGTCAAGCGTTGTCGTGAAGCAAGATGGGACATTTCCGATTGACTAATGCTGGTCGTTTTAGTTCAAGTTCTGGTGCATGTCATTTATTTGTTGAATGACCAGGCACCCACTTATTGAGCTTTTTCACCTTTCCATTTGGTTCAACTTACAAATGACTCTTTGAGTGATTTACCTTGAGCTCTTCAACAACTTCTCGTGCGATTTATGTATGTCAGCTTTGATTAATGTTTTCAGTTGGTTGCCATCAAGTTTCGATGGACAGCCGCAAACATACTCTTTCTCAAGGCTGGTATTGCCGCCATGGAATTTTTCATACACGTTGAGAAATTGTACCGTCACCCCATGTTTTGATGACATTTTGAGTTGCTTCATCCCAAGTTTGAACTCATGCAATAAAATGACATCATTTGCAAAAACTGATGTAATCTTTTACAATGTAAGGCATTTGAACAAGCTTTAAGAGAAGAACTACAGCCTGAAAATGATGTCACATGCTTGTATAAATAATTTGCATATCAACAAATTTTGCAGTCTGCTATTAATTTTGCGGTAACCTTGTATTTTTCTACATAGCTCACACTTATTTAGCAGGGCACGAGTTTTTCTACAAAAAAAGTTGTTGCCTGTGATATCAATTTGGTGACAACTTTTTTTACCCAATCATCGTTATTAAACTTCTGGTCATTTTTATCTAATGACTTTCATTTCTGTTTGCACCTGAAGTTGTTCCTTGGTAGGTACAAGAGATCATTTGGGCACTTAGTAGATTGCAAGTAAATTGATTATTTTTAAAAAATTGAGACAATAACACTTTTGATTTTCCGACGCTCAAATAAAAAGGGTGAAGTGCCCTGCCCTTATTCGTTGGACTTTTAAAGTAATCATTGTACTGTGTGCTTGTATTTCTGACTTGCCCTGCTTTTTGACCGAATAAGCCTTGGCATTTTGGTAGATGCAGCCCTGAAGATTCTAGGTACACTGACTTACATGCGGCCAAAATCTCAGTTTTCAAAATGTTTGTTTCACTTTTTCCCAATTCTGCAATCGAAAATAACATCGTGGCGTCACTACAGAACGATGGAAAATTATCCCCATAAAATAAGATATCACATAAAGTTACGTTAGACGGCCTAATTTGCATAGAGCGTATGTCTTTACTCATGAACTGTCCTCCAAAGTCGAAATCTACAAATACATCAGGGTGCGTATTATGAATCTAAACTTTAAGTGATTCTTTATCTGCTCATGTGAGTATTTCTGCTCTGTCTGTCATGATTACTGTTCTATTGACTTCTGAAACTGTAGAGAGAGTTATGAATTACTGTGTATCTCGGTATTTTGATTCTGTTATTTTAGAAGGGGGCGTTCAAAAAGTAATGCACCACAAAGTATGAAACGTACATCTTTGAAACTTGATTGCATTGCTGCAACTGTCAGTTCTACAGATGTTTTTCAATGAAGTCTCCTTCCATTTCTTTGACTTTATGCCAGTGTTATTGAAGAGCATGTATTCCTCCCCATCGGTACCATTCTTGGTCCTGGTCACAAACCATTTTCGCACACTGGAATGCCCAAGTTTATCGATGACGTGGTGAATACTCACTAAACTGATGGACAAGTTTTTGCTCAACTGTCAGATCGCAATGCGTCGATTCTGCCGTCATTGCAGTGCTTCATCACTGGAATCAAATCTGTAGAGGAGTGACTGCTTCGATATGGCCGTTCCACTCACAGACTTCACTTGTTTCACCAGTTGACTAACAGTCATTCACACGTTACACAATTGCTTACGAATATTCCTGACAGTTTCTTGCTTAAAAAAGAGAAATTCGATCACTGACATCCACCATTTTTTAACATTTGCTATCATGCTGCCACTTGGTAGCAGAGCTTGCTGTTTTGCTTGACAGAGGCGGAAGCCTCAAATAAGGACTCCTCAAAATTTCAGTTGTTTGTGTCGTAGAAATAAATTTTGGTACATTACTTTTTGAACGCTCTTTGTATTTATTTTATTTTTTATTGTTTGATTTTTTTTTTTCTTTTGAGGTTCAGTAAATATTTCTTAATCTTAAAAACAAAATTGTACTCTATCATTAGTGTTAACTTAAATTTTAAGAAGCGCTGTCAAATATAGGGATAGACTGCATATTTAGTATTGATAAACCACACAATACATCTGAAAAATAATAAACTGCTACTAGAGAACCGTGAAAATGGGTGGAGTTCATTCAGTAAAGTAAAATGTTAAATGGGAAATTCTCCTCTTGAAAGAGGAAGAAATCGGTGATTTAATTGCTGAACAGGTGGCAGCAATAACAGACAACTTAACTTGTTTGATCCAACTCTGAAGATGAAGAAGAAGCTGGGGCAGAATATGTGAAGATAAGAAGCTTGACTTGGAAGACCTAACACAGGCAGTGCATGACCATAGGGTATCTTGCCGACCTTTTAACCATGTTTATGAATTTAAGCAGCTTCCAAATGCTGAGAAATAAAAACTGGATATTGTGAGTACTCTGTTTAAATAAAAGTTTGATATACCGTATTTATTCTACTATAATGCGAAAAATTTTAGCCTAAAAAAGCACCTAAATTTGTGGGACCGTATTATACAAGAGTATAATATTAGCGCTGCAACGACTGGGGGAGGGGGGGGGGGTGTGTCAACAAATGAACTTCAGGCTGATGAAGTTCAAATGAAGCTAGCATATAATATGCACCACAGTACATTAATGTACAGTATATACAATGTACAGTTCATTATACAGCAAGGTAATTGACTTATTATTTTAAGTTTCCGTCGCCAAAGGCTAATAAAATAACTTCAAAACTTCATCGATCTTATAATTTTCCCACTTAAATTTTATTATATTAATATCTATTTGTTATTGTTAACAGTAATCACTTGCAAAAAATCTTTGGATATTTGTAAATATCACTAAATAAAATAAGGAAACTTACTTCGATGGAGATTTAAACTGGCTCACTTCGCATGCCGCCATTTTGAATAAATTAACAGAAGGAAAGCCTGTGCCCTGGAAATTCATACATTGTTAGATCATAAAAAGGTATTGTTAATCGTATTTCTACCAATAATAAGCCCTAAATTATGACTACCTATGGCCATGTAACAATGTATAAATTTTCAGGGTATAGGCTTTCTTTCTAGGAAGTTTTGTCAGAGACTATCAATAAGCCATTCTCCCTCTTTCCTGCAATGGAACTTTATAAACGTTTTTCGCTTTTCTGTAATGAACTCGTGATGTTTTCCACTTTTTATGATCTGAAAAGGAGTGACTGGTAATAGAAAAAGTAAAAAAAAAGGTTTTTCTTCTTTCTTTTTCTGTATATTCTTGCCTATTTTATTTCTTGCGACAAGTCAAAAATGGGGACCGCATTATACAAGAGGATAAAATTTTTCCTTTTTTTTGGGCTCTAAAAATGGAATCGCATTATATACAAGATGCGCATTATAGTAGAATAAATACGGTAGTTTAAATTTTAGTAAAAATTGTTCCGTTAACTTATAATAGTCACATAAATATTTATTCGTACGTAGAAGTACATACTGAAACTTACTTGTACGTATCTACAATTACTGAAACTTGACAGTATTTACAAAATAACATGATGAGCCAATTATTGCTCAGATCGCAGGTTTATCTTACTAAGGAACCTCACGGAATGATAATAAAATTCCGAACCAAAACTACAGCCTTTTCACATTGCTTTTGTACTTTTTCACGAACATTTAGTACGATTTCACAAACATTTAATTCATATTTATAATAAACTGTCTAAATTTACAGAACAGTTACAGGCAGTGGTCAATTATAGACAATCATTCACTCGTGAATTTCTCGTGAATTGGATGGCTGAGGTCAGAAAATGTAAACTGTGAGAAAACTGTGACATCATTTTAACACTGTTGAAGACGCAGCTGCAGTTAGTGCTCCTATGCCTAACCGGTTAGTCCTAACCAGAAGAGAAAGCAACATTGTCTCTGGTCCTAACTGATGATTAGTTCAGTGAGAAATTCTCGCTAAGTCTTCTCACGAGAGAATTCGAAGTCTCGATCGCGTCGAGAACTCGTCGGCCTCGCCAATAGGCTACCTAGATGAGATGGGTGGGTTCGCACAGGAAATTATGACATAATCATGAATGAAGATGTGAAGCAGACAAGATTTAATACTAACTGATTAGCTTTAATTAGTATTAGACCTCGATAGAAGCAGCAAACGACTGATAGTTGAAGTAGGAAACTGAAAAGATACGGGACAGACATGTAAGCAAATATTGAAGCAACTTTTTTTGTTAGCTATGTTTATGGCTGCATCTATTAACCAGTGAGAAGCACTTACATAAAATGCAGCCGTAAACATTTCGTGTAAGTGCCTCTGATTGGCTAATGGATCCAGCGATAGTGTAAAATCTGCTTCAATACTTCTTTACTTACATAAATGCACAAAAAAATTGTCATTGCCCATAATTGTTCCGTAAATTTAGACCATTTATTATAAATATGAATTAAATGTTTGTGAAAATGTACGAAAGCAATGTGAAAAGGCTGTAATATAGGTAACATCTATATCCAATAACATATATTGATTATAAAAAAAAAAAATACGTGCCAAGGTTCATATTCAGGGATTTTATAGCCACATTAAATACAATGTACAGTCAACCAAAGGAAATAATCCACACGAGTTTAATACTTAATATTACATTTCATGCTAATTTGTTGTTTTAATAGCTTTTTTAATTATATTTAATAATCTTAATAATGTTAACTCTAAATGTAATATTAAAATTATTAAAAATAAATTAATACTGAAACTGTAAAACTTAGAGTAAAATTCAAGTGTGGATTATTTCCATTTGATGACTGTACGTGAATTCAGTGTGTAGAGGAAATTCTGAAACAGTTGAATAACTTCAGAACAAAAGGTGCTAGAGCCATAAATAAAAGTATTCCCAGTGCTCATAGTATAAGATTGATAAAAACTTCCAATCACAAAGTTGTAGAGCAGCACCGATTTAGCAGAAACTTATCTTTGCATAAAGAAAACAATAGCAGAAAACTACTCGCAAAACGAGGAATAAAAGTCCCATGTATGGAACATCTTCTGGACACTGTACGTTGGAATATTCAAATGTAGAACAACAAATGTATGAAGTTGCTCCTATTTAATACTTGCTTTATAGGAGATTGAATAAAATTAAACAAAATTATCATTAAATTTCAATTTTTCAGGACTCTTGAAACAAAAGGATGTCGAGATAATTATTCGGTTTAATTAAACAATTCATCCAATAATTATTCCTTTTTCAACTCTGGTTAACTGCTGAAGGAGATTCGCCTTCACCTTTGATCAGCACCAGTGGTGTCCTGTAAGAGAAAACATTAGATCCGAGGTTCCAAGTGAATATTTTTGTGGCTGAAAATATTCAAGTTGAAAACTCTGGTTCAAGAAAAGTGACCAAGGGTATTATCAAAAATTGGTTCACAGATGCATACTTTCCACAAGTGGGAAATGATCAAGAATTCCTGATTCTTATTCAAGCTAAAATGACGAAAAACTCATCGCATCGATTTCGAGAGATGGAAAATCATTCGACTTCTCACAATCCTCCCTAGAACAGCCTTTCAATGTTTATGCATTCCTTCCATGGAAAAATTTTTACGAAATTTCTTCAGATTTTGTGCATGTTCTAAGAACTATGGTTTCGGTTCAGAATTTTATTATCACTCCAGGGGTTTCTTAGTTAGTGAAATTAAATTTATTGTATCTCTTTTGTGAGGATTTTCTGTAGATGGCCTTCCATGGTAATTAATAAGTATAGCATCACTTTTTAATTTCCATCTAAACGCTACATTTTACAGTAAACTTGTTCGAAGAGCCATTTTCTGCCTATTATTACTTGCTTGAAAGAAAATTTGTCGTATCTTAGTCAGCATGGAAAAAAAAAAAAGGAAACAGACATTTGTGTACTACAAGGGTTGGAAATTTAATAGCAGCAACTTAGTTGTTCGCGTGACATAAAACTGAATCAATGCGTCTAGCTTATACCTCACGTTAATCCTATTCCTAACCTATCTCCTAATAAATGGACTCGCCCATCCAAGGCTATGCACATGCGCAATATTATACAAGGTGTCTCAAAGGTCATTTACAGACTTTACGTGCTGGTCTGTCAGACCATGATGAACAAGTTTTAAATAGGAAGTTGTGTCCGAAAACGTGACCAGCCACCACTAGAGGACGATGTTCACATGCCAGGGTTCTCCCCAGGCCCTTTTTAACGGGCGGCCCGCCCGGCCGATTTTGGCGACCGCCCGGCTTAATACACGAAAAACTGCACAACACTGCATACTATTTTATTTGTTTTTGTTTTTTAATTTTTGTCCGCCCGGTTATTTTAGCTTACCGCCCACCTGATAAAATTTTTTGGGGAGAACACTGCATGCATATTGGAGAGCGGAAAGCGGGATCGTTTCAGGCGAGGATATTGTAAGAGCAGAATGCACCGATTCAGTAATGAAGAATTGGTTGATGTTCATTACATTTATACGAGCATGGAAGGAAGTGGACAAGCAGCGAGACGCATGTATCGAGAGCTCTTTGCCAACTCATCCATTGTTTGGATTATTGCATTGCAGATTAATTGTAGCAGACCACGGTTTGATTTTCAGACAACTTCTATGTAAAACTTTTTCGTTATGGTCTGTAAAGTTTGTAAACGACCTTTTGAGCCAACCTGTATAGGAAAGAGTTGTGCATTAGTCGGCGGTCTTAAGTTTGCAATAATAATGTTTTCGAGGCAGGAGCAGCGGAGCTGGATAAAAATTGAATGTGCCCCAAGGGTATACAGACCTTCATAATACTGTCTTGCTGTATGGCCTCGAGCACATTCAATTTTTATCCATCTCTACTGTTCCTGCCTCGCAAACATCATTACTGCTCAACTTTAGACCATCGACTGATGCACGACTCTTTCCTACACACCACTGCACATGCGTGTAGCCTTGGATGGGCGAATCCATTTATTGGGAGGTAGGTTAGGAGTAGAATCAGTGTCTGGTATAAGCTAGACACGCTGATTATGTTTTATGTTTTGCACAATTATTTATAGACCTGGAGATATTAATGATGCAATTTCATTTAAGGAAAGGCCAGGAATAAGTAATGTTCCATTTTATTGCATACTGCTGATTGCATTGTACCACATTTTAAGTTTCATGGATGTGGCTTAATGAATTCGGACTGGTTTTTGTAGTTTGAGCTCAACCCCTAGTTTCAGTGAACATGGAAGATTGTGTATGTTTTAGAGACTCTATACCAGTCGTGTTGTGGCAGTGATGTGTGAGTGTTCATTCTTGTTTCAGGACAATTGTTAGTCCATCAGTCATAAAGTGAATGTGTGGAACTGGTTTGCTGAGATGAGTGTTGAGAGATTGAACTCGTCACCTTAGAATTTGGTCTCATACTATAGAACACTTGTGGATGAATTGTAATGTTGGATGCGAGTTAAGTTAGTTTCTTTCTCACATAGCTGACTTCTCGTCAAAAATTCCTGCACAAAGATGAACTTGAGAGACTGTGCATTGTCGTGCAACAGCCACAACTTTCCATTGTCCAAAATTCTGGCCGCGCACACGCAGTTTACACAATTAAACGCCACAAATCAGAACTCATCGAAACTTCGTAATAGTGTGTTCCAAGGTTGTTGCTGCGTGATCCCATTTGTTGCGCAGAGATGGTGCCACTTGTACTGTTTTACGAGCAGCAGTTTTGGTGTTTTTTCAATACACTGTGTATAATGTATCTTAGTAATTTGTTTACAGAAGATCATTCACGCAAATGGGAAATGAATGAAAGATGTATGTTTTAATCTCTAAACCATAATTTCCTTTTCTGCTATGTTCAATGTTTTCCCCCCTGCCTTTTAACAATGGCTCTGCAGCAATACTTCCAGGAAAAGAGGCCTCGTTGCAGCAGACCCATTTCAAGTTTATCCCATTCCTGCTTTGCAGTTTTCCATAAACCATCAGTAACGATGACTCCCCAGTGCCCTTTTAAGGGAACCAAACATGCAAAAATCTATAGGTGCTGCATCTGGCAACTTCACCGGGATGTCCTCGAATGGAATTGCTGTTGTTTCGGTTGTTAACTGGGCATAAATGCCCTGGTCGATTTGGGCGTATGGCTTGAAGCTTGATCCTGATGGAAGAAAACATGTTTGGCCTGAACTCCGTAAAGTTTTGAAACATCCTCTCGAAATTCTCATGATAATATGCGGAATTGATCTTTGCCTTAGAGGACACTTTCTGGATGGTTAGGTTGCTCTGGTAACAAAATTCCACCACCACCGCTTTTTGGAAAACACTGCATTGCCTGGCCCATTCTGACCTGCTTGTTCTTTTCTGAAACATATAGCCATTTTTAGTCACAATCTGATAAATACAGCCATGCTTCATCAACAGCAACAGTTTTTCCACTTATCTCCTGCCTGGTGCTTTTCTGCAAGACCACTTCCTCTTGACAAGGTGATAGCTTATGAATTCGGGGATTAGTGAACCTTTGTAAGTTCAAATCCTCATTGATTATTTTATTAACGGTTGCCGGAGATATGCCTAATTTCATTGCAATTGCTTTCTGTGTGGG
>JAHWFO010025853.1:0-11364 GCA_023313115.1 Rhysida immarginata
TTTCGATATTTAATAAACCATTAAGGAATGACATAACTAAATACCAAAACGCTAAAATTATCACAGTCACGTAAACTATTTCAAACATATTTCCAAAATTTTTGAATTGTTTTAGAAAACATAAAAACAGGGTCAATTGAATCAAATGTGATTATCATCGAATTTTTTTAATTATTCTTATATATTCATTCATTTTTCGTCGTTACTTGTTGTTTGATATGTTCCATGTCCTATCTTCGCAATGAAAATTTTTAATGGTACCATAACGGTTTTGTTAGCACAGATACCATTGAATCAAATTCAATCATCTTTTAACTTATTAGTTATTCTTATATAGGGTGTTTCATAATTGGTGTCCCGTCTGTAGGTCCAAATAACGGCTCAAGGGGAACAGGTGGGGGGGGGGGGGAAATATTGATTATTTAGTTTTGATGTCCACTAATTCCGAATAAGAACATTTCGCGTCCCTGGGGGTGAAGGGGTAAGTTTTGAAAATTTTAATTTTGTAGGGGTAGGGGTTAGACCCCATGCGTTATTTAGAAAGTTGTAGAGCATCATGTAAAATGTGGGTTTAGCAAAAAACCCGGTGAAAAAATCTCATCCCCTGCCCTTTATCAAGTGAGTAAAGTGAAAGATTTCTAATGAGTTTTTCTGTTTTTGTCTACATTAGTTAGCCATACCTTTCACTTTACCCACTTCGTTACGTGACAGGTCGTTACAAGACGTTTGATGCATTATATTGGCATTAGTAATTTCCAGTGGTACAACGAGGGACATTCAAATTTGACGTGCATTTGAGGTGCATTTATGGTTCCACGTTCTTCCAGAAAAGGAGGAGCGTGCACAACACACTACCAATACACGTTGCCCCCTAGCAAATAATAATAATAATAATAATAATAATAATAATAATAATAATAATAACTTTCCCTCGAGTTAATAATAATACTCCCACGAATGCATAACTTTCCCTCCCTCGCATTTGAGTCCCTTGGGCTTTGGCCCTCTTTTGGGTCCGCCTCTGGGATTGGCTTCCGGACTTGATCCGAGTTTGGCTTCCCCAAACAATGATAATAATAATAATAATAATCGTAATAATAATAATAATGGAACAACAACGGGAAGACCCCTACTAGAAAGCTCGGAAGGGAGCCCCAAGTTCTCCCCCACCAGGCTGAAGTCCAACAAACGGGGTGATGAAACATACAGGGTGAATACAAAAGTCTGAACCTCCCTTTTAATTTTTGAACCGAAGCAGATATGTCAATTTTGATGAATCCAATGAATAGGAAGTTGTGGGTGGCCTATCCCATGGTGTACTTTTCATCATCCCAAATATGCAAATTAGGACACATTCAAAATTTATCTCAAAAACCGTTATGGGATAGAGAAAAAAACCCAATTGCAAACTTGTTCAGCATAATAAAACAAAACAAAAAAACCATCCAAATCGGACTAGCAAATCACCCACAATCACGTGGTGAACTGTTTGTAGCTTACAAACAGTCACACTGGACAAACAAGTTACTTCAAACAGTTTAAAAAAAAGTTAATCAACAAAATGATCGATATGACGACCGTGGACACCATAACACAATTGGGCACGGAACCTAACTGACGCCAAAACATCGGCAAGCATGGCTGGTGTCACTCCTCGGCACGCTTCCTGGATTCGTTGAACCAGATCCTCCAGTGAGGCGGGCTGCGTAGCATAAACCTTGTCCTTCAGGTATCCCCACAAGAAAAAGTTAAGTGGAGCGGGGTGGCCAACGAACTGGTCCTCCTCGGCCAATCCATTGTTGTCCAAACTTCTCACTTAGACGCTCGCGAACCACCAACCCGTAATGTGTAGGAGCTCCATCATGCTGAAACCATGTGCGCTGATACGAGGCCAATGGCAAATTGTCAATGAAGTCTGTGACTACCACGTTGAGAATTTCAGCCCGGTAGCGTTCTGCAGTCAGTGTTCCATCGTAAACATACGGCCCAACCACAGTATCATTGTACAATCTACTCAACACATTGATTCTCCAGTTGATTGATGAGTTGCTTCTCGCAGACTACGTGGGTTTTCGTCTGCCCAATGATGATGGTTGTGCCTCTTGATAACTCCATCCCTGGTGAACTGGGCTTCATCTGTCCACAACACTTCATGAATGCGGCCCTAGCAACATAATCCAATGCCAGTAACTCCTGGTGACAATGAATATGGTATTGGTGAAAATGATGTGCGTGTAGAATGTTGAGAACAGTTCTCTGATGGCACCCAACATCTGTAGCAATTGCTCTGCTGCTTGAGTGGGGATTTGCAGCAACTAGCAGCCAGAACTAGTGTTGTTGTATCCTCGTCACCTTGTGTCCTTGGTCGTCCTCGTTCTGCATTAACATTCCCTGTAGCCTCGAATCTTTGAATAATGTGACGCATTGTTTGACGAGATGGATGGCGTTCGTTAGGGTATCTGTCTCGATACAACCTAACTGCAGCATGTAGGTTTCTCCTTGCTTCTCCGAAGCAGAAGATCATGTTGACCATTTCCGGAACAGTGTAGCTTGCCATCCTAGAATTGTTCTGTCGCCTGTGTGCTGAAACATGCCTTTTATTTGCTTTTCCGCATGAAAGTGAATGCGAGTATGGTAATTTATGTTACATGTAATCAACATTGAGTTTTCCTTGTGCAGTGTGACTGTTTGTAAGCTACAAACAGTTCAGCACGTGATTGTGGGTGATTGGTTGGTCCGATTTGGATGATTTTTTTTGTTTTGTTTGTTCTTTTATCCTGAAAAAGTTTGCAATTGGTTTTTTTTCTTTATCCCTTACGGTTTTTGAGCTGATTTCCAGAAAAACCCGTGGTGATCTGGAATATCCAAATGAGCATCATGACTCTTCCCCCACTAATAATCATGTTTTTAGGCTGATAAAATTAATTTCTAAGAGTTACAATAATATAAGAATAAATCATTTATGTAAAAAATTCTCTGATAAATCAACAGGAATCATAAATCAGATCACATTTAACCAAAACTGTTTTATTTGCTCATCAATAAATTCGTGAATATTAACATTCCAACATTGCAGTCACTTACTGTCACTGTAATATTTTTTTTACACAATTTCCAAAGCTTTTAAATACCTGGGGTATTCTTCTATTTAACTACATAAAAAGGAAATAAACCTAATAAGCATATAAGTAATCAAAATGTTAAATATCACCGATTTTATAAGGAAAAGAAGCCAAAAACTTACTCCACATTGCTTATATTCTAATTCCGCCCCACCTAATATGGCGGCGCTGCGACTTCCGGTGGCCTCACCTCTAGTAAGGAACCAACAGCGCCAAGCGCAGTCCAGTTGGTTTATTCTAGGTCATTGAAGTAGAGCCAACATCAGGTTGATCAGAGGGACTATCAGATTGAATTGTGATAGGCCTACCAGGAGGCTGATCAGAAGGAGCATCAGATTGAGTTGGAGCAGTAGCAGCAGGGCAACTCCTATCAGTGACAAAAGAGGGAAAGAAGTCATCATCTGTAAAGACAAAGCGATCAGTTGGGAGTATTCCTGCAACTCTGTAATCCTGTTTGGTGGTGTATCAGCTAGAGGTAGGGACTTTGCCACCAGTGTAACAACTAGCGCCTTTCGGCCATAATTGATTTAAACCTCCCCCAGAGAACCACGTTAACCCTATCAAACTTCTGACAGTACATATTGTCAATGGAAAACCTGTCTTTCAATCAGTCTAGTCGGTAGGAATCAACTCTTAATACGCAGATAAGATTTTTCTGGACGTGAAGTTGACTACCTAAAATTCTAACAAGAATCTTACCTTTAAGAAAAACGCATGCACGTTGTCCATACCAATCAGAGATCTTCAATACAACGAGATGACATTTCGCCTTTTAACAATGCTAAATCTGTAATACCAACGATCACATTGACATCTGGTGGTCAAGGATGAAACAAAATTAGTAAATGACGTTTCATAGTATATTATTAAATGACGTTTCATACTGGATTATTAAATGACATCTTATATTATTAAAAGTATATTTAATATAAAACAAAAAATTAAATAAAACAATGAAAAATACAAAACAAATTTATTTTCAACTTAATGCTTTTAAACACAGGGTGATTTAGAACGGTAGGTCAAGAATGAATTACCATGTACAGTTTGTAGCGGGGAACAACATTTTTCCTAAAAACATGGGTCGGAAATGCAATCATTACAGAGATAATGCAACTTGTACGAGGTAGGAATGACATTACAATAGGTGTTCAAAATTGGTTCCCTGAAAAAAGCGCAAATGAAAAAAGCGCACACGAAAATTGCGCACAAAAAAGCGTACATGGAAAATTGCTCACAGAAAAAAAGCGTACATGGAAAATTGCGCACAGAAAAAAAGCGTACAATGAAAAATGCCCACATCGAAAATACCCCACGGGTAAAAATGCCCACAGTGAAAAATGCGCACACATACAACGCAATGAGCTAAAAGTGAACAGTATTTTACAATAAATTTTATTCATAAATTTAAATACTTAAATAAAAATTATCTTTAAATAATTTAAATAAAAATTAAATTTAAAAATGCAAAAAGTATTTAAAATATAACTTTAAAAATATTTATTTAATTTTACAAAACTATATTTTTAATTAAAATTAGATAAAAGTGATATCAAATTCTAATGTGATATCAAAAGTATATTATAAATTTTAACTTAATTTTTTTTATATTATAACATCTATTTATATTAGAGCCCCTCCATAACACATTCTTACATGTAACCAATAATAATAGTACGGGAGTCTCCGATGGGAATGGTCTTCATTTTTTCATCAGGAATGGTCTCCATTTTTTCATCATGGAATAGGCTCCATCTTTTCATCAGGAGTGGTCTCGTAATGAATACTTTCGATGGTGTCACTCTGCAATGCATGACATATAGGCGTGATGATGTCATCAAATTGGCGCTCTTTTGTTTAGAAAATCATTATTATCTCGTTATTTACCATCTGATATGTTTATGTAATATATCGTTTTAAAGGTTATTTAAAGCTCGATAATAAAGGTACTTAATTTAAACTGCATTTGAAATATTTTCATTTTAATGTTTCCATTTAGAAGAATGCAAAACATAAAATCGTAAATATCTCCTTAGTGATTGCACGAGGAAAATATATCTGATCAGGCTTACAGAGAATTTAGTTTATAATGTCTGGATATATTTGTTTTCTTATACAAATATTAACAGAGATGTTGCTAGTTTTGTTTGGGATGTTGTCGTGGCATTCTATAATAAACAAATTTCACTGATAAAATTTAGAGTGAAAATACGAATGGAATAAAAATAAAAATAAATTGGAATGGTTTGGTTTGTTTTGTATTAACGTCCTTTTTCAACTGCCATGGTCATTTCAGGACCGTTATAGGGGCCGCAAATTTTGCCTCGCAAGGGTTCTTTAACGTGCAGCCGGCAAACGACTACACGGGACCAACGGCTTTACTTCCCTTCCGAAGGAAGTGCGTGATCTCAGGATTTCTCCCCTGAAAAAATCCTCCTAGTCCTCGGCCGGGGTCGAACCCGCGTTCTCGGGCATCAGAGGCGATCACGCAACCACCGAGCCACCGACGCCGATAAATTGGAATGGCATAATGGAACATTCGCACAGGTCTATCACGAGTTGATGATACGAATTCAAAAAAAATTGCTTTTTTTAATTAGAGGAAGCTGTTCATAACGTTTTTACTGTGTTTGGAGCGGTGAAATGAATGCTTTTGCCATTTCTTCATGTTTTTCTTAAAATTAATTTCTCTAAAAAGGCTTAGCCCATTTATTTCCCCAAAAAATACGTCAATGCATAGTTAAAGAACACCTCTAAGTTTGAATCAGTTTTTATTAAAAAAAAAAAAAAAAATTCGGGGCGCGGGGACATCTGGAGTGAGGGACAGTAAATAATCCTAAACTGCTCATCACAACCAAACAAGTCATTTACAAAAAAAATTCGCCTTAATGAGAGGACCCCATACATGCCGAGTTTGTTCGGTTCGGTGGTTTGAACGCTACAGTCATATTTTAATTTTTAGAAACAAAACAATATGTCTAAAAAGGCATAATCTATATATATAAAAATGAATTGCTGTTCGTTAGTCTCGCTAAAACTCAAAAACGGCTTGACCGATTTGAATAATTTTTTGTTTATTTTGTTTCCTGTAATACAGGGGTGGTTTAAAAACAATAACAATAGAGGAAACCAACCCCTAAGGAGGAGGAAAGGGGGACTGAAAATTTGTTAACATTAACTGGTGTTGCACTACAAACGTAACAAATTTACTGGTGTGGCACTACATAATTAACCATATTAACCTCTTTTAGGGAGGGAGGTAACGAATTGTAGAGTGTGCTATCTATGAAGCGCGATATCTCCACCATGACTTACCTAAAGCCTTCCCAGGGTCCATCGGAATTACCATGAAAAATTTCATCAAGATTGGTCTCGCCTTTTTGAAATGCATACGCGAACAGATAGGCCCATGTGTGTTTCTTTCTTATATAAATCTTTAGTTTAATTCCAATCTTGATGAAATTTGCAAAATGGATCTTCAAAGCAAGAAGAAGATCACTGTCTACATGAAATTTCGTGAATTTCTCCTATCCAAACCATAAGAAAGTCTGATGATAACGCAATAAGAAATAAAGAAATTAAACTGGAGCAAACACCAGTAAAGGTTACTTGGTTGTCTCTTTAAGACACTTAGTGACAGCATGGCTGTTCACGTGTCTGCGATAGCCCAATTAGTAGAGGTGTCGACCATGACAGTCACGGTTCCTGGTTCGAATCCAAGTCGCAGAATTTTTCCATCCATTTTTCTAATTAATATCATTTACCTCACGCTTGGAGTTTGCTCCAGTTTAATTTCTTTATTTCCTAACAGTTTATCAATTGTTGGAATTGCAGAGTACACAGACACAAACGATCATGTACATCCATCGCCATCCAAGAAGAGAATTTTGGTATTGTTGAATTTTTAGATAAACAAATGAATTTTTAAAGGCCAGGTCACATAAAATAGAAGAACTACAGCCATAGCCAGGGCTGAAAAAACGTCAGATCAAACTATTGTTTCATTTTCATTCTATTTCCTCCCACTTTCGTAGCCACACACATTATTCCACATATTGTTTCTTCGGCACTATGGTAAACTCGCTCAGCTATACACAACATTTCAACACGAACCGGCCATCCATTAGGAACATTTTAATAGATTTTTTTTTTCGGTTTTTCTATATAAATTTTTACTGTTTTAATGTGTTAATTTTTACTGTATATTCCCGTTCAGATATTGCAAACTTTCATCAAAAAAGAGCCTGAGGAACGCCGGGTATATCAGCTAGTTTGTAATGAAATTTTGAATGAAATGGGAATTGTTTACAAAGTTGGCAATATATAGATGTCGGTCTAATTTCTCGATAATAAAGGTCCAATTTCTTTTATTATTAAACCCAATATTAATTTTAGTAACTTTTTAATTTTTTTTTCAGTTCTCACAGAACAATAGTCGCAATTGTGCTTGTGAGAAATGTAATTTTTAACTTATTAAGTAGTTAAAATCTTGTCTATTTCCTTTTCTTTTTTATTTCATTAACCCCGTTTGAGAGAGATCGTACATATTAATAATTATATCATTCAATTCAATTATTATTCATTTTATTTTTATTGTTGATGTTGCTATCTCATTATGAATAAAGGTCTCTTCACTTTAGCTCATTGCGTTGTATGTGTGCGCATTTTTCATTGTGGGCATTTTTACCCGTGGGCTTTTTTCCATGTGGGGATTTTCAGTGTGCGCAATTTTCCGTGTACGCTTTTTTCCATGTGGGGATTTTTCAGTGTGCGCAATTTTCCGTGTACGCTTTTTTCATGTGCGTTTTTTTCTGGTCGCCGTTCAAAATGCCGACCCTGAGCCAACTCTCTCGTAGGCAACCTGTGTCTCAAAGTCGTTGGTCTAGTGTTTGAAACGCCCGCCGCGTCGACGTGGGTGACCGCGGTCTGGAAAACGCTGTTGGTAAATACTTTCCGCTTCAGTAGCATTACCCTGTGCCTAGCCGTAGACGAGATGCATGTCCGCCAGCTCCCCATTAGTCAAGCGATCCATTGTACGACAATGGAGTTACATGCTTCGTTTCCTCTCAAGGAGTGAACGCGAACAATTTACATGTTTAGATCCTAATTTACATGGACCCTACCATTGCTGTCCGGGTAACGCACATCCATTCCTACCTCGTACAAGTTGCATTATCTCTGTAAGGATGCATTTCCGGACCCATGTTTATAGGAAAAATATTGTTCCCCGCTACAAACTGTACATGATATTTCATTCTTGACCTACCTTTCTGAGTCACCCTGTATACAGGGTGTTTCAAAATTATGTACAGTAAATTTAGTGACATATTCTTCAGGTCAAAAGAAGACGAAAATGTTCTATAGTACTTTGTCTGGAAACGATTTATTTACGCGATACAGCCAACTAAACCCGTAGCTCCAAATTACAGGAATTGTTCAAAGTGCCCGCCACCAGCTCGCACGCACGCTTCGGCTCGTTGCATGAGCGACTGTCTGATGTCATGGAAGAGTTCGTCGCCAGCATTACGAACGGTTTGGCATGCATTTTCAATTCGTTGTCGCAGATCAATAATGTTAGGAACTTCCGTGCTGTAGACGATCGTTTTCACATGACCCCACAGAAAAATGTTCAAGGGATTATGGTCGGGTGATCTTGCAGGCCAGGCTACCGGTCCACCTCGACCTATCCACCGATTCGTGTATGCAGCATTAAGGTGTGCTCGCACAACATGGCTGAAATGTGCTGGGACGCCATCATGCATGAACCACATGTTAGATCTTATCAAAAGAGGAACATCTTCCAGTAATTCTGGCAATGCATTCTGCAGAAACAAAAGATACGTTCGCCCAGTCAATCGTGGCGGCAACACATAAGGGCCAATTAAGTTATTTCCGACAATTCCACACCAAATGTTCACGGAGAAACGCCTATTCGGAAAGCGTTCTTGGTAGAGTCTTCTTGCTTCCACAGCATTTCCGTCCGCAAGACCATACATTAGGTGCATGTCAGTGTATTCTGCACTGGAATACGTGTACATGACTTTTTTTTACGTAAATCGTAATGCGTATGTCAAAGCACGCAAACGTTCTGAAATTGATATTCCTAGTGGATGTACAGTAGTGAAACTACAGTAATGGAAACAACCGTACACAACTAATGGAACAACCCTAAAGTAGGTTTAAATGGAACAAACCACTCAACCTAGTGTTGGGTCGAAACGCTGGAACTGCTAAAATATCGTCCGCTAACTACCGTGCTTCCCTACTGTATGATATTGGATTACTCGCAAACAAATCGTTTCCAGACAAAGTGCTATAGAACATTTTCGTCTTCTTTTGACCTGAAGAATATGTCACTAAATTTATTGTACATAATTTTGAAACACCCTGTATACAGATCGACATCCGCCTAGTTAACTTTGATGAAGGGAATCTGAAAAATGAGCAGTCGTCTTTGTTTCTTCGATTCAAGCAAAATTTTGCTGCGCACCATTGATATTTCGGCATTTTTTAAAATTTTGAATCGCAATGAGGTCGTTGCGCACGGAGACTGAAAATTCAACTGTATGATCAAAATGTACTGACGTTGTCTATGCCAACGAGATAAGGCCTGGAAGCGGAAAAGTCAGCTGACCATCGGGGTGCTAGGAAGAATCCAACCTTCATCGTTTCCAACAAATGGAAACACTGATGTTAACATTCAAGATGGAGATCTCGTGACGTTGTGAACAAACGTCATCATGACCACATGACAAAGCGCGCCATCTGAGTGAGAGCGGCAAAACATAAAAATCTCGAAATTACATGTAAATTAGCCTTAAGTCAGATCTCGTTTTATTGAAGATCTCTAGTACCAATGGAGGAAGAAGCATCACGTGATATTGCTTTTGTTTCACTTCTAACCGGCCTGCTATCTGTTGATCTACAATACTCATTTCCAAAAAAGTTGGGACAGTGCAAAATATATAGAAAAAACAAAAAGGGATGATGTAACAAAACTTTCTCGCGAATACAAAATAGCAGATACGTTTATGAAATGACATAAATATACTGTGTGCACCAAAGCATTTTGTATCGTGGCCGGGACGTTCATTTTGAATGGGGGTGTTGCAACACGTTCCAAAATAGTAGGGACATACGTTGTAGAAAGCGCCGTTAGTAGTGGAACCTTCCGAATTGTTCGGGAATAATCTAGAATGATGACGTCGTACTACATTCCGTATAAATAACAGTTGCCATCCGTCGTTCAGGTAACTTATTCGGAACGATGGGTCGAGGCAAGCCAGTTAGCGAAGATCTTCGTGTTCGAATCATTCAAGAATTCACAAACAACGTTTCTCAGCGTGCAATAGCCAGAAGATTTAACCTGTCATCATCTACAGTACATAATATTATCAAGCGCTACCGAGATAGTGGTGAGATCACAGTTCGGAAAGGCCAAGGTAGAAAACCTATTCTGAATGCTCGAGCTCTTCGGATCCTCCGACGTCACTGCGTCACGCATAGGAATGCTGCGATTACGGACATAGCCACGTGGGCCCGCGATTTCTTCGGGAAGCCATTATCGTTGAATACTGTACGCCGATGCATCAACAAATGCAAACTTAAGTTATACTGTGCACAACGGAAGCCATACATCAACAAACGACAGCAACGTCGCCGTCTGATATGGGCTCGAGCCCATCGCAATTGGTCCCAAGCACGCTGGAAGAACATATTGTGGTCCGATGAATCAACCTTTACGATTGTTTACGGAAATAATGGACGCCGTACACTCCGGACCAAAGACGAAAAGGATATTCCCGCGTGCTACAGGCGTTCGGTACAGAAACCACCGTCTGTCATGGTCTGGGGCTGTATTAGTGGCCATGGAATGGGAGGCTTGCACATCTGCAATGGCACCTCAATGCTGAAGCGTATATACAGATCCTGGAACAAGCTATGGTGCCATCTAAGAGGCGCCTGTTTGGACGACGTCAGTGTATATTTCAACAAGACAACGCCAGACCGCATGCAGCGCGCATAACTTCTGCATGGCTACGTCGGCAGCGCATTCGTATGTTGGATTGGCCCCCTTGCAGCCCGGATCTGTCGCCTATAGAAAACGTTTGGCGTATTATTAAACGAAAACTACGACAGCGGCGACCCCGGACAGTTGAACAGCTGAAAACCTATATCCAACAGGAATGGGACAAAATTCCGGTTACGGTGTTAGAAAGATTGGTGTCATCGATGCCCAGAA
>JAHWFO010025890.1:0-23806 GCA_023313115.1 Rhysida immarginata
TGTAGCAAAGAGAAACAGGGAAGGAAGAAGTTGATGACGTCCCATTTATTCGCCTGGGTCATGACGTAACAGGTGCGTGACTAGTTTTCTCAGTGGCCCACCCGGCCCGCATTCGTTCGCCGACTGGGAAACGAGTTGAATGATCCGCCGACTAACGCTTAGCTCAGTTTTCGGCGTTTGAGGATCTTAATAATTCGATTTCCCTACCCTCAACATCATGTGTCGAGTGCAGCAGTTTTGTTGTGGCTGGACCCTTCGTCAAGGTGCCATCACTGCCACAATCCTCACCCTGGTAAATATAAGTATTCGATATAATTGCAAACTTATTACTAGTCTCCCTTACTGACCGTTTCCTACAACTCTCACACTTTTTTAAATTCTCTCTCTCTCTCTCTCTCTCTCTATCTATCTATCTATCTGTCTATCTGTCTATCTATCTCTATCGCGTTAACTAAATTTTTAAATTTCAAATTTAACAACAGACACGCCTTAATAAAATGTTGCTATGCCGTTTTATTCTGACAACTCCCTAAGAACTGTAAAGTCGTTTCATCCCATATAAGGAGACCCCGCGGTGTGCCTCAATCCTTCTCCTTCGGCGGTGACCTTTTGAACTTAAGAGAAGGCATAGATGGAAGCCTTGTCGTAACGAAGTTAACCTGTCTCGTCAGCCCTTGATTCAGTTTTCATTATAAAACCCTCATCGATATGTTTATCTATTGGCAACTGCACAGGTGGATTGCTTCCTATATTTGATTGACTGCTGTGCGGCTTGCTTATTCTGGCTTAAGCAAATATACAATAAAAGAAGATGAGGGCGCCTTTTTTCCATCACTCACATTAGGAACCTGCTTTGGGCGTGATCGGACCTATTTATAACGACTCCTCTTGTAGCAGCATAAAACTCTATTATTAATTTTAAGGGAGTACATTTTTGAATTATAAAACTGTGAATAAGGCTGTCAGAGTAAAACTAAGAAACTTATTATAGTTTTTCGTTTATCAGGAAAACTGTTCAAAATTTTTATTTCTTAAATTTAAATTCATTCGACCGGCAAAAATAAAAAAAAAAAGGCGCCATCTTTTCATTGCTTAAAAAAAATCAGCCACACCTTAAAAGTTACTTGATGTTCATTTTTGAAACAAATATAGCGATTTAAAATAAGAGGTAATTTGAACAAGTCGTATAATTGATATTAATATATGTGAAAATATTATATATTATGAAAAGAATTTCCATTATGTGCGTTCTGTTCTCTCAATTCAAAAGCTTCCTAACTATTGTTATAAAGTTATATATGTCTACATAATTAGTTGTAAATGTTTTTATAAGATAATTTTCCTCAATGAACAAAATATCTATGCAAGTATCAACTGTTACAGAATCTAACGCAAAGGAATTGCTCGATTATCATAAACGCGGATGCAGCATAACATTCGCTTACATTAACAGGAAGCGAATCGGATTAGTTTCAATTTTAACTTTCATCTCAGCATTTCAAAATCGACATTTTATTTTAGATGAAGAAAAGAAAGGAGGGAAGAGTTCCTTAGGTGAACTTTCCCAAATATTGTGCTGATTAAGCAAAATAATTTTCATTTAAAAAAAAGAAAATTGTTAACGCAAATTGTTTTTTTGCTCAGAATAATCAGTCCAAAGCTCCTTTAAAATGTCAACGTGAATCAGATTGAGAAATAAATAAATGAACAAAAAAAAAAGACCGATATACATGTATGTTTATCATGAAACTGATTAAAACATTATCAAATTTATTTATTAAAATATGGTTGTTAATTAAATCAAATTTCTCGAGATCAAATTAATCTTAAAACACTATTCTAATTTCTAATTCACAGTTTGTTAAGGGCTTAATCAGAGAATGTGGAATTCTGTCGAATGTAACCACAAGTAGTTCCTTAAATTATTCATTAAATTGGATTCTAAAATATGGATTTATTTGCCATATGGTATAAGCATATTCCGTATATTATTGATACGATTGTTAGAAATCTTTTGAGAAGCTTCTACCCTTATCTCTTATTTCATCAATAAGTATATAAAATGTTATTTATTTCATAATTTGAATCAAAGTTTCTCTTAACTTTACAATGAGATAATTAAAACCATTAACAGAATCCAGTATTTTTAGGATATATTTTTCATTAAATAATGTAGAATAGCTAAGTTATAAGAATGCTGAAACTACATATGTATCCGAAGGTAAATCTTAAATTCAATCCTGGAGTCCTGATTTTATTAAACCAGATTAAGTTTTATACATATCCCATAAATATATTTATTGAGCGATTAAAATATACGGGTGTTTTATTTCTTTAACAGAAATATATTCTTGTACCATTTTCTCTTACTGTCAAATAAAATTATTATCTTGCTTAAATTATTACTTATTTAAAGGAGCACAATAGGTAATGAACTATAAATTGTAAACATTATAAAAGCCTTGCCAGTCTATATAAAAAATAATACTAAATAGCATCGTTACTGAATACAACGATGATATTAAATAATGATAATCAACGAATCACTCATTGTTTTCCTGTGTAATAAAAATTAGAATACCTTAAAACCAAGCGTTACGCTAAAAACTACATCTGAAGCCAAAAAAAAATCTATTACGTAACAAAGAATTTAAATATACTTTTAGTACAAAATGCCACTGAAAATGATGGGCGTTTTTTTTAATCAATTCTGATAATTATTAATTAATGATGCAATTCATTTCCTGTATGAATTTAATTGATACTTATCCTTGCTCTTTTTGAGAAATTAATTGTTAAAACAGTCAAGAAGCTTTTGTGGCCTTTCTAAAAGAGAAATAGAAATGCTCGTTGACATTTGAGTTGAAATTCAATTCTCAGTTAACAGTTGCAGAGAAGTGAAAGCAATCGCCAGACTATAATTTTTCCTGTTATGAGACAAGGACGCACAAGCATTAGGATATTTTAATTTTTATTTCTTTTTCATTTAAGTTGATTTTAAATGCATTATTCTATGCAATATTCAAAGTAAAAGAAAAATTAAATGTAATTGCTTTTAATTATGAAGTTGTGGTTGATGTTCAGCTCCTTATACGTTAATATCTCTACTATTTAAATAAACTATCAAAATATTATTATTAAATAAACGTATATAAAGTTTAAAAAATAATTGATTCATCTTCCCCTTCCCCCCTAAGCATTTACGGATTTTCTAAGTAAGGTTAATTCGCTCATATTTTTATTAATTTTCTAATAATAAATTATAAATAATAAATTTTAAAATAAGCGGAATAGCTTGAATTTCTGTCGAAACAATGAAGGATCCTTGATGATGTTTCTAAAACATTCCTTAGACAACAAACATGCTTATCGGTGATTTAATTCACAGAGGGGCAAATTTGGATGAAGTTGATTGGTTGGAATTATTTAGGCTAACGACCTACGTGTTCCACGGCGAAGCGAAGCGAGAAACCACGATCGTCTGTTCTTTCTGAAGATTATTCACTGTATTTCTCTTTAGTGGAAATAAGAATTTGAAGAGTGCCTTTTGGAGTTTAACCTTCGCCATTTTAGAAGTAATCATGAATGAGAAATGATTTGAAAGTTCAAATTGATTAGCTCGTAATTAGATTCAAATTTACAATTATGAAAGGATAGGATCAACAGAATAGAACTTAACCGTTAGCGTTTAGAATTTTTTTTTCCTTTTAGAACGTTGAAATTAGCTATAGAGTCCTAATCTGAGTCGGTAGCGATAGGGAGAAAGTGGTATAACAATTTCCCAATAAAATTAAATTGAATATGAGAATTTTATTACTATATTACTAGATTAATATTTACTGTGTTTATAATGATGAATCATATAGTAGTAATGATGCATCTACATAGAGCAAGCTCAATCTATAATGGAATTCATTCAACATTATGAATAACAGGTAGTTTATATGAAAGTTTAAAGGTGATTGAAATACTTTATAATGTGGGCACAAGGTGATAAAATTTAACAAATGAAAAAATATATATAAATATAAAAAAAGTATTAAAGCGATTGTTATTAAATCTGTTTGTTCAACCGTTTAGAAATGGGAGAATTTTCAAAATAAATATTAAAAAAATACTTTTATTCCATGAATATAAAAACTCTACAGAAGTGTATCCTTTAATGTGAACTAAGAAGTGCTATAATTAGTAAATGCTTCCTAGTGAGAGTTATATTATTGCTGATGTCATTAAGCAGTTCGGGTGTGGCAGCCTTGATTTTTCATTAATGTATCTTACATTCACATCATTAAGTTCAAAATTATTTTGATTTATCAAGAAGATGAGATAAGCTCCCTCAACCCCAGAACTAAATGTAATTCAGTTTCGAAATGTAAAAGAATCTTTATGGAGATTAAAATAAGTGATTTATTATTAAATTGGTAGTGAAGAGTGGATCACTTGATGACGAAAAACAAATAACGTCGTCAGATTTCTAAGCCTGAATTAGCAACTTAAATTATATTCTGAAATAGAATAATTTTGAAAAGAAAATTATCAATCTACGTACAGCATTATTTGAAGATCCTTGAATATAAAATCGCATTATTAAAAGGAAATTATTTTAACTATCAGAAATGTTTTGTTGACTTCAACATAATTCCTTATTTCAATTAAATGTTAAAACCATTTGTCCGACATTGCTCGAATTTTATTTTTTATTTATTTATTTATTTAAATCTTTGTCCACAATCAGTGGAATTCAACAAATAAAAATATATAATCTCATATACAGTCTCTCAAGAAAGTATAAGACCATCAACAAAAGTAACGTAGCTCACAACGTATTTATTGTATATAAGGCAAACAAGTTTATTAATTTATGTTGTACATGTAATAAATTATAACATAAATTAACACTTTTTTACTCTAAAGTTTTTATAAGACCACTGTTGATATTTGGCATTTTTGTGACAATTTTTGTCACATCTATGTTACATTTGAGCTATTAATAATGTGTAGAGCCACCATTTCGAGAGATGTCTCAAACACTCGATTTGGCATGGTCTCTATCAACTTGTGCCAGCTTATCCCACTCTTCCATTATCTTATTTTTCAAATCAAAGACATTCGAAAACTCAACTTCTTGCATAAACTCGTCTTGCCAAAACGCCCCACACATTCTCTGTAGGATTGAAATCTGGGCTGCGTGATGGCAAGTTAGAAGGTGGAAAAGGAGCATTATCTTTTTGAACACACCATTTGTTTCCACCAATTAGCGGTCCGAAGGGAATCCGCTTTTCATACAGCATCTCTTGATACACTAACGAGTTCGTCCGTTGTGTTACTTTAGCAAGATCTGCTTTTCCATCCAACACAAATACACCCCATATCATCACCGAAGCACTACCTTGTTGTCGACTGATTCGCACGCGTATTTCTTGTCGCAAATCTTGCCAGTAGCAGTTATTTCTCCCGGGGCCGTCTAGATTAAATTTTTTTCTCATCAGAGAACACCACCTATTTCCATTTCTCTTTCCAGGACATTACATTCCTTGCCCAATCCAAACGTGCTCTCTTATGGTCCGGCAACAATTGAGGTTTTGATCTCAATTTGGCGAATTTCATGTCTGTATTGTCTTGCAAACTTTTCCAAACAGTTGTATGGCTCAATGGAGTTGAGAGCTCGCAAGCAATTTCTCTTGTCGACACCTGATGCCTTATTGCCAGAGTCGCAATTCGACGGTTGTCACGAGCCGTCAAGGTTTTCTTCCGTCTTTTGCGTTTTTCTGTGTTGTAATCATCTTATTTGATTAAGACATTGTGAACAACAGTCTTGGAGCGATTAACTATCGCCGCAATTTGCCTCTCTGGTTTGCCACGACCATGATGATAGTGAATGTTTCGAATTTCTGACTAGAGAGCTTTGTTCCATGTGGCATGATTAATATCAGTCACAAGAACAGTTAAAAGAGTGAAATATAAATACTGCCTAAGTTTTCCTAATTAAATTTTCAAATGGAAGAGTTTAATGTTGTGTCAAAGGTGAGAAAGGGAGGGTGGTCTTATACTATATATTTACAGCTGTAGAATTACTTTGCATGTTTTAATTACAATATCCACGTGATCGCTATAATTTTCTCGTAAACATTGCTAATTTCTGAGGTAGTATAGTCATGTAGCTTCGCAGAGTTATTTGATTTTTTGTATAATGTGAGCTACGTTACTTTTGTTGGTGGACTTATACTTTCTTGACAGACTGTACAAACCACAATTTCATAAAAAAATACGATAAGACAGAATTATATAGATACTCTGATATTATATTGATACGGTTGATATTTCTTTATTATTAGTCTCATTTGAACATATTTTCCGTTAGCCCCTTTTATAGTCTCAGTGTTAGGCAGAGCCCTTTGTTGTGGCGAACCCCATTTCACTTGATCTCTATCATCCTGATCTGATCGCATTTATCATCACCCATTCGTACACTCATCGTTTTCATTCCCCATGCATTCCCCTGTTCCCGATAATATCATGAGGTTTGATCTCCCATGCTGGAGTTGAGAGTGCAGTACACTCGATGCTCAATTACCTTCATTAAACGGTTTCCCATTTGTTTCGTTTGTCTCTCCATTGTAGTAATTAATGTCTTCATAGTAATATTCCTTACTACTGTTTCAATATTTTTCTCATCAACTTTGTTATTTTTTTAGTATCCGCACATTACGCTTCACTTACGTGTTCTTTATCATCCTTTAGTTGGGCCTGGTATTCACTTCCTGTTAGTCGGCGGTCCTCTATCCTTAACATACAGTTTTTAAATAACTTCAACCTATTATTAATTCTGTTCTCAATATCCACAGGTCATCTCCCGGCTCCAAAATAAACTCCTGAATGCCTTCGAAAATAAGAGGAACTGTTCCTTATTTGTTGTTTGGGACAGAGTCGTTTTCCCTGGAGAGCTTACTCCACGAACCAGTCCACATGTCGCCATTACTCTAAATAAATTTATTAGAAAAGAAATTCAACAATCTTTATTTATAATGTTTGTTAATTAACCTTTAACTGGTGACGTACGGGTCCCAGGAACCCGAATACTTTTTTTTAATTCCCGAAATTGCCTATAGATGGCTGTGTTGTTAATTATTCAGTAGCTTCCCAATTTGCTCCATTCTAGGGAGTCAGTACCAAATTAACCGTCAGGAATGCCTTTTTCACCTGTACCATTGTGGTTTGGGTCCCAGGGATCCGACGTCACCAGATCCGTTATTCATTCAAGTTCGTATGAAGTTTAGTTTTTATAGAATACTAGCTTATATGCCCGGCGTTGCGCGGGCTGTTTGTTTGATGAAATTTTGCTATATCTGAATTTGAATATAAATAAGAACACATGAAAAATCCTTAATAAAGTATACGAGAATATTCACTTTGGAAAAACGAAAAGAATTCTTTACAATGCTCGCACTGGAATTTTGTGTCCCCCTGGGTTGCCCAGGAAATTTCGACATTGCATCCTTAACAAAGAATATCAAAGAAAGGCTATTGGTATTGAATTTTTTGTCCATATTAAAAAATACTTCATAAATGGATTGACAGAGTTGAGGATCTCTGTTTACAGCCTCATCAACAGCCCTCAGCAACATGTAACTGTTTCAGTAGAGTTGTATTCAGTCAGAGAGCATGGTTATATATGTTGTCACTTTTCAATTTTAGCAGCAAGGATTGCCCTCTCACACAATCAGTTGAGATCTTTATAATTTTGCCGCATACTTTATTTAGATAAAATAAACATATTCAAAATAAATTTTCTCCAGTTTTTAGCTCAGTAGAGAAAGTACCTTCACTTTTTCAGCAAAAGCTTGAGCAGCTGCACGTCCTAGTAGATGTATTCTCTTATTTGTTTTAGGATAATTTCTTACATTACATCTCTCCAAAGATTTTCATAAAAAAGCAATATTAATGATTTATTTATTTATTCATTTATTACTTTTTATAACTATCCCCCTTAAAACGTGAATAATCGGCCTCGGTGGCTCAGTGGTTGCGTGATCGCATTTGATGCCCGAGGACGCGGGTTCGATCCCGGCCGAGGACGACCAGGATTTTTCAGGGGGAAATCCTGAGATCATGCACTTCCTTCAGAAGAGAAATAAAGCCGTTGGTCCCGTATAGTCGTTTGCTGGCAGCACGTTAAAGAACCCTTGCGAGGCAAAATTTGCGGCTCCTATAACGCCGTCCTGATATGACCATAGTAGTTAAAAACCAACCAAACCAAGCCTAAAACGTGAATCATTAAGGCAAGCATCGTAGCCAACGAAAAATGCAGGCCCTGTCACTGAAAACTCTCCTGATCTTCATTCGTCTTTCGTCTGTCTTCAATGTGACCATTGTGAGTTAACTGAAAGTGCTCCGTTCAAACATTATTATCTCTGGGGACATCTTAAACACTTGCTCTATGCAGCAGTCCACCCGGTTCTTACAACACAACGCCATCTGGGATACAATGAGTCAAGCGAACATTAATAACTTGAAAACGAAGGATTTTCGGACATATGTTTGTATGAACTTTTTTGTTGTTTTGATGTAAGAACCTGTCCCCAAAGTTTGTAAAAAAATTTTTGAAACACCCTGTATATACGAGATATAAAGATTATTAATTTCTATGTTTTGACAGATTTATCTCCAGTTGAAAATATTTCCATCATTATGGTAGTATTACACAGCAGTGGGTTATATTAGAACTTTATGACTTACTTCAAAGTTGCATTTTAAAACCGGACAAACATATACAAGGTGAGTCTGAAACCCTGTCACAAACTTTAAGGGGGGTAGTATGAATTATTCTATGCAAAAAAGTTCATATGAACATAGGTCCGAATTTGAACGATAACCAAGATATGAACAGAAATAAAAATGCCGCCACTAAGATCAACAAGTTACTAACTCACTTTCTATAAGACGTAGGATAATGAAGTTCGAAGTAATAATAGGGTACATAAAAATTGTATACCGTTAAAATTTGAATGAATTCCAACGAGTAGTTTCCGAGTTACGCACTCAACATCGTAACACGTGCTCACACGTGAGGACTAACCACCTCGTGTTACGATGTTGACAACGTAACTCGAAACTACTCGTTGGAGTTCGATCAAATTTTAACGGATAAAAAATTTTATGTTCCCTATTATTCTCCCAAATTTCGTCATCCTAGATGTTGTAGAAAGTGAGTTATTAACTTGTTGATCTTAGTGGTGGCACTTTTATTTCTGTTCATACCTCAGTTAACGTTCAAATTCGGACCCATGTTCATATGAACTTTTTTGCTTAGAATCATCCATACCACCTCCACTAAAAATTTGTGACAGGGTTTCAGACTCACCCTGTATACATACAAACATTATATACATAATAAAAAAATAAAAGAAAAGAAGTACATTTCGTGAAAAGATGTCGCTCCTGTCATGGAATCATTTTTCCGGTATAGAAAAACCGAATGAACGAAAGCAAAACGGTTGAAAACGTAAAGTCGTGCAATGCTAGTTTCTTGGGTGGAAAAAACTGTCAGTGGACCAAAAAACAAACAACAAACGGAGTAAACTAAACGATGAAAGCGGTAAAAAAGGAGTAAAAAAGCGTTATATCTCCACCATGACTTGTCTTAATCTCCAAGAAAAGGACATAGCAAGTAAAGTTTAAAAGTAAAATGTCGTTTTTTTGGGGGGGAGGGAGGTAACGATTTTCAAAGTGTGCTATCCATGGAGTGCGGTATCTCCAGCATGACCTGCTAATCCTTCCCAGGGTCAACCTGAATTACCATGCAAAATTTCATCAAGATTGGTCCATACATTTTGAAACGCATAGCGAACAGACAGATAGACAGACAGAGAATGTTATATACAGGGTGGTTCATTTAAGTGTAGACATGGAAATATCTCGAAAACAAAGCATTGTATGGAAAACTTTGCCGAGACAAAAAAATTTTTTTTAAAGAGGAAATCTTTCCGTTCTAAAAGTATTCCCCTTCCCCCGCCCCTAGTGGGTAGGGCGGGTGGCAACTTTGATATCTTAAATAGGAATCCCCTTTTTATTAAAGATTCGGATGCTTCGGAAAAAATACATACAGTTTTGTCTGAAACAATTTTTGCGGTTCGCAACAGATGACGAAATCGGGTTAGTTTTGATTTTTCAAGGCAGAGCATTACGATTTATTGCCTTACCCAGGAACAACGACGTGGACGTAGTTGTTATTTGTTCCCATCAGGGTGCTTGTTTAACGTGAGTCCCCTCGCCTCCCACTATTTTATTACAGCAAGTGTTCGTAATTTTGACCTCCAACTTCAATGCACTTACTGATTCGCTCATCAAATGCCTTTACGCAACTTAATAGTGTATCAGCTTGAATATGAGCGCACGCATTCCTTATTCGTTCTTTCATGTCTTCACGAGTTGTTGGTATTTGTTGATAAAATTTATTCTTTAAGAAACCCCACAAAAAAAATCTGGCGATGTCAAATCTGGCGAACGGACAGGCCAGTCAACCGGACCAATGTCTATCTTGCTAGCACAGAATAGTGAGCTAGGCAACCGTCATACTGAAATCACATTCTTGATCGAGCATCCACGCTCACATCTTCAGGTAGTGTTGGCAGTTCATTTTGTAGGGATGTTCGATACATTTGTCCGTTCAACGTACCTTCGATAAAATAGGGATCAATAAGCTTGTCACCTATTATTCCACACCAAACGTTCACCGACCAAGGACGTTGATGCTCAACTTGTCGTAATCAGTGTGGATTTTCCACACTCCAGAAATGCATGTTGTGCCGATTAACACAGCCGTGGTCGGTGATGGTGGACTCATCTTAAATTAATATTTTACGGAAGAAATTTGCCCATACTCAGAACATTACTCGATTATGAAAATAATTGCCAAGAAGTTCCTGATGAATTGAAATATGATATGAATGAAACTTATGACGATGCAGTATTCCGATATGAAGGATACTAGTTTGTGAAATTTCAGAATTGGTAGCTATATCTCGAGTACATGCATGAGGCTTGTGGGCAACAGCAGCTACAACAGCTACTTCATTAGCTTCTCCAGTGACGATTCTTCTGCATATTCTTATTTAGGTCGTAAATTTCCATCGGTAGTGAAAGCTTTAACAACATTGCAAAAAAACAGTAAGTGATCGAGCATTGTTTGGAATGCGCTCAGCATAGAAAGCAACAGCATCGTCATATTTCTTCTACATTCACCGTAAATCAAAATCATTTCGATTTTTTCTTGTACAGATGCAGTAGCCATTTTTACGCTAAAAAGGCTAAAATTAAAATGTGGCTCTGGATCTAGGAAAACATGCGGCAAAAGAATGTCTCTAAGGGAAATATTGCTGAAGTCTGGAAAGCAGGCTATTTACATAATTTTAGCAATCCGCAACTGCGGGTTAGTCACACAATCAAGTAGGATGATGATTATTTACGGTGCTGAATGAATATCATTCCAGAAATTTTCTGCATAATTTAAACCTGCAAGAAATTGCGATTTCTATCAAAAGTTTCACTCAGCTTAAAAAATTCACTCACGCTAAATGTAGTTCCCTTAAAAAATGTAACATGCCTAGTTTTTTTTTTAAATTGCGAGTGACTTATTTTTTTATGTATTTTTTTCCGTAGAATCCGTAATAAAAAAAGAAAGTTCGTGTAATGAATTTTTTAATAAAATGAATAAAGTCCAAACAAATTCATGATTTTTCTTATTGGTTAGACTACATATTATTAAACCTATATATTTTAAAGCATAAAATATGCAATATACCTCTAAGATGGCGTACAGGTCCGGGGACCTGACGTCACCAGTTAAGGGTTAAATAAACCATTAAGGAATGACATAACCAAATACCGAAAAGTTAAACTAAACCATTCGGGGAACTATATTTTTAAACGCCCTATGTTAACATTGGAAGTTTCTAATGGACCATAATGATACCATTAAACCACGTATCTTTGAACTAATTTCGACTATCATTAATTTTACGTTTTATTCATTCACGGCACATCATTCCAAGTTGTTTGATATATTACATGCCATATTTTAGCATTGAAAGTTCCAATGAACAATAATGGGCCACTAAACCAGTTTCCTTGGAACCAATTTTCACTATTATTAATTTTAATTTATATTCATTCATGACACATCATTCCAAGTCGTTTGATAAATTACATGTCATATTTTGGCACTGAAAATTTTTGTGGGTGTCATAAGGGTACTAATAGAGCACTTGTCATTGTTATGATTTCAACCATTTTCAAAATGATTCATTCCCGGAACCATATTTCTTAATTGGCGAAAATAGTAATATATATCCGCTTCTATCTCGTCGTTATGATTTGTTTGATATATTTATTACTTGATATATCTCTCCTTTGAAAATTACTAGGTGGGGTTGTAAAGGTAACATTTGTGCACGTGCTATTGAACAGATTTAGATAATATTTGTGACTGATTCGTGCCATGTACCATGTTCATCGACTGATGAAAATAATAATGAATAACCGCATCTATTTCGTCATTACGATTTGTTTGATATATTACTCAATATATCTTCCCATTGAAAAATGCTAGGCGGAAAAATAGAGGTGCCATTTGTGCACGTGCCAATGAACCGATTTAGATAATATTTGTAACTGGTTCGTGCCATGAATCATATTCATCGACTGACGAAAACAGATTTTGAAAATCTTTCATAGCCTCGGAGGAGTTTGAGTTACAGACAGACAGACAGACGGACAGACAGACACGTTTCCCCACACTGACAGCATAAAGCACCTTTCGGTACTTAATAAAGTCGAATATTTATAACCGTATTTGTTTGTTATACATTTTCTACCTAATATTCGAATGCTATCATGTCTAAAGGGTTAAAGTATCCTTTTTATCTTTTTGTTCTTTTATATAAAAAATCATAGGAGCCGGACCATGTAAATAATTTATATAGATATGTGTTTTCTTCAGTTGTTAATTTTTTTTTAATTTTTCAGATAGGTGCAATTATCTATCTGATTCAAGCTATCACATTATTTGTAAAGGCTTCCGACTATGGTCCCAAAACTGCCAGAGGTTTGGAAATTACAATTGAACTATATTTTTATTTTCATTAATGCAGCATGTTTATTGCTTCTTTTTCTAATCTTAAAAATCTATTCAACAGATTACAGAATCAAGGGTGGTTTTATGCTGTTGTCGGCTGTCTTAGCCGGCATTATTTGCATTTGTCTCTACCAAGCGATTAGAAAAGTGAGTTTGTAAAAATTTCAATATTTATAATCAAAATTACATTGATACAATTATTCGAATATACATAATTCAATTACTTATGTAATAAGGTAATGGTTTTCAGCACTCATGTTTAAAGATAGTTTTCATAAGAATTTAAAGATGACTATGATTTTAAACATGTCAAATAAATCAAATAATTAATTTCAATTTTAAATAATTAATCAAAAAATAGAAATTGATATGCAGAAATTAAGAAAATATAAATATAAGTTTTTTAGCAAGGATTGTAAAAAAAAAATTCTGATAAAATTTATACAAAAGTAATATAAGGTGACCTGCAACAAATATGTGCATATTTAATGAAGTGCACCAGATCCTTGATGCATAATAAGAAGCATCTGATAAAAAACAGAAAAAATAGCCGGAAGCTAGAAGGAAAACTAACAGGAAGGAAAAAATGAAACAAAGCAATATAAAAAATAAATTAACAATATTGCAAGTTGATATTTATTTTCTCAAATACACTGCTGGCAAAAAAAATGCAATAACTAAAAGGAATAGGTCGATTTATTTGAAATTTGCACACATGTATCATCGGTGGCATGCAAGAAATGATTCGAATCGCAAGACAATACGTCCAGAAGACGGTTGTACAGGGTGGCTCCCACACCCCTCCTGGAGAAGAATAATTCCAACCAGATTTGCATGAAATCGTCAGTTTGGCATCTGCATTGTACTGGAACAGTTGACTGTAGGTGTGGTGAAAACAACTGCAATGCCTCGCACACGCCACCGTGCTCCTGTGCAACAACTCACGGAGTTTGACAGAGATCGGATTGTGGGACTTCGAGAGGCTGGATGGTCTCATCGGCGTATCGCGGCGCAGATCGGTCGTAATGATTCTGTGGTAGCTCGTTGTTATCATCAATGGTTTACGGAAGGAATGCAACGCACGTAGACCTGGTTCTGGACGCACACGCACTACTAACCCAGGCCAAGACCGTCGAATCTTACGAGAAGCTTTGAGCAACCGTACGGCATCCACAGCGGAGATAAGGGCCAGAGTGGCACCAGCTTTTTCAAGACGGACCACTGGTAACCGTTTGCTAGCTGCAGGGCTGCGGACACGGATCCCTCTAGCCAGATGCAAGAACACCGTGCTGCGTGGTTGCAGTGGTGTCGCGAAAGAGCCGATTGGAATACCGAATGGAGAGCCGAAAGGACGTTTGTGGTCTTTACTGATGAGAGCAGATTCTGCCCGTACACCAGTGATGGAAGTGTACGTGTGCGGCGAAGATCAACAGAGCGCTATCTTCCACAGTGCATCCGTCTACGGCAGACAGCTCCAACCCCTGGCGTAATGTTGTGGGGTGCGATCAGTTACAATTCGTGATTATCCTTAGTGTTAGTGGATGGCATATTGAACAGCATTCAGTACGTCCAGCAGATTGTGGAACCTATTCTTTTGCTCTTCCTGCAACAGGAAAGTAACATGTTTTTCCAGCAGGATAATACCCGTCCACACACTGCCCCTGTTAGCTTGCAGGCTTTACAGTACGTGGCGCTATTTCCCTTGCTAACACGATCTCCATACTTGACGTTAATTGAGCATGTGTCGGACATGATGGGATGTAACGTTCATCGTCGCTGCACACCAGTTGTAACAATTCCATAATTGCGCCAGCATGTTCAGGAGGCTTGGAAAAACCTACTCCAAGACGACATCTACCATCTTTATGACCGCATGCATGCAAGAGTCGAGGCCTGCCTTAAAACTCGCGGCGGTTATACAACCTACTAATGTGGTCTATTGGGGCATGGGAGCTACCTGTACAACGTTTGGATGTATTGTCTTGCAATATGAATCATTTCTTGTATGCCACCAACGCTACATGTGTGCAAAATTTCTAATAAATGACCCATTCTCTCTAGGTGCTGCATTTTTTGCCAGCAGTGTACCTAACTTATTATTTACATGAATTCAAGTTTTCCGTTAAATTTAATACTTATAATTTTCTGATCTATTAATTCTGATATTGAAAATAAAATAATGTTTTTCCGATTTTTTTATATGAAAATACACTGGTTGTTATGCGACTATTGAGACCTGTAATTAAGACAAAATAAATACCAAAAACTCCGATCATCTCTGTTAAAATTTAATTTAATGCTGTTAAAAATTAATAACATAAAATTACTTCAGAAAAAATTTCTTCGATATATATATGGTATTCAAGCAAGTAAAACCCGCTTGATTTAAACGTTTAATATTTTTCATAAAAAAAGGTTTATTACATTATTATAGTACTGTATGTATGTTGAAACGATATCAATAGCCTGAAATTGGAAATGAAAAAATAGCCCCAAAAAGCAAATAACATTGGAACTCCCGAAACTAATAAAAAAGGCTTATCGTTATATCATAAAGGTAGATTATTATATTTTGTATACATGGATAACGTTCTTTTTTTACCATATCCGAATTACGCATCTTTGTAAATTATTTTTAAAACTCGTACCAATCTAAAATTTGCCATTTTATGACAGATGATTTTCAGTTGGTCTTTGAATCGTTTGAAAATTTATGACTGAATTTTCCCACTTGCTTCATAGAACTTACTTTCTTAAATACAGATGGCACTGCGTATTTATAGTTCTCCTAAAATTTTCTCGAATGTAATAGGAGTCTTTTTTCGTAATTTTAACTTGCACTGACAAACCATAGATCTGTAAGGAATTAAATAACTTAAAAAACCATGCCAAGAAGTTTACTCATTCTTTTATTTTTTATAGAATAGAGCTAGCCTTGTTCTGCCATGGCTCATCTGCACTATGATTAATATTGTTTTGACCGGGATTTACATCATTTTGTATCTCGTAGCCTTGGTAAGTATTTTACCTTGCCTTAGTCTACCTATAAGGTTAAGATATTATTAAAAATACAAACTCCGAGCTCTTTTGTGGTTTATTTCTTCAATCAAAGGAAAATATTTATAAAAATATGATTAATCTGAAGAGCTTAATAATAATAACAATTAATAATTAATACTAATACGCAGTGGAACTACTATAAGTCGAACTCCCAAATACGAGTACAATGCAAATTATTTGTGAAAATTCGAGTTACAGAATATACAAAATAAAATAGAAAAGACACTGTAATTAGTATGTTTTATCAATAAATGTACTACATTACACAAATCATCGAAGTTAGTATTTAGTAGTTACACTGCCCTGCAATAAAGGAACGGACACCCATTTCTATTTTTGTGTTTCTATTTCTAGTTTTTGGTTAGGGTTGTCGTAGGATACTTCCTTCGATTCCCTAGGCGCTTATTTCATCTATGGTTTGCTGACCTAGATTCCAGAAGAACATACAAGAAGCCAGCGAGCCAGATTTCCAGTAGGTTCCTGGAGAATTACCTCAAGTGTCAAAAGACAACTAAAAGTTAAATCTCTGATGTGCGCAAAAGCAACTCATTCAAAAAATATGTGGTGGGCGTTTCTTCCCCCAGATTATTTTCTGGACAGTGTTTTTCTTGATAGATGCCATACTGTGGAGGTGTTTCCTTAGATCATAATCAGTAAGGAAGCCCATAATTTTATTTAGCTTGTAAAAATAAAGCTAAACTATTTATTAATCTACACTAGTCAACATTTTACAACTTTTCTTTTGTTTCTTTAAAAATGTACGTTTATACGTAGTATTTTAATACGTTTTTTTTCAAATATGCCATAAAAGTTTTTCTATCAAGTACAGATTTCTTGTTCTTCAATGAAACATTTTTAAATTATTCAGTGTTTAGGGCCTGAAAAATTTTCTTGCGGTCCCAAAATATGGATACTTTAACATTGCAACCGCTTCTTCTCACACCCATTACTGGGAACGTATCGTGATATAAAAAAATCTAAAAGTAGATTCGAAGTCTACATACCAATTGCTCTTAAAAGCACATCTGTAATCTTAGGAACAAAAAGTGTGTTGACTAATGTTATTTATAAGTTGTAAAACAATGGATGTTAGTCTCAAGGAAGGCTCCTTTATCATAAGCCTAGCATGTTTCTGATTGGTGGACTGTTCCCACCATTTCAGCATCTCAATGGACATAATGATGTTGACTTCCCTTGCTGCAGTTTTAGACCAATAGTGTTATGTCCCGGTATCCACACAAAAGATACTTTGTTATGGAGAGCCAGGTCATGCAGAAGTTGTCTACATTCCAAAATTAATGCAGTATGTAAATTGCCTTACGTACGTAAGATCTGTCAATGCACACCTCTAAACAGTAAATAATGGCCAGCATCTCAGCTTGGAACACTGTAGAAAAGGTGCCCAGTCTCTGTGAAAATACAGTTTCGGGATTATCAAAGTAGACACACGCGTAAATAAAACTGTTTGCGACTGTACGATTAGGACACCCAATTTGGTACATGGGAACATCTACTGCAACAGTAAATCGCATGATATCGCAAGATTATCTTTTGAACCAAAAAATATACGATTTCACTTACAACGAATTTTTAAATGCCCGTAATAATCGTATTTCTTCATAGAAGTATAGTGGATATAGCAAATTTATTTTTTATTTAAAATGAATTTCTTATATCTAACAAAGAAAACACCCCAATTGAATACTTTTCAACGATTTTAATAACCAAAAACATTACGTCCCTTTTCTCCTTCCCAGCTTCTATTTCATTTAAGATCTTAATTTTTAGTGTCTAGAACTACACATCTAGGCAACAGCAGTAATCCCACAAAAAGTGCTTTCCTGGTTCCTGTTACTCTACTACTATATTTCTCACCCTCTGCTCCTACCGAGTGAACTAACCCAATGCTAAATTTAGACACGAACAAAATGTTTATTTTTAAAAATTTCGCTATATCCAAACGTAAGTTGAGTAACAGCCCATTAAAAGATTTTTATATACGTACTTTTGTTATATCGGAGTTCGTTATAACAGGAGAAATTTCCTACAGCTTCAATGAACCTGTTGTCATTTCGAATTTACAATACCCATTTCCATAAAGGTAGGGACAATATGAAAAATGCAAATAAAACATGATTGACGAAATATACATTAGCAAAATTAAAAATAATAAATGCGTTTGAAGTTACTAAAGTAAAATATGTACAATTCATAAATGCCGATCTCTTTTTTGGGTCCTATGTAATTTTTTAATAAAATTTCCATTGGCAACATGCACCATAATAGTTGGGACGGAAGGAAAAGACCGCACCGGAAGCCATAGAAGTGGCATGAATATTCTCGAAATGTCTGGAGAACATTACGTCATAACTTTTCCGTCTTTAAATGCAAACTGCAATGTGCGGCCAGTCGTTACACGACAACCTGGTGCAAGGCAAGGCAATGTATCAAAATATGCGCAATAGAATGATCCAACAATTTAGAAACAACGTATCTCAGCGTGAAATAGTCCAGTTCATAATATTATTAATAGGTACAGGACAAGCGGAAATACCACTGTTCGTAAAGGGCAAGGACTAAGACCAATTCTGACCATTCGTGACCTTCGGGTTTTCAGACGTCACTGCATTCAAAATAGATATTCATCACGGACTCGAAGATTCTATTAAAAACCTTTATCGCTGAATACCGTTCGCCACTACATCACAAAATGTAAGTTAAAGCTATATTATGCAAAACGAAAGGTGTTCGTAAACACACTGCAGAAACGTAGGCGCATGGCTTAGGCACGCTTCCATCTGAAGTGGACTGACGCCCAGTGGAGACGTGTTTTGTGGTCCGATGAATCTACATGTACGGTTGTTGTTGGCGAAAATTGTCGGCGTGTACTTAGGACCAAAGAGGAAAAGGACAATCCTGCCTGTTACCAACGTGCTGTACAGAAGGTAGCTTAAATAATGGTTTGGGGCTGCATAAGTGCCAATAGATTGGGAAACTTGCACATCTGCAACAGCACCGTTAATGCACAAGGATATATTGGAATTTTATAAGAACATATGTTGCCTTCTCGGCAACGTCTTTCTGGAACCCGTCCCTTTCTATTTCAAGAAGATAATAATAAACCACACACGGCTCGCATTACAGAATAGTGGCTATCTAATAGACGAATCAGGGCGTTAAACTGGCCTTCCTGCAATCCTGATTTGTCCCCAATAGAGAATATATGACGAATTATTAAGAGGAAGTTAAGTCAACGACGACCCGAACAGTTCATCAGTTTAAAACTTTCGTACAGCAGGAATGGCAACAAATTCTCGTTGCAACGGTACAGAAAAAGTTATCATCTTTTTCTCGATGGCTACAAAGCGTGATCAGAAGGAGGCGAGTTGTCACCTAATGGTAATTTGCTCATTTTCCTAACATTTTTGCATCAGTCAATTCGCAAAAACCTAATATTTATTACTATTACTCAAATTCTTGGTTCCGAAATGTTTAATACTTACCCAATAAGCTATCTTCTATTGAAATAAAATGTATCAATACATCAGTGTATCAATATTTTTGCTGTGTTGCATGTTTTCACCGTTTCCCCAATTTTTATGGAAATGAGGTTTCTAGGCAAGGGCAAAAAAGGACCCGGGCTCTGGGCAGTTAAATTATGAGTCAGTTGGCAGATTTGATCGGGCACATGGGTGCAAATAATGAATATACGGCCCTGCCTGTTGTTGGAAATTTCAGTTAATTTTGCTGTAACCGCTTTTTCGTTATAACTAAGTTCGTTATATGTGGTTTCGACTGTAACTGAAAAAAAGGCTATCCCCACTACCACCGATAGCAAAGTTTATTATTATTTAAAGAATAAATCATTAGATGGTCAGTGAGGGTTTTAATTGTACGCCAACGTCAGCTGTTCAAATTAATGAGGAAAAAATAGGAAAAAACTTTTTCCAGGCTGCGGAATTTTCTTTCCTATTTTTCATCATTTATTATTATAATTCTTTAGCGTCGACTACTAAGGTCATTTTGGCCTTTTACACAAGTTATATCTCTACGCAGCCCAGGACAAACACAAACAACCAGGTGGGCTCGAGAACTAGAAAGCCTACGCCCTAGCCCTCTCGGCCATCTGGCCGGCCCGATAACAAAAGCATAAATAATTTTCAGAGGAGGTGCAGTCTACTTATCATCACTATAATAGCAGCAATATTATACAGTTCCAAATTTTTTCAGAATTTTACTTTTTCATATAGATGTTCCACCTCCTTATACTGTAGATGCAGCATGCCTAAACAGAAAGTTGTTCTATAACCTTTTTCTGTCATTCGCTAGAATAAGCAGTCGCTATTACCGATATTATATTATCCATCTATCGGGCTTTATGTAATGGTCTCATAAGAATTTTTAAAAACTGTAAAATTCATTCCAGAAATTTCGTACTTTTGGGCAGAAAGGAAAGAGATAGAAGACTGAAAATTTGCATACTATTCTGTTGGAGAAATCCGAACTTTGGCGTTGAAAAGAGTTTTCAATTAAGCTTTCAAAATAAATGTAAAAAGTTATTTCAGCAATTTCAACCATTTTCTCATTAATTTGTTTTTTAAATTTCTTTTGCAAATGCATAGTTCTCGTTCGGTTTCTCCATACAGCAGTCATGTTGCTTCTTTCCGCTTCAACAGCATCACCAATCCACCAAGACGGAAAATTACAAGAAACTAGATGATTTCTCCTTGATTGGATGAGAATGTGCGCGCACGCAGATATTCCCAATACTTTTAGTTTAGCAAAAAGTGTGCACGAAAGTGTAAATCCACCCATTTGGGTGCACTTTGGTGAAAATCATGAACGTTTGGCAAAAAGTGTGCACGAAGTGTAAATCCACCCATTTGGCTGCATTTCGGTGAAAATCATGAAAGAACTTTCCGAATGCAGGCTTAAATGATAGGGTGTACGAAATCTTTATAGAATGGATTTTAGGTTTTAGCTTGTACACAGGGTGTATCAGGTTCGGTGGTCATAAAGTACCTAGCGTGATCCTTTGCATGATTACAAACTTAAAGTTCCTTATCGAAAATGTCGAAAACTCAAAATTTATATTGCGTCGTTACGTCATTTATGAACTTTCCGCACCAGCAGTTCATTAAATTCAAAGGGGCGATTACAATTAAATCGGCGGCAATTGTTGAGATTAAATGACGTTTTCGACAGGTTTTCAGCAAACTTCGCGTGATGTTTAGACCCTTAACATTTGAGTTTTGAACATTTTGCATAAGGAACTTTAAGTTTGTAATCATGCAAAGGATCACGCTAGGTACTTTATGACCATCAAACCTGATACACCCTGTATAATATAAGAGGAAAAAAAGGATTTTTCAAACCACACTTTCATTATGTTTTATTATAATATCTCTTCAAACCGGCTATAAAAATTTGTCAAAGGAATTGTTTGGTCTAACAATTAAGCAATTCATATAACAATTGTCCCTCCGCAAATCAGCAACAAGTTGCTGACTTGTGGAAAAACGACTGAAATGAATTTGCGCCCTAGAACTCGTTCCAGTGAACCTATTTAAATTTTTCCCCTTTACATGCATTGTAATCGGTCCTGTATATGTACTCGTATATCAAGTTTCAGGGAAATTTGTTGGGAAGTTAGTTTAATAATGCTTGCAAAATTTGATCCAGACAGACAGACAGAGAACTAAAGTTAAATAAAAGTGTATAAGAATTGCATTTGTCCTAATTAAAAAAGAACAAAGGATAAGTTTCAAGCAGTTTTCATAGATTGCAGATTTTTAGGATATTTAAAACTATTTCCTGTTAAAAACTCGATTAAAATGTTTATTTATATCTATTTTTTTCTTTCATTAGATCTGGGGTGCACTTCTGATATGCATATATCTTGGCTTTTTGGTAAGTTCCTAAACCAACGGTTAATCATACAGATAACCATAAATCTCTAATAATTATCTTCGCCTATTTTCAGATTTATTTATGGATCATAGTGTTTAATTTCTACAAAGAATTACAAGAAAGTAGCACCAATATCCCTAAAGTATAAAGAAATATTTGAGCAAATATGGGCAGAAATATTAGGTATGCACTTTTCATTTATAAAATTGCCTTTAATATAAATATATATTATTTTATTTACTACACATATAATTTTCATTATAGCGAATAAGCTGTACGTTAATTCGGATTAAAAACATCAGGTAATCTTAGTTCAATCGACAAACGAAAGGAGAAATTTTGACAGTGCTATCACATAGGGAATTGAGGAAACACATCTGTAAATTGTATTCTTTAAGCTTTCTGGACTGGGATTATTGAAGATTAAATTGACTGAGATTTGTGCAAATCTGCAGCTAAGTACGAAGACAAAGTGATGAATTCAATATGATCATGTTACATATTAAAATGTTTAAAATGTTTCAATTCAATTTATTCTTGATATTCGTTTTTTTAAAATAAAATATCGTTAGAATTATTGTATGCCTCCTATGCCTACATGGCCAGGCATGCAAAAGTAATTGGATAAAAAGCAATGTTTTGCCCTCCGAATGAAAACCCTCTTGCCCAGGCTAGGCAGCGCTTATTAACTCATAAAATCTGAAAAATTGTATCCACTCTACTAGTATTCTTAAGATGCGAGATAAGATACTTACAGATTTACTTCAGTACTATTTTTTTATTTAATTCTGCACTGAATATTTTTTTTACATAATTCTAGAGGTAAAAATACACGACGAATGTGAATATCAATTTAAATTCATTACAATAACTTAAATTAAAATATTGGTAGCTTCGCCAATGAAAGAAAACCTGGCCGTGTCCAATTAAATCACCGATTCAAATTGTTAGACATTGTTGCAATAGAATATTAAAAATGTCTAAAAATTGCGCTCGGAAATTTAATTGAACACGCCCAGTTTTTTTTTTTCGTTGTATACGCACCAATTGTTTTCACTGCAATAGCAAATATAAATAAACAATAATTTTTAAAAATAAAAAATATCATAACTTTTAAATATAAAAATACTATAATTTGTATAAAAAGTTAAATTTTAAAATCTATTTAATATTATAAAATATGACAGGGGGTAATTATATATTTTTATATGTAATAATAAAATATGTTAAAATTTTATACTCGTTATAAAGAACATATAAAAAGACAATTTTATAAATTTTATACGTTTATATTATCTTGTATATATATCCATATTTTTATATGACATTTATTTCTCAAAAGCGCATTGTATTTCTCATCATTTATAAGATCACCAGTGAATTAAAAAATTTAATAAATGAAAATATTAAAGTTGTTTACTAGAATTCATTTTTTATTTCCTTAACATTTATTTGTACCCTACCTGTTAATATATGTAATGGGTTTCCAGATCTTTTTAGCACGTATTCATAGATATGGCATGTAAAATATTAAACAACACGTAACGACAGTCATGAATGAAAATAACGCGTAATTAATGATACCATTATGCTAAAGAAAATTTTCAATGCTAAAGCATGCCATTATACTAAACAATAAAAAATATAATAAAATACATAATAATAATAATAATAATAATAATAATAATAATAATAATAATAATA
>JAHWFO010025890.1:23816-77185 GCA_023313115.1 Rhysida immarginata
TAATAATAATAATAATAATAATAATAATAATAATAATAATAATAATATTAAAAATAATAAAAATAAACCATTAAGGAATGACATAACCAAGTACCGAAAGGTTAAACTAAACCATTCGCGGAACTGTATTATTAAACCGCCCTATGTTAACATTGGAAGTTTCTAATGGACCATAATGAAACCATTAAACCACGTACCTTTGAAACAATTTCGACTATCATTAATATTACATTATATTTATTCATGACACATCATTCCAAGTTGTTTAATATATTAGATGCTATATTTTAGCATTGAAAGTTCCCATGAACCATAAGTGTACCACTAAACCAAGTTCCTTGGAACCAATTTCGACTATCATTAATTTTATGTTATATTCATTCATGACACGTCATTCCAAGTCATTTGATATATTACATGCCATATTTTAGCATTGAAAGTTCCAATGAACCATAATGGTTCCACTAAACCAGGTTCCTTGAAACCAATTTCGACTATCGTTAATGTTACGTTATATTCATTCATGAGACATCATTCCAAGCGTTTGATATATTACATACAATATTTTAGCATTGAAAGTTCCAATGAACCATAATGGTTCCATTAAACCAGGTTCCTTGAAACCAATTTCGAATATCATTAATTTTACGTTATATTCATTCATGACACATCATTCCAAGTCGTTTGATATATTACATGCCAAATCTTATCATTGAAAACATTTGAGGGTGTCATAAGGGTACTATTAGAGCACGTGTCATTATTTCGATTTCAACCATTTTCAAAACGTTTCATTCCCGTAACCATATTTATTAATTGGCGAAAATAGTAATTTATATCCGCTTCTATCTCGTCATTACGATTTGTTTGATATATTACTTAATATATCTCTCCATTGAAAATTGCTAGGTGGGGTCGTAAAGGTACCATTTGTGCACGTGCTGTTGAACAGATTTAGATAATATTTGTTATTGATTCGTGCCATGTACCATGTTCATCGACTGACGAAAACAATAATGAATAACCGCATCTATCTCGCCATTACTCAATATATCTTCCCGTTGAAAATTGTTAGGCGGGAAAATAGAAGTACCATTTGTGCACGTGCCAATGAACCGATTTAGATAATATTTGTAACTGGTTCGTGCCATGAACCATATTCATCGACTGACGAAAACAGATTTTGAAAATATTTCATAGCCGCCGGAAGAGTTAGAGTTACAGACATACAGACGGACAGACAGACACGTTTCCCCACACTGAGAGCATAAAGCACCTTTCGGTACTTAATAAACCATTAAAAAATAACATAAGCCAGTACCGAAAGGATAAAATAAACCATTCGCGGAACTATATTTTTAAATTGCCCTATGTTAACATTGTTAGTTTCTAATGGGCCATAAAGATACCATTACACCCTTACCTTTGAACCAATGTCGACTATCATTAATTTTACGTTATATTCATTCATGACATCTCATTCTAAGTCGTTTGATATATTACATGCCATATTTTAGCATTGAAATTCCAATGAACCATAATGGTTCCACTAAATCAGGTTCCTTGAAACCAATTTCGACTACCATTAATTTTACGTTATGTTTATTCCTGCCATATCATTCCAAGTCGTTTGATATATTACATGCTCTATTTATACATGGAAAGTTCCAATGAACCATCATGGTTCCACTAAACCAGGTTCCTTGAAACCAATTTGGACTATCATTAATTTTAAGTTATATTCATTCATGACACCTCATTCCAAGTCGTTTGATATATTACATGCCATATCTTATCATTGAAAATCTTTGAGGGTGTCATAAGGGTACCATTAGAGCACGTGCCAATGTTTCGATTACAACCATTTCAAAATGGTTCATTCCCGGAACCATATTTATTAATTGGCGAAAATAGTAATTTATATCTGCTCAATCTCGTCATTACGATTTGTTTGATATATTACTTAATATATCTCTCCATTGAAAATTGCTTGGTGGGTTCGTGAAGGTACCATTTGTGCACGTGCTTTTAAACGGATTTAGATAATTTTTGTGATTCTTTCGCGCCATGTGCCATATTTATCGACTGACGAAAATAGTAACGAATAACCTCTTCTATCCCGTCATTACGATTTGTTTGATATATTACTTAATATTCTTCCTATTGAAAATTGCTTGGCGGGGAAATGGAGGTACCATTTGTGCACGTGCCAATGAACCGATTTAGATAGTTTTTGTGATTGCTTCGTGCCATGATCCATATTCATCGACTGACGAAAACAGATTTTGAAAATCTTTGATAACCTCGGAGGAGTTAGAGTTACAGACGGAGAGACAGACAGACAGACAGACACGTTCCCCACACTGATAGCATAAAGCACCTTTCGGTACTTAATAATAACAGTAAATATATATTTTTAATCTATCTATCTAAACAGGGTGAGGCATTTAATCTATGTATCTAAAAAATATATAATTTTAAAAATCCAATATTTTTCAATACACACGCATAGACTGTCTCCATAGGACTGCTGCCCCCAAAAGTTTACTTGTGCAGTAAAAAATTTTGAATTTTTGAAATTCTGACTTCGGATTCTTAATAAGTACTAAAAAGTAGAATAGGAATGTCTGTAAGACTCACTCTCTATCTCTTTGTCTTCATCGATAAAATTGGGTTCAAAAACTTTAAAAGTTCCACACTTTCAGGGCCTCTATCTCCTAAATGGTTGGATCAATTGAAAAAAACACCAATAATAAAGCATTTCTTGAATATTGTGTACAATCTGAATATGCCATTAAAAATAGGGGTTCCTATTTAAGATTTTAAAGTTACCCCCTCCCTCCAGCCCCCTCACAAGGGAAGGGGGTAATTTTTTAAGTAATGAATTTCCCCCGAGAAATAATTCACTTTTGATTTCGGACATTTTTTCGTACAATGTTTAATTTCCAAGATATTCAGTTGTCTCAAGATAAATGCCTCTCCCTGTATACAGGGTTACAGGGAAAGTCGGCCTAGGTATTTAAGGATGTTATTATTTAGGTCGTTGCCGATAGATTTGACCCTATAAACTACTATCCAAAAGTTAACCGTTTTCTAGTTACATGTTTGTAACTCTTAAATAAACATTTACTCTTTGCGTTCTGGGACGGCTTTCTCTGTCATTTTTTGTTTGACTTGCCTACTTAAATGAAAGTATTATACCTTTTTGGATACTTAAAAAGATGTAGAAGATATTAAAATAATTTGCAGGATAACTTCCATGGAACTTTTAATAATTAACATGCTTCAAGATTGGGAACAGTTAGTGAAAACATACAAGTTGTTCAAGTTTTATTATTTATTTTTATAAACTTGATTACCCCCTACGTAAAAAAATAGCAAAAAATAGGAACCTAGAGTCTGGAAATTAAAAAAAAAGTTGAAATTAGAGCAACAAATGATATTTTTTCCTTTTAATTTAAAAGTCACATATTTAGAAAACGGTTAACGTTTGGATAGTAGGTTATAGGCAAGGTACTCTAGAATAACAGGTAAGTCCAGTTAGTGAGAAGTGCTTAACGCGCATGCGTATTGTGACGTCACAGGATGACTTATGGCGTTACTTCCGGCTGTGTGCGGTAGCCATTATTCTGGTCACAAAACAAAACGTTTTCACGTAAAAAACAAAACACTTACGTTGTATTTCTGAAAAAACGTTTATTTGTAAACTTGCTATTTTTTAAATTAATATTTCCTAACCGTGCGACTTAACATTCGCACCGAAAAAAAGACAGTCATATTGCATATTTTTGAAGTTTTGCTTATTTGTCATGAAGTTACGTATCATTCGGTCGACATCCGAAAATTGGGGAAGCTCATAAAATGTCCATGCCGGAAATATTTAGTATGTTAACTCTGTGACAAGCAGTAGAGTGCGAGTTGGACTCACAGAATAACAGGTTTTAATGAAAAGAAAATAACAAATTTAATTTCTCAATAATTCACAAATTAAATTTAAACAATAATATTATATTGAATGTGTTAGTTGTTCTTACAGAAAAAAGTGATCGTGTGAAAAAAGTAAAGCATAAATAATCGGGTAATTACAAAGATTTCTTCTGTAATTGCAATTGAACTATTTAGTGTCCTTTATTTCTTCCCTCAAAAAACAAATTTCAGGTTTTCCCCTCCATCGCAACTTTTTATACATATGCAATTTCTTATCTAGCCAAAACAATTGAATCTAATGCATTTCATGTACTATTTCATATAAAGAAGTCTGCAAATCTACATTTCTATGTGTAGAAAAATTTGGATCGACTGCCATAATTTTTGCATGTCGCTTAAATTTGTCATCCTCACATTCAATTTGGGACCTGTCTTGAGAAAATTCGGGCCCAATTTGTATTATTTGTTTACGACGGGACATTTTTTTCCAGTAATAATACTTGTTGGAATCAAACAAAATCCTATTGTTAATATAAAGTTAATAATGGTTTGCTGTTGCATTAAAAGCATTACTTTGTTAATTGTTGTATCTCCGTTTGTTACGATGTTATGATATAAAAAGAAATGATGAAAGTTCCGTGGAGTCAAGAGGCTTGTGTTATTAACTTGCTCACCGCATTCTTTATGTGTTTTTCCAACCGCTCTAAATTCCAACCGCTCTACATGAAGACTTGATAAACGTGGTGCCCGGCCTAGGCACAGTAAATGCTATTCACTTGTCCGCAGCAGGATTTTCTAAGGCACTATCTTTATTTGTTGTAAAAGAAAGAGTCCAAAGAGATGCGGTAGAAATGTAGTTGGTCTAGCAAGCAAAGACTCAACCAATATTGAAGGTGTGGGGACTATTATTATAAATACTGTCACCAATGAGCAAAATAAACAATACGAGATGAATAATGTGCTGCTGGTACCTGGTTTGCGTACAAATATAATATCTGTTAGTAAAATAACCCAGAGGGGGCATGTAGTGACGTTCACTGAAGATGAAGCTTACGTGACAAATGAGAAAGGTGAAATCACCATAGAAGCGAAGCGTAAAGGTACTTTATATTTTGTAAAGGAAATCAAACCCCAGGCAACTACGGCAAGCGTCAACCAATTGATGGAATAGCATGAACGCTGTGGACATCTGAATTTGAAAGATTTGAAAGAAGCAATACGTGAAGGGAAAATGCTTGGCCCGAAAATAAACCTCAATAACAATCCAATAGACTGTATGACATGTATCAAGGGAAAAGAAGCTAGAAGAATATTTTCCACCACACATCATAGGAGTCCACAGATGCTGGACATAATACATTCTGATATCTCCCATGAGAACAGAATCATTAGGTAAAGTCAAGTACTTTATCACGTTCATTGATGATCATTCAAGATGGGGGGAAGTTTATTTTCTGAAGCATAAAAGTGAAGCTGTAACAGTTTTTAAAGAATTCAAAGAAAAGATAGAAAATCAAACAGGGAAAAGAATAAATACCTGCAAACGGATAACGGTCTTGAATATTGCAATTTGGAGTTTGACAACTACTTAAAGGAAAAGGGGATACAAAGAAGATTAACAGCACCGTATACCCCACAGCAAAATGGTGTAGCTGAACGCCGCAACAGAACATTAGTCGAAATGGCACGATGCTGCCTTATACAAGCAAGTTTATCATCTGTCTTTTGGGCTGAAGCAATTGCAATGGCGAATCATGTGGAAATAGGTGTCCGTCACGAACTCTTAATGGTGAGGCACCGCACCAGTTATGGACCGGAAGAAAAGCAATCATATCTTATTTTCAAAAATTTGGATCTAAAGCTTTTGTGCTGAATAAAACCCCGGGTAAAGGAAAATTTGAACCTCGCTCAAACCAATGCATTTTCGTTGGATACTCAGACACTTCTAAAGCTTATAGGCTATGGGATCCCAAAGAGAAGAAAATGAGAATAAGTCGTGATGTTAGATTCATAAATGAGTATGAATCACGAGACGATTACGAAGAGTTTTTGGATGACGTTTCGACGCCGACATTGGAAAACGCAAACGTCGATCTTGAAAATGGAGGTACCATAGAAGTGATTCTGGAACAAGAATTAGTATCGTCTAATAATCCAGTACATGTGGACGTGGACATGGATGCAGTAGGTAGAAATGTAGAAAATCTTCCTGCATAATTTAAAAGAGGCCGTGGACGTCCAAAAATTGTGAAAACTGGTGAGCGCGGGCGACCCCAAAAGCAATATCATATAGTTCCCGTAGAACCGGGAGAAACGGCGTGTATGACAAGCACATTCGTAGATCTCGAAGCCATAAAAGGTCCAGATGCACAAGAATGGAGAGAAGCCATTTGTTCAGAATATCTATCACTAGCCGAATCAGAGACATGGGAAATTGTACCGCGTCCGAAGAACAAAAACGTAATAGGATCGAAACTCATCCTGAGAAATAAATTCGACTCTGAAGGAAAGTTAGAAAGAAGGAAAGCTAGATTGGTAGCGCAAGGGTTTTCCCAGAAATATGGAACAGATTATGTAGAAACTTTCGCGCCCGTAGCACGCGCAAACACGATACGCACACTTATGGCACTGGCAGTGAAGTTTAAATTAAAAATACATCAAATGGACGTAGTATGTGCATATCTAAACTGAAGTATTACGGAAGAACTATATATGGAATTACCCATTTATCTAAAAGACATACGTCAGAAGCGATTAGCTACGAAGAAGCCACTCGCCAAGAAAATAGAGAAAACAGAGCGGAGATGGTTGCAAGATCTTCACAGCACAGATGACAAAGTTTGCCGTATCAGAAAAGCTATCTATGAGCTGAAACAGTCGGGGCGTGAATGGTATAAAAGATTGGATGAAGAACTGATAAATGCAGGCATGAAACCATTAAACGCAGATCCATGCTTGTACACATCAACAAGTTCAAACCATAAAACAACATGACATCTATGTAGCAATCTATGTGGATGACATATTGATAGCTTCAAACTGTGATTCGGAAATCAAAGAGTTAAAGGAAAAACTCTCAACTGTGTTTCGAATGAAAGATTTGGACATGATCAACTATTGTCTCGGTGTTAAATTTAATTTAAAATTTTAAATTTAAAATATGGAAAATAATACGATCACGATGTTACAAAGCAAATATGTTAAGTATGTACTTGAACGTTTCGGCATGAGCAACGCAAAGGCTGTGTCAACGCCAATGGATTCAAATGTTCATCTCCAAAAACCAACGATTCCGGAGGAGGATGAAATGCGAAAGTATCCTTTTAGAGAACTTATAGGTTCGCTCATGTACCTGGCTGTATACACGAGACCGGACATAGCGTTCGCCGTGAACTATCTCAGTCAATTTAACTCGAATTTCAATGTACAACATTGGCAAGCAGGAAAGAGATTGTTACGTTATCTAAAAGGTACAGAAAACTGTGGATTAAGATTTGCCGACTCGGAAGAGGCTCTCACTGGATATGTAGATGCAGATTAGGGTTCAGATGAATCCCGAAGATCATACACAGGTTACGTATTTTGTTTATCAAATGCATCTATCAGCTGGGAAGCGCACAAACAGAGAACGACAGCTTTATCAAGCATCGAGGCTGAGTATGTGGCACTGTCAGAAGCTGCAAAAGAAGCCGTGTACTTACGAAATTTTCTAAAAGAAGTTAAATTTGAAACAGGGACCATCATGCTAAAGAATGACAACCAGAGTGCTCAATATATGGCTCAAAATGCCACATTTCACCCAAGGACGAAGCACATTGACATCCGTCATCATTACATCAGAGAGGTGATTAAGGAAGGACAGGTTAATGTATGCTACTTGCCAACTGGCGATATGGTTGCGGACATTTTTACGAAGGCTCTCCCTAAAAACAAACATGAAAAGTTCCGCGAGCAACTGGGACTAGTGGAAATTATCAGTTATATAGGATGTGTTTAAAGGGGGGGGGGGTGTTGGAATCAAACAAAATCCTATTGTTAATATAAAGTTAATAATGGTTTGCTGTTGCATTAAAAGCATTACTTTGTTAATTGTTGTATCTCCGTTGGTAACGATGTTATGATATAAAAAGAAATGATGAAAGTTCCGTGGAGTCAACAGGCTTGTGTTATTAACTTCCTCACAGCATTCTTTCTGTGTTTTTCCAACCGCTCTACATTCCAACAACAACAACAACAATAATAATAATAATAATAATAATAATAATAATAATAATAATTTAATTTAATCAGATAAGAATGTATATGAAATACAAACTGCCCCTACAGGTGATAAAACTCAAGCCGGGGAAGGAATCAAAAGAAAAAAATTACATTTCGGAACAATAAATCAAAATCAGATATTTAAAATCTTAAAAATAGAATTGGTTGGGTCATTAAAATGTCTACATCTTTATGAGAAAGGTTTTTATTATACAAAGTAACAAGTTTATACGAAGGAGTAATCTCACTAATATTTGTCCTCGTACTAGGAGTTATTAAAGTAAGACACTTATGACGACTTTTTCTAAGAACTGACAGCCCGATAGATGACAGAACCTCGGGCATCCAAACAGCCCCAGAAACAATCCTCTTAAGGACATTAAGAAAAATATTACCAATGATATTGGAAAGAGTAAACACATGTATAAATTCCATATTGAGATCATGCTTGTTATATTTTTTTGAGAGAAAATTTAAAAATGCAAGAAATTTCTTTCGTAGGAGTAAAAAGTTTTGAGTGTGATGAGTAAACCAAATTAACACACCATATGTAACTTTAGGAACTACAATAGAAATAAATAACTTTACGAGAGTTAATGGATTTTTGAAAAATGCGGTAAGCCTTTTCAAGAGGCCAATTCTATGGGAGACATCTTTTATTTTGTTATCAATAGGCGGGGTAAAAGATAAGTTATAATTAAATAAAATGCCAAAATCTTTAACTTCTTCTTTTTTCCTAATGATATCATGACCAATCTTGTAATCAAAAATAAAATTTGTTACTTTCCTGGAGAAAGAAACTACGTGTGATTTGCTGGAGTTAAGACTTAATCCGTTCGATTTAGACCAGGAGAGAATTGAGTCCAACTTTTCTTGCATTTTAATACAGTCTTGCCAACTGTCAATGCACGAAAAAATTTTAAGATCGTCCGCATACATTAGAATTTGAACATCATTAGTTGGTAAAGAAGCTATTAGGTCTGCAGAGTAGATATTGAATAGCAGCGGTCCCAGGGGAGAACCCTGAGGAACACCACTATTGATTTTACCAAATTTCCAGAAATTATTTACAGGATAAAGCATAAAATATCTATCAGTTAAAAAGGAGCGCATCCAGGATAGCATATTTAATTGGAATCCCATAATCTCTAGTTTCTGGAGAAGAAGGTCAATATGAACCTTATCGAAGGCTTTAGAATAATCCAAGTAAATTACATCCTCCTTGATGACGAGTATCAATAGCTTTCGAGAGGTAAGAAGTTAACACAGCAAGATTAGTTTCGGTCGATCTGGCCTTGCGGAAGCCGTGCTGAATATCAGGAAGATAAGGATCAACAAATTTTGAAAGATGAGTAGCAACGAAGGTTTCGAGAATCTTTGCAGGAAAAGCGATATGTGCAATAGGTCTATAATAATAATAATAATAATTATAACAACAACAAATTAAACTTCTCGCTGGAACACCACGAAATTACTTTGCTGGAACTCTAATGAAAACAAACAAATTCTCCTAAAGCATCTAAAACGTGCCTGTAGGCAAGGCCTCCTAGAAAGAAAGCTTCACAATTGAAAAGTCATACATTGTTACATCATCATAAGTCGACCAAATTTAGGGCTTACTATTGGTAGAAATACGATCAACAATGGTTGAATTATGATGATGTAACAATATGTGATGTTTCAGTTGTGAGGCTTTCTTTCTAGGACGTGTTGCTATAGGCCGGAGATCCTTAATACTAACGAGATATGACAACTATTGTTGTTTGAAGTAATGCGCAGATTTGTTTCCGCATATGTAGTTTATCCTTCTACACCAGATGGCAGCCTCATTTATGACGTCATTGCGACGTCACGGCCAATTTTATTTCATATGGATAGGCTTATAACTGCAAGCTGAATTTAAAAATGGCCAGAAATCAACGATGCGCCGCGAGAAATTGTTTAAACCAATGACGTATATTAAAGATAGACTCCGAATCCTATTGTTAACAGCGGCAAAAAGTGAAGCAAATTGAGCCATGATAGCTCTGGGCAGGAGTGAGCCGTGGAGTAATTAGCTGTCTGGCTGCTTTGTTTCTGAAGATTTTGGGCCTGAGGAATAATTAATTCAAAACCATTCCTCAAAGTTAAACTGCGTACAACTGTACAAACAGACAAGAAAAAGGATCAAGAATCATTTTCCACAAAAATAAATCAAAAATACGTAACTAAAATGAAAATACGTAACTGAAAGACAATCGAAACGAAATTTTAATTGAAACCATGATCGAAAAATTGTTTATAAAATATAATGAAATACTTCAAATACAAAGTAAACGAAAAGATAAAATTATCAGTCCGTGATCGGCGTGTGAAAGAATTATTAATCAGCTACTCTCGTGTTTAGCCATGTGTTTTGCATCATCTTCACCAATGACGTATATTAAAGATAGACTCAGAATCCTATTGTTGTAACTTGAAGCAAATTGGGAAGCTCCATGCCCAGAACTGTCATGGCCGAAAGTTAGTGAAGATGATACAAAACACATGGCTAAACAGAAGAGTAACTGATTAATAATTCTTTCACACGCCGATCACGGACTGATAAGTTTATCTTTTCGTTTACTTTATATTTGAAGAATTTTATTATATTTTATAAACAATTTTTCGATCATGGTTTCAATTTCAATTTCGTTTCGATTGTCTTTCAGTAACGTATTTTCATTTTAGTTACGTATTTTTGATTTATTTTTGTGGAAAATGATTCCTGATCTTTTTTTTTTTGTCTGTTTGTACAGTTGTACGAGTTTAACTTTGAGGAATGGTTTTGAATTAATTATTCCTCAGGCCCAAAATCTTCAAAAACAAAGCAGCCAGACAGCTAATTACTTCACGGCTCACTCCTGCCCAGAACTATCATGGCTCAATTTGCTTCACTTTTTGCCGCTGTTAACAATAGGATTCGGAGTCTATCTTTAATATACGTCATTGATCTTCACTCACTTTCGGCCATGACAGTTCTGGGCATGGAGCTTCCCAATTTGCTTCAAGTTACAACAGTAGGATTCGGAGTCTGTCTTTAATATACGTCATTGGTTTAAACAACATGTTTTATATTGTTCAAAGTCTATCAGCACAAAAACACTAAATTCTTAAAAAAAAATTCTATATTTAGTGTAGTGGATATCTGTTGTTTATTTTAAAAATTTGTTGGTTTCTTTTTAATTTTCAATTTAAAATATTCCAAATGTAAAAATGAAGTTAAATTATTTCAGATATTTTAATATTTTAGTTATATAGAATAAAAACTATAAGAAGTAATCACTTTATATAATTTTAAGTTTATAAAATAATTTCATCATTAATTTTATTATTTCTCTGTAAACGTGTACGTATTATATAATTACACTTCCGTTTCTAAAACGAACATGTTTGTAAATAATGTGCATTTATTAATTTTTAATTGCATTTTATTCATTTATTTATTATTTATTAATAATTATTCTTAAATATTGTTAATTTCTTATTGTATTTTATTAATTTATTTATTAAATGTGTCTATTTTATTTCCTAAGATAACAATAACACGAATAAATTTCCAATATTTTCTTTACTAATTCAATTCTTTATTTCAATACCAACATTAAATAAATCAAAATTTGAAAGTAAAGAGTTTATGAATGCAAATTACGTCACTAAGCTATAAAATTGCGAAAAGAAGTGACGTCATTTATGCATGTTACGTAATGACGTCAGTTTCTCGCGATGCTCGCAGGAAACGATATCTGAACGATACTTTTGCTTTATCCCACTACACCAGAGGCACAGCCTACATGATTAGAGACAGCCTGTCCAATAGCGAGATTTACCGTGTCGCAAAAACTGGCATCCGCTTGCTTGTTTTCGTCACCTGAGGGCACTGCAATTGTGCTGTTTCCAGACCAGCCGTTTAAACTACTTGTGTTGATCGTCCGAGAGAAACTAAAATATTTACAATTTTTAAGGTGATTTATGGAACAAAATGGTACACTGTTGTGTTCCTTTTTGCACGTCAGACTCAGCAAAGAAGGCAGGTGTAAGTTTTCACGAGTTTCCTGTGGATGAAAACCGCAAATCGTTATGGCTAAAGGCGATCAGCAGACAAACTAAGATATTATCCATCAATTTTTTGTATACAATAAAATTTATTAGTATTAATTAATATAACTAGAGAAATATTGCATTATAAAGATAATAAAAAATGAAAATTAAAAATTATGAATAGTAGGTAGCCAGAAACTCTAGATGGGGGAGGGGGGATCCGGACAAGAACCCTGCGGACAAAAATTCCAACTCCCATAGGACAAAATTTTATTCTAAAATTCTTCTTCTGGTTTACATCCATAATTTTTATTCTTTTGCATTTATGGCTCTGATCAAAGAAAAGGACCTAGGAGGACTAATTTACCCAAAGAGTGAATTTGTTACGTTCATCCACAAGTTGGAGATAGTAATTAAAAAGTGTCTTCCTTACTCTTTGAATAAATGTAACGTTAGAAAACATCTTTGTCAGATTTTGTTGCCATGGATGAAGAAAAACCCTCTGTTCCATTGTGATGTTAAGGAACATCATGAAGAAATTTGTAAAAAAATTTTAGAAAAATTTTTGAAACTATATCTAGCAAATTATGCTAAATTAAAAAGTGACAAATTATTTAGAGAAAGTAAAATTTGTAAATTGAAGAAGAAGCCTTTATCAAGAAAAATAATAAAGTTGACTGCACATTGAAAAGTTGTATAAGTGTCTTATATTTTCTATTTTTTTTATCAACCATTTTATCAATACATGCATTAAGTTTATTTTATATTTGAATTATCATCCGAATAAAAATGAAACAAAAACTGAAGCCTTTGAACACTAAAAATTATTTGCTTTGTCATAAATAATAAAAATTATTAAAAAAATTATTTTTTAATTAAGAAACTAGTTTTTGTTTTTCAAAGTTTTAAGTTTTTTTTTTAATATTTTTATTCGGTTGAGGATTGAAAAATAAAATTTTTTGGTTGATAAAATACGTTTATCTCAACGTTTAATTAATTTTTAATAAAAAAAAATGGTATTTAATTTAATAATTTAATTACTATAAGCCAAAAACTTGGTTATAGAAGCTATTAATTAATAGTAAAATTATAAAAAATAATTTTATTTATCATTTTCAGTACCATTAAAAGCTATTCTCTTCAACATTCTATAGTGTTTAACAGCACAATAGCAGCGCCTCTCGTGACAATCTGAAAAACCTGTCCTCAGAAAAACGGGACCATTTTTTTGAATAGGAATGCGCGAAGTGGACAGGCTGTCTCTAATCATGTAGGCTGTGCCAGAGGCTACTGCTATTAGCCGGCCAGGTGGCCGAGAGGGCTAGGGCGTAGGCTTTCTAGTTCTCGAGTCCGCCTGGTCGTGGGTTCGAATCCCGCCGTGGGCATGGATGTTTGTGTTTGTCCCGGGCTGCGTACAGATATAACTTGTATAAAAGGCGCAAAAAGACCTCAGTAGTCGACGCCTTAACTTCTAGAATCCCCCCCCCCACTGCTATCACAGAATTACAAAGGCAATAATGGAAAATGTGTTAACGTCATATCTCATTAGTATTAAGGATCTCTGCTATAGGCGAACTATTAAATTTAAAAATTTGAAACAATCCGGCTATTGGAGTCTTGTACATGTAAAATGAATACAATTGATCAAATAGTGTTTAAATATCAATTAATTTATATATTAAAATCTAAAAAAAAGAACAGAATAATAAATTATATTATTTCCCCTTTAAAAGCGTAAAAATCTGTTCAGTCATCATGATCATTCTAGAAATGTTCAAGGCGAAAGCGTTTTCGTTATATGCAAGAAAAGAATTCCAATTTTTGCCGACAGATGTCGCTTTTATTCATAGGTCCTTTATCGCCGACCCAATAATCATAATTAACTATGATTCTTTCTTGTTTTTGTTCATAATCGATGTTCTTGAACAAATAGAATTCTTTCTACACTATTTATTCAGGACATGGCGGTGAAATTATTTCGTTTAACACTAAAATATTTAGCGAAGCGGTATTTATCCGCCATTGTGAAAAGACTGGGAATTGATCAGCCATGAACGACAACAACGCACTTGCTATCCGACTTTCTCATTTTTATTCCGTTAAATGACAGTCAATCATAAAATATCTCTATTTCTAAGGCCACCAATCATTACACCGGAAACGACAATAACAGTTCCTTATTGGATAGTTTAAATTTTCAAATTTCAAAAAGCCTTAAATGTTAACACCTAAGTAAAAACCTCGAATTTGGTTATATAGTAGATGCCTGCATAAATAAATCTATATCAGATCAGTCGTCGCGCGATGTGCGGATAGTTAACATTAACCCTGTGTTCATATTAAAAAGAAATACGTAAGTACATTTTACAATAATTATAAGTCCCTCCTTATAATGGCATTATTTAATTAAAATAAATAGTATAAAGGATGAGAATTGTGAAGGAAATGAACGAGTCGTCAAGTGTCGCTATCGCACGACCGTTCTCATTGCCGCCGTGTTTTGGTTTCTGTGGAGGTTTCGATTTAGCGGCTATTGGTTTCGATGTCATCCAGTGACTATTCATCACTTGATGTAGTTTAGTAGTCGCATTTTCTTCTGTTAATATGCTTGCATCGTCGAGGGCCGATTCAACCATTCAAATTTTAATACTGTTTCTCTCGATCATTTAACCAGTTACACGTCTTTCCTAAATTGTGAACAAGTTCTTTTCTGAGGTCTAGTAATTACGAATCTTTCAGTAGGCTGTGAGAGTGGTTGAGTTTAGGACCAAAACATCAGTGCACAAGTAGTTCGCAGAAACCTATTAATGGAAGACGTGGTTGTGTTTACTTTTTTCATGCGCTGTTGTTTAAGTTATGGGCGGACTTCACGAGCTGTTTACACTTTTAAGGAATGCAATTTCGACAAAACGTATGAGGAAACGTGTGTTTATTTTAAGGTGCAGAACATCGCTAGGATCTCAGGACATTCTTTTCAAAAGCACCCATTATATATAAAATTCTCTGTATGTCTGTCTATCTGTCTGCCTGTTCGCGCTGCATTCCAAAATGGCTTGATAAAATTTTGCATGGTAATTCAGGTTGAGCCTGGGAAGGTTTTAGACAGGTCAAATTGATCCGAGGTCAAGGTCATGGTGGAAATATGACGCTTTTTTACTCCCCCCACCTCACATTTTCTCTTCTTTAGAGGGATTCTAATTTTTCTGACCATTTAAAGGTAATAGAAAAAGATAGATAGATGAACTGGAGGATTTTATTGCTGAAAATGAGCCAAAGCTACTCGATGACCAAAGAGCTGCTTACAACAGGATAATTGATGCTAGCAGAAGACAGACTGGTAAACTTTTCTTTCTTGATGCGCGGAGGCTCAGGAAAACCTTCCTGATCAACCTTCTACTTGCAAAAACCAAGCAGCACTGTATAGCTCATGCTGTGGCATCTTATGGCACTGTAGCAACATTTCTTACTAGAGCCAGAACTGCACATTTCTTTGAACTTGGCCAAAAGAGATTCTCCAATATGAACTTTTCAAAGAATTCAGACATAGCCAAGGTTTTGCAACAAATACGGTTTATTGTCTGGGATGAGTGTATCATGTCACATCGAAAGGCGCTGGAAGCTGTTGACAAGACTTTGAAGGATATCAGAGGCAGTGACAGTCTCATGGGAAGAGCGACTGTGGTATTTGCAGGAGACTTTTGACAGATTCTTCCCATCATCCGAAAAGGCACAATCGAAGACAAACTTGAGACAGTTTGTTTGGAAATTTAAAAGCTGAGCATTTTTAACAGCAGCTACTTGCCATTGGCAGCGGAAGACTACGTTTATACATGCATCAACTGCCATGTAGGCATGTGATTGGTACAAAAGATGAACTCAAGGCAAAGGTCTTTTTTAAAATGAACTACAACTACAAAGACTCCATCTGGTTGCCTAAGCATGCGATATTGCGTCCATGAAATGATGAAGTCGACAAAATCAATTTGGATCTGCTTAATATGTTGCCTAAAACAGCAAGTTCTCTCTGATCTAAAATACTGTCGTCAATAATGATGAAGCTATAGAGAGTTTGCAACTGAGTTTCTAAATGTTGTCCAGCCAGCTGGGATGCCACCGCACAACCTTAACCTCAAAGAAGGAGCTCCAGTCATGCTGCTGAGAAATTTGGACCCTCCACTATTGTGCAATGGAACAAGATTAATCATCCAAAGAATGAAGCTTCATATTATTGAGGGTATGATAATCACAGAGAAGTACAAAAAGCCTTATGTTCATTCCAAGAGTCCCACTGATTCCATCAGACACAGATTTGCCATTTCAATTCAAGAGATTGCAATTTCCTCTTAAGCTCAGTTTCGTTATGTCAATCAACATGTCTCAGGGACAATCTCGTAAGGTTATTTGAGTTGATCTAGAGTCTCCTTGCTTATTACATATTCAGCTGTATGTTGGCTGTTCAGGCGTTGGCAGTCCACAAAATCTTTACATCTACTCCAGCCAGAAGGGCTCCACTAAGAACTTTGTTTACTTGGAAGCTTTGCGTTAATTAATTCCATGTTTTGTATGGGTTTGTATTTAACTTATGTTTTTTGCTTTGTTCAACAGAATAAACTCCTTTCAATTAAAAAATATTCTTTACAAATTTTTCAGCTTTTTTTTATTAAAACGCGAGCAACGCCGGGTATTAAGACTATAAACTATAAATGCAAACTCGCGGCAATCGAAAATACAGACGTATTATGACAATAACTATGCACCTTCATCGGTAAGCGTGGCAGTCTTATCCGAGACATTTCTGTACCAAAATTGCGAACACTTCACATCACAACATTTGGAACGGCCTGTGTTCAACAGTTACTGATGAATTTTTTTTTTTGGTATTTTATTACTGAATAAACTGTTTATTTCACTGATGCCGCCATTTTGAGTAACAGTGCCTGTAATGAGTACTGAGCATTTTGCGGACTTTCTGTTTTACGAAATGAAATTTGGAGAGTTAAACTTAAAATGTAACTAGCTGATATCCCCGGCGTCGTTCGGGATCTTTTTGATGAATTTTTGCAATTTCTGAATGTAAAAATGAGCACATTAAAAATTAATACAGTAAAAATTAATGTCCAACAACGGCCCTCTAGCAGTTCTATCTGGCTTCGCTCGTGCTGAAAAGCTGTGTATAGCCAAGTGAGTTTTACGTAGTGCTGAAGAAAAAATGTGTAAAATAACGTATGTGGTTTCGAAAGTGGGTGGAAAATAAAATGAAAATGAAACAATACTTTGATCTTAGTTTCTTCAGCCGCAGATATGGATGTAGTTCTTCTATATATCCTCCCAGTTAATGCACCTGTTCCAACCCTCCAAGCACCAATGTAACTACACCAACATGGTTGTTGGCTATTTGGCCAAAAATCACACGATTTCGAAAATGGCGCTGAAGTCTTGTCGTTCGTTGCGTGGCTGACTCCTCTTCATCAGTTGTTCGATAGGCAGCCTTAATTTCTTCCATGAGGCTTACTTTTTCTCTTCTAGGGTGGCTGTGGATGTACGCCCTAAACCAGAATCGATTTCACTATGGTGAATTATGTTCAGCTTCCTTGCAATACATTAACCAGTGAGCTTAATTGGTTCAGGCAAGAAGTCGAGTTCGAATCACGTTGGACGATGCCATTTATTGTTTCATAGCAACAGGGATAGGGAGGCATAATGCGTAATGTTAAACTGTTTTGATTGAAATATGATTTTGAACCTTTATTAGGAAAGTTTTTCTTTATTTTTAATAAAAAAAACCCTATTTTATTAAGTAGCTGACGAATGGAGCTACTTATTGTTTGCAGAATGTCCATCTGTGTGTCCACCCGTCCCCTTCATAATTTACGCATTTTTTGAGGTAGAAGATTGAAATTCGGAATGTAGCTTACTATGGGAATGTGCACCTTCACTATTTAGTTTGGTTTTGATTGGTCCACTGGGGTCGGAGTTTCGGGGGCGGAAGTTAAAGGGGACCAAAAGGTATACGCGTATTTATGCATATAAAGCAGTGAAATTCGGTATGCAGATTCCTCTAAGCAAGATCAACATTACTTTGAAGTTTGGGCCAAATTGTTCCAATGAGGTCGTATCTACAGTAGTATCTACAGAAGTATCTTCAGTCTCAGACGATTTGTCAGACGTTTCAAATTCAAATCAGTCTAGACAATCAAGATTACGTGATCGCCGAAATCTAGTTATGCCAGTCAGATTCGCTGACTATATAATGGAACCTATTCAAGGAGGAAAAGAAGTTAGCCTAGTTATGATAGGAGAAATTGAAGGCATCCCTGTCTCGGAAGCACTGAAAGATAAAAGATAGCATGAAGCCATAAATGAAGAATATCAATCCATAATCAAAATGAGAACTTGGGATCTAGTGGAATCTCAAAATATGTAAAACCCTTAACTTGTCGCTGGATATTACGTAAAAAAGCAAAATGGTCGATTAAAAGCAAGGCTAGGAGCCAGAGAATTTGAACAAGAGCAAGGAATTAATTATTTTGAAATATTTAGTCCTTTCGAGTGTCAAGTGGCAATTCGACTAATTTTCAGTTTTGCAGCTTCGAATAAAATTAAATTAATGACTTTTGACATAAAAACTGCCTTTTTGTATGTAAATTTAAGGGAATAAATTTATATGATGCAGTCAGAAGGTGTCAATCACGGTACAAATCGTATCTGTAAACTGAACAAAAGCATTTACGTTTTAAAACAAGCACCCAAAAACTGGAATAAAAAATTCTCGAAATTTCTGAAACTCTAGGTTTCAATAATACTGATGATGATCCCTGTATTTACTATTGTAATGATAAAGTGTCATAGTTGCTGTATTTGTAGATGATGGACTTGTTGTAGGAAAAAACAATGACAACCTACTTGAAGTTTAAAACGAATTAAGCAAGAAATTTGAAGTTACTTAAGATGGAATGACTCAAGAAAATTTATCGTATCTTGGTATGCAAATTCAGAATAATCCATTTGGAATATTTGTAAATCAACCAGAGTATACTGAGAAAATTCTACAACGTTGTAAGTTCGACATGTCAAATTCGGTATTCACTCCAATGTAACGTGGAATGATGAGAGTTCAAGAAAACTATGTAAATGACAAACCGCTACAAAGCTTAAAACCTTATCGTGAAGCCATAGGAAGTCTGTTATATCTAGCGACGATCTCTCGTCCAGATATTAGTTTTGCTGTAAATTATTTAAGTAAATTTAATAGCAGACCAATGACCAGTCACTGGAAAATGAATAAACGAATCTTTTAAAATTTAAGAGGAACCATATTTTCTAGAATATTCTTCAATGGAGTCAGACTCTGATTACGGTGGAAACATTATAACTGGCACTCGACCAGCGGAGTTCTCATTATGAGAGGAGGCCCTATTGCCTGGTATACTCAAAAGCAACGCCTTGTATCTACTTCGACGGCCGAAGCAGAATATAGAGCAGCTGTTTCATCAATTGACGAAATTTGATAGATACGAAGAATAGCAAATGAACTTGGAATTCCGAACTTAAATCAACGAACGACATTATCCATTGATAATCAGTCTGCCATTCATATGTTGAAAAACTCATAGGAGGGAAAGATAACAAAAGGCAAGAAACTTATAGAAATTCCTAGAAAATTTATCCAAGAATATATTGCTAAGACAGTAGAACCTAAGCCTGTTAAAAGTTCCAATCAACTTGCTGATATTTTAACTAAACCTTTGAATCGCAAGACATTTGAAGAGTTGCGATCACATATAATTAAGGAGGAGAGATGAGTGTTAATTTTTTTAAATTTATTATTCAGACTTTGATGAATGTGTTCTGAGCGTGAGCATGCAAATATTTTGTAAAGATCTTAAATGTTATAATTTCGAGAATAAAAACATCATTGTGTCATGATTATTTTTTAAGGGTACGCAGTGAAATAATAATGACAGAGCGGACTTCCCATTCTTTCTTTGCTATTCCCACCTCTCCCGAAGAGATATCAAAATTAATAATGCAATTAAAATCCTCATCTTCCCCCGACCCTTTAGGTTTTCGTCCAGATGTCATTATCGCAGTAAAAGCTAGCCTAACACTTCCACTAACGCATTTATTTAACGTATTGCTCACCACAGGTTCTTTTCCTAAATTACTCAAAACTGCCAAAATTATTCCCATATATAAAAATGGTGACCATAGTGGTTTTCACAATTATCGCCCAATCTCTATCTTACTAATATTCTCAAAAATATTTGAAAAACTGTACTTCTACCGCTTATCCAATTATATTCAGAACAATAATTTATTATCATCGGCTCAACATGGTCTCTCTCCCAACCGTAGTATTGATACAGCCTGTTATGAATTAACTGAATACATATCTTTTCATATGTCCAAAAACAACTATGTTGTTTCTTTATTTTTAGATTACGCCCAAGCCTTCGACTCCGTGTCTCACCAACTTCTAATTCACAAACTAACCTCATTCTTCAATATCCGCGGCCCCCCACTTCACTGGCTGATCGATTTTCTTACTGATCGTTCCTATTACCTAACTTCCCATGATATTTCGTCTTCACTACTGATTCGCAATATAGGTGTCCCACAAGGCTCTGTCCTTTCACCATTACTATTGAACCTTTTTATCAACGACTTATCTTCAATACTTTCCTCTTCAAACTTAAACTTATATGCCGATGATGCAACCTTTCTGTTTGCAGATTCTAATATTGCAACTCTTTCCACTAATATTAATCAAACTTTATCTAACTTAAACAACTGGAACTCAGCTATCTCGCTTGCCTTAAACCTTAATTAAACAAAATAAATGCTATTTTTCCAGCGGAATAAGCTAAATGTTCCTACCGATTTGCCTATTTACTAGAACTCACACTTATTACAACAAATAATAAGTAAACTCACACTTCATTACAACAAAATTTCATCATTAATGAAGGAATGGCGTACATACCCAGCTTATCAAAAAACAAAGACGTTATACACTACCCTGACACTGTCACGGAATTCAGACGCCATCCAGAATTCCGATGACAGCGTCGATCATTTCCACACTCGGTATTTCCACGCATCGAATTGGAATAGGATTGATGAAATACTCGTAGGCAACAACATCACACGCAGGAGACGAATAGAAGACGAGAGAGCGAGGTTCGACAAGAAAAAGGGAAGAGACGTGATCTTGGCAGATGGTGTAGGGGAATCGTACGGAATGGACGAGAGAAAAGCGACCGGGGAAAAATGGCGTCTCAGTCCCCTCGACCCAAAAAGCGAGAAACCTCCTCGCAATAACCGCGGAACGGAGAAAGGAAACTCCAGTACCCGGAACTCTCACGAATTTGGAGACGTGCAACAAACACCGCCGCCGAGAGCCTCGGCATAACGAAGTCGGCGAAATCTCAACTATGCAAGGTGAGCTCTTCTATCCAATACAAGTGCGTTGGGCCTCTTCTATTCCTAAACTTCCCCGTTGGGCCTCCGCCGTATCAACGCACTTTGTGGTAAATGGCACAATTTCAATTATTTCTTTGTGCAAAACTTTACCGTTTGGTGCGTTTATTTCTTCTTCACTTCAATTCGCAAATGCGCGGACTTTGGCCTTTCGGACTTAGTGCGTACATTCATAATCAACTAAGATTCGTACTACTGTCATAAACTCAGACTATTGCACAGTTGTTGTTTAGAGCATGATTTACCGTTTAATTTTCCGTCCTCTTGACAACGTGCAATGTTGGTGACTTTACTTTAAATCTATGCCGTTTAAGAATATTTGCTATCGTCTATCCATTGCGTTACAGATCTAGTGCTGCATCAGCCCGGAAACCTACCCCCTCGAAAAGCGATTCGGGGAGCTACTTATCCTATTGTTTCTTGCCACAAACAACGATATGCACGTGATTCTTCCAGCTTTAACGTAATGTGTGTGTTCATTGTTAATCTTGTGCGACGTATCTTGGTTCGCAAGTCGTGAAGCGTATCACAGTTTGACTAAGCTTGGCTTTGTGTAACAGTGAATAATTTATCGTTCTGATTCCTCGCCGTTACTTAGATAACGGGCCCTCCAAGATTGTTGTGGGGGCGACACCTAAAACTTGTTCAGTTTGTGTGCTGGTTCATGTACAGGGATATCAAGTGTTTGTTTATGCATATGTGCTTACTTAAGTGTCTCAACCAAGTGTTGCTTTGATATTTATTCTTCAATTCATTATTCTTAGCTAGATAAAATATTTAGTTTAGGATTTTTATTTATCTACAATAAATTATTTTGCTCATTTAACCTTTTTGTCCCCACCTTATGTCATTTAATAAATCTTCAAGTCAAGTTCTCGAACCCCCTTTTCATCAAACCATGTGCCTACAGCCCTTGCTTTTTGGCAAGGGGTGTTATCGTGCTGAAACAGAAAAGGGCCATTGCCAAAGTGCTGCCAGAGAAATGGGAGTGCTGCAATGTCCAGAATGTTTTGGTAACGCTCTGCGTTTAGATGTCCGTTCACAGAAACGATTGCACCCAACTCATAACATGAAAAGCACCCAGACACCATCACCGACCCTCTGCCGAACTTCACTGTAGGCACAACACAGCTTGGCAGATAACGTTCGCCGGGTGTTCGCATACCCAAAGCCCGTCCATCCGATTGCCAGATGGTGTAGTGAGACACATCACTCCATTCAACCATTCGCCATTGATCCAGAGTCCAATGTCGTCGCTCTTTGCACCATTGCAATCTCCTCGCTGCGTTGCTGGTGCTGATGTGAGGTTTGTGGGCTGCCACTCTGCCATAAAAACCCATTGCATGCAGTTGCCTCACAGTTGTTCCCGCTCACAGTTGCATGCAGTTCCCTCAGGGTGCTCACAGTTCTTCCCGTTGACTCTATGAACGATCTTGTCAGTCCATCAGGCGAAGTGTGACGGTTTGCAGTGACCACTTTAGGAAGAGCCCTTTCGTCTCTGGTCAACATGATCTTGGGTCTTTCAGTCCTAGGCGGAACACTTGTGGTGCCTTTCTCTTTCCATGCCCGGATGACGTTGTGAATGGTTGATTTCGGGATGTTTAGGAAGGTTGACGTCTCTCTAATAGTTTTGCTTGCCAGATGGAACCCAACAAATGTACCTCTTTGGAAATCTGAAAGCTCTTTTCTTTGAGACATTCTTACAGCATTCATGCAAGCATCATCTCATAATAGCATACTCTCTGTTATGTAGTGCTGAGAAGAATACCAAGCGTGAAATTGCAAAGGAATGTCTCATTTTCATTCAAATCAGGGCTGTCCCTTGACTTTTGATAGGATAGTGTATGTCAATACACAATTAGGAACTCCTTTCCGGTTTGCAATAAAAAAGGTGGAAATAGTTTCTGAAGTTTAAATCAAACTCTCAATTAATCCATGTGGCCAGAACCCATATACTAGTTCTCTTGAATAAATTCTATTATCATATAGTTCGAAAAATGCTCGTGTGTAATGTGCTCGAGCGGTAATGATATTCAAATTCGCTTGAACCAAATTATATATTGATACTGGCTCAATTCGAGTTCTATGGAGTTCAGTTCGAGATGCAAAATGTGTCTCACATAAAAATTCATCAACTTTGGAACTGAGGTATTAACGTTCATTACAAGGCGAAGGCATTGTAAGAGACGATGAAACTCGCACGCCGCAGGAGTCGGTGTTTGAAGTGGTTTGAAGTAGTTTGAAGTGCCAAACAAAGAGTTAAGAAAGCCACTACACAAAAGTTTAGAATAAAAGGCATTCCACAAAAGGCAGTACACAAAAGTTTAGAATAAAAGGCATTCGAAGTGCAGCTTCAGAAGAGAGACAAATTGCTTGTAACACCTACAAGGCTATTACCCCAAAGACTACAGGGCATAAGTTGTTCCCCAAATACGTGGGACCCTTTCGAGTCCAACAAGTTGTTAACAGAGTATCGGCAAGATTAAAAATACCGGCACGATGGAAATGTAGAAATAAAGTTTTCCATTGTTCCCTTCTAAAGCCTTATGTAGAGATTCAAACAAAGAAAAAGCCGCCAGGACCTATAAAGGATTCTGATTACAAAGATGTGTACCGAGTCGAAGCCTTGTTGGACGTTAAGGGGAAGCAGCCGCAATGACAGTTCTTCATTAAATGGTTGGGATATCACAACCCAACTTGGGAGCCCGAAGGAAATTTACATCGCTGCAAAGGGCTCATCAGTAAATTTTTCGAAGGCCAAAGGTCGTGTCACAGCATGAAAGGAAAAAGAGGCCAGCGTAAGATAGCATCAGTGGAGCAGACAGCATCCCAGTTGGAAAGTGCAGAGATTGCAGAAACTCTTCTTAAGGAACCTGGCTACGAAAAGAAGGCCTCGATCAACTCTATCCAAGTGCAGTCTTTGCTGTTTTCAGAGGCGGCGAGCATGTCACGTGATTCGGAGATTTCAGATCATCATGAGGTAGTAGTTCATCATCCGACACGCTGGTTTTATAGCAAGACTAATAAAGGAGCTGATTGGATGAAAAAGAGAGAGCAGTGGAGAAGAAGAAAACGGAAGAGGAAAAAAGTAGAGTTCTGGAAAAGGAGAGTGAATGCGGAATTGACCGAGTTAAGTCACGAAAAAGAAAGCTCTCCGAACTTAAGGGAGGTTTGAAGGGATTCAGATGAGCTGAGCGCGATGGTGAATGCCACGCAATTCAACAGCGTAACAATGCAGGTGTTGCCAAGACAAAGAGCACATCGACGGAATCTGGTGAACGAATTCAGCTCAGCGTCTTCAACGGCGTACAAGGAGACATTGACGGCGATGGAGCATTCGGAGACAAGCGAGGACGGCCAGCTGGATAAGACGACGGCGTGCTTCTCGATATCAACGTGGGAGTCGACATTAGCGACAACGCTAATATTTCGTATGTTGTGTACGGTGAAGCTTCAGGTGAGCCGAATTACTATTGTGCCTCGCAAGGTTTTCTCAGATGTTTTGTGTAACAATTGGAACCCTGATAGATATGTAAATGGAGTTTGGCCATGTGGGCTTATTGATTATGTTGAAACACGCCTAGAATTCACTCTTGTTCGAGGATAGCCATTTTGTTAACTGTCACTGATGCTGTTTTGGTTAACTTACCGTACTTTCTTCACTCGACAACAGTACGACGGTTCTCGTTAAATTTTATCATTATTGTCTGATTTTTAATGGGATTCCTATCGTTTTTCAAGGGAACTCACAGATCACTGCTTCAGGTTAGCGGGACTGTCTCATTCTCGACTCTGCCTCTTAACGAACTCTATTAATAGCGGAATTTCAACCAAACGTGAAATTACCAGCAGCTATTGAACTGAACTGAACTGATTTTCGTTTTTTAAATGAAAGGAGCTTTACGCATAGCTGGTTTACAGAAAGCGAGCGTTGAGTTTAGCGCGAGCCACAGTTTTGTGTATGTGTTGCTGGCAAAAGGCTCCTTATCATTGCTATTAGCCTCATTGAACTTTTATTTCTACGAAAAAAAACAAGTGTTGTTTAATGGTGTATTTTAATTCAGGATTCTCGAATAAAGCAATGTTATTTATTTAGCTTTTCAATTTTATCGTCCATCCCCTTATTTAAGTCTTCCACTGACATTCTTTAATTCTTATAAATAAATATTCATGACACGTTCCTCGTTTCGAAATCTGCGCGACCCATAAGCGATAGGGAATAACTTCCCATCGTATACCTGAGTGTAGCTTCCTTGGACGCATCACATAAGATGCGTAAGTGTTTTTTTGGGTTAAAAAGTTTCAATATAGGCGAGCTCACATATGCTGTTTTTAAATTCTTGAATCCTTCCTGTTGTTGCGGGCCCCAGACGTATAACACAACTTTCTTCAAAACTCAAATAATGGCCCTGGCAGCTACGCAAATTCCGGAATAAAATACCGATAAAATTGGGCCATGCCCAAGAAGGACTTCAGTTGATAGGTGTTGGTGGGAGTTGGCCATTTCGTAATCGCCTTTCTTATTCTCTGTTCACAAGCTCTTCCCTTTCCGAGATTTTAAATCCCAGGTTTTCCTCTTCTGTTTCTCCGACCTGGCATTTAGATGGTTTAAAAAAAAGTGTTTCCACAATCTCTCGAATACCTGTTTCAACAGTTTACGTAGTTGTTGCATATTGGGGACGTACACCAAAATGTCTTCAAAGTACAACACTACCCACTTATTGATAAGTCCTTCCAAAGCCTCGTCGATTGCCTTCGTAAACGTGACGGCCGCTCCCTTTAGCCCGAACAGCATAACACGATATTCGAAGAGTCTGAAACGGGTTTTAAAGGCCGTGTACAGTATGTCGGAATCTCTCATACAGATCTGATTTTATGCCTGGAGTATGTCATGCTTTGCGAAGAGCTTGGTCGAGAACCTATCTTACAGAGAATCAGTTCTCGGTACCAGATAGGAATGTCTTTTGTCAATTTATTGATTTTTCGGAAGGCAACGCATAATCTTAGCTCTCCATCCTTTTTAACTACGAAGAAAGTAGGAGCTGGTAGTCACGTGTGTCCGGCGGAGGGGGGAGGGGTTATATGGAGATTAAAAAGGGGCTTACCTGTATGAGTGAATAAAGTGCTTGTAAAATGGTTTTGCATATTTATTTGTTGTTTGTGCGTATCCGTATTGTTGTAGTGGTTGTTGTTGTTGTTGTTTATTGTTGCGAGAAGTGTGAATAGTTCGTGTGTGTGCTCTGTTGTCGGCTACAATTATTAGTATCGTTTTCATGTTACGTACCCTCCGATAGAGTATTGTTGTGTGAATTCCAGAGAATAAGTTTTTGTGTGTGATTGGTTTTTTTTGTTGCGCGTGTTTTTGAAGTTGTTTTTTTTTATGTAAAAAATTGAGATTCCAGAGTCGGCCTCTGAACAGTGTGGACGTGAAAATGAAGCCTCCATGTTCGAACACAATGTTTAGACGTTCGAGCTGGAATAGTTGTGGTTCTTTTATTCTATTTTATTCTTTAAAATTAATTATAATTAGTGCACAGTTAATGAGAATAAATTTCAATTGTCCTGGTATATTTTTGAATTAAATAAACGTCAAGTAAATTACGAGAGTTAGCGAAGCAAATGAAGATCAGGCAAAATGGAGGTGCAACGATGTCCGACGTCGTGGTTAAGGAAGAGTGATGACTTCGCCCGTTCTGTAAAATGCAGAGTTTAATCATATGGCTGTCCTGGTTACATTGTAACATGTGAGAGACAGGAATACCGGTGAGTGGTATCTTTTCAATTTTGTATATCGACGCAAAGAGCGACGTGTTGAGCGAATATTGAATGTTCGAACTAGGCGTGTATACGGATCCTCCCACCGGAAAACACGTGAACTAAAACGAAACATTTAAACCACGCACCGCGTGTTGACTTTGAACCGTCATAACAAAAAAACTTTAAGATAATCTTGTTCTTTTAGAGCATTGTAAACTCTCCTTCTGTCATAGTATAATGTGAATACCGACCGTTTTTGTAAAAAGAAAAACTTGTATGTATCCTAATACAATTATGCCTATGAATGCTCTTGTTGAATCTGAGGAGAGAGCCGTAGCATCAGAAATAAAAGAAAGCAGTAATCTTGAGCTCAGTGTACGCACCGTAAGATTTTAAGAATACGTGTAGCGAAAATAAACACTGAATGTCTCTTTGCTTGCCAGTGGCGATCATAAAGAATCATAAACTTGATCTCGCCGCGTGGAGTGAGCATTAGCCCTCCCCTTTTATTCAGAATCCGATTGCTCAATATAATGGCATACTAACTCAGATTCAAGTCCCGGGTAGTTGAAGTGTACACGATTCCGTTTTAGAACTAAGTAATGTTAGGATATAGTGCATGCTAACATTGCACTTGATAGTGCTTGTGGGCCCTTAGAAATATTATCATAAGATGTATATATTTATGCGATCTAATGTATGTGAGAAAAGAAAATACGAATAAAAGGGAACTTAACCCAAGCTCTCGTAGTCCAATTACTGGTCTTGAACCCTTGATCGCCTCACTCTCCAGGGTTGTTTTTATTATATGCACTCAGGTGCATTACCTGGAGGGTGGGACCATCACATTAACTAGCCGTAGCCTGGTTGTCTCGTCGGTTGGCTTGCCAATCGATGGAGTTCAGCAACTTCAGGCGCGGCCAGCTGCTGGTTGGGTGACGGCCTGGGCTTGAGGGCCACCACTGGCGGGACAGCTATTTGGGGCGCGGCTGTTGGGGGACTTTGGTCTGACCCATTTGCCGATTGACCATAGCTGGTGTTCCAGCAGTTGGTGACAGCCTCTGGTTCGTTTATCCCCAGCAGCTTTTCCATCATGAAACCCCCCCGTGCTTCGGAGGGCACGTTAAGCCGTCGGTCCCGACTGCTACTGTCATCTCGTAGCAGTCGTTATTAATGGGATGGCGCAAAACTCCCTCGTAGGAGTAGGTGCCGCAGATTATCGCTTGCGATAATCTACCCTCTGTACCAGATAAGATAAGATCACATTAACTACGAAGAAAGTAGGAGATGCAAAAGATGACACAGACGGTAGAATAAGGGTTTTGCTTACCATATCTTTCAGTACTCTTTGCAGCTCCTCCTCCTCGTCCCGGGAAAGCGGATATAAGGTTGAGTTAAATGGTGCGAAATTCTGTTCTAGGTATATCTTCTGCTTTGTATTTTTCAGAGGAAGCAGGCCTGCTGGAAATCCTCTTTAAAGATGTCACTATAATCTTGCACAAGGTCGGTGCATGCTGGATGCGTGTAATTCAGTGTCGTTTCTTTTTCGAATTTTTCCTCAGGCGAGTATCGCATTCCTCTTCATTGTGCCAGTGAGGAGCCAACACTTTTTACTTCTCCGATTGATAGCACACCTCTATTTCTTCCAATCAAATGCTAAATTCTTTTCCTCTATTCAATGTAGCCCTAATATTAGACCATAGTTCTGAATATGCACATTATCAAAAATTATTTTATCTTGATAATGGCCACTTTTTACAGGAACTCTTAACGTGGAATGGGTAATTTGAGTTGGGCTATCATCTGCAAAAGAATTGACTTAGAAGGATGTAGCACGGTAGTGGACAACTTTAAAGGTGTCGACTAGCGCGTTGCACAATTATCCATTGATGTTTACGCTATAATAACGCATTTCATTAGGGATATTTTTATATACGAAGTTTAGTTTAGTTTTAGCTTTCGCACCTTGAGCCTCTGGTATCGGTTGTTTACAGTCTTTTCTTAAGTGTCCTGGGTGTCCACGTAGCATTTTCGATTGTCTTTTCTAATAGGCTTTCTGAATCGTGATTGTCTTTGAATGGTATCAACCTGCATGGGCTCGTCCATGACTTCAGGCAGCCCTTGATGAGCACAAACAACTTCTCGACGAACGCGATACTTTCTTCCACCGTGGAAACTTCCTTCATCTTTACTTGTGCCATAAGCTTATTTGGGAGTCCTTGCGGAAACACGTGTATTTTTTCTGTCTGTGACGAATCAAGCAGACCGACCGCTAACTGCCGGAAACGAGTGATGTATTCCTCTGTAATTCGGCCCGTCTAGTCAACTGCGTTTGTCCGCCTCCAAATACTTCGAGGAATTTCCTTCGGAATAAGTCCCACAGCAGAAGAGAATTGGCTTCCATAAAGTTTGCATACCATATCGCTGCAGCCCCTGTGAGGTAAGCCGGAATAACTTGCATATATTGTTGCTGAGGTATCTGTTTACAGCCTGCAACGTCATAAAATGTTTCAGGAATTGTTCAGGATCTTCCCGAGGCTTGCCACTAAAACTTGGAAAATGCATGGCCTCTACCGCCTTTTGAACCGAAGTGGCGTCCAGCCGGTCGATTGACTGCGAATCGGTCAAAATGCTCCATTATATCGTTTTGCTTAACGTTGAGAAAAGCTGGAAGGTTCCGAAGACTGGCGCTAACACTCAATAGCAGGAATAGCAGCGCTACACACTTAGAACGTTTTTCACTCATAAGAAGAAGCCTTGATAAGCTTAAGAAAGACTTGGCAACACCAAAGCTGACGAGATTCACCAGCACCATTGAAATCATCTGAAGCACTAATATGCACAAATAATAGCTTGGAACACCACAGAAACACTCATTTTATAGATAAAGCACCGCACTTGCGACATGACTTTAGTGAAGAAACACAGCACCGAAGATTTCAGTTAACAATTTTTTTTCGGAAAAGAAAAGCACCAATCACAACACTGATCTAAATTAATCTTAGCGCCGATAAACGTTGCGCAATTAGCAACCAAAAATAACACCAAACCCAGTAGACACTATACACCATTGAAATAATGTTCCTTGTACGCACTTATTAACACTGCCATAGAATTGCGTAGCACTAACACATTAAGGATACACAAACTATCACGTAGCGCTGATGCAACAAACAAATAATAAATCAAATGGTAGAATCATGTGGCCGTAGTACACCGGCTGCAACGTAGCCCGCTACTATCATGATTATTTTTTAAGAGTACGCAGTGGAAAAATATTGACAGAGTAGACGCTAAAATTAATACTTAATAATTATCTTTTATTTGTCAATACTTCTTAAGACTAAATAAAATATTTTAAAGAGTGCAAATTAATAGGTTATTAATTATTAATATTTAAATAAAGTCAAAATCTGTCACCAAAATTATTAATAGACACGTACTTGAAACTTTGATAAGACGTATAAGCGGAAAATATGAAGAAACACTGCACACAATTATGGAATATATGCTTGTAAGTAACTTATGCACTTAAGAATTCCAACCCGCTGTAGGAGCCAAAATATTCAAAGCGAAGCTAACATTTTGTACTTGGCCGAAACACTAGACGCTAAGAGGGGAATACGGTCTCTGTACTGAGCTTCTTGCTGATATCACGACACACCATCCTAAATTCATTCTCTTCGTTAATATTGTCGAAGCTCTAGTACGGGTAATAAAAGGCAGATACAAAATTTCATCATTAATGAAGGAATGCTGTACATACGCAGCTTACCAAAAAACAAAGACGTTATATGTCAACACACACTTAGGAACTCCTTTCCGGTTCGCAGATAAAAAGGTGGAAATAATAAATAGAAAAATAGCCAAAACTGTGGATACCTTAATAAATAAAGGAAAAAACAGAAAACACTACTCCACAAAGAAAAATTTTACTGACTCAGATGTACATTTCGGATTTCAAAAATCCATCATCAGTGAGTCACCGGCTGATGATGGATTTTTGAAATCCGAAATGTACATCTGAGTCAGTAAACTTTTTCTATGTGGAGTAGTGTTTTCTGTTTTTTCCTTTATTTATTAAGGTGGAAATAGTTTCTGAAGTTTAAACCAAACACTCAGATATACACTGAACGACCAATTTATTAGACACCCCGTTAATAGCGTGTTGCTCCTCCTTTAACGGCGCCTGTTGTTAAACGTACTGGCTGCCTGTTGTTAAACCCAGCTCTGTGCAAGGTGCGCCGCACCGTGTGCTCCGAAATGGGTTGGGATGCTCCCTCATTGAACTGCCCTGCAATTTGTTGTGCTGTTCCCGTCCTGTTGCTGTGTATGATTCGTGCCAGTGGGCGTTGGCCTCGTTCATCCACGGCCCTGTTTCGTCCGGAGTTGTTTGTTGGAGGTTTGCCATTAACGAAATACCCTTGACACTGTTGCACGGGAAAACCCGAGGAGGTTTGTGAAATGCTCAGCTGCGCCCGTCGAGCTCAAACGATCATGCCTCGTTCAAAGTAGGTCAAATCCTTGGATTTACCCATATTCTGTCCAGTTCTGCTGCTGATTGCAACTTGTGATCCAATGCATCCCTTTTATACACCGCTTCGGCCTGTTCCATTGTTTGCGTGTCCCATTTTCCGTAATAGGTGTCTCTAAAAAATCGATCGTTCAGTGTATTATTTAAATTGACGTACGATAGTTGTAACGTGGAAGCGTGATAGGTGAGTAAAAATACAGGACAGGTGTGATAATTAAATTGAAACAGTTTATTAAATAAGTTAGACTTTAGAGAAAACACAAATAAATTGATTTATTTTTCTTTTCACAGTAACTTTCTGTAATAGAGTAATAATACGAGGTAAGTAATTCTTTCCAGGTAAGTATATTAACTTTGTTAATTTTAGGCTTGCATTCAAAATATCAGATCATGATAAAAGTTATACATATAGTACATTAGCTGGCTGACTAAACCGACAATTTCGTTTAAACTTGCATATAACAGCTTCGTCTCCTATATCGTCAACTTGGGAAACAGCACTCGGCTCCGAATCCAACTGACGCTGACTGATGCTGACTGCAGATTAACCTTCCTCTGTGATGAGCCCAACGTAACCACAAGGAAACTGCAATCCGGCCAGGTCTTCCTCGAAACTCACGGAAAGGAAAGAATAGCAAATGTCAATAAATATGAAAGATTAAAGCAACCAGTATGTATCTTAGCACACCACAATCTTATGCACTAATAAAGACCAAAATGTTCCATTTAATAAAATGCTTGTCTCTCTAATTATTAATATAAAGCATATATCTGCACCCCCACAATAAGTAATCCGGGCGCTCTTCGAAATTACTTAATCCAATAGATAAAATATATCTTTCTCTAATCAAACAGGAAAGTTTCCAGCCAATTATTTTTATCCTTGGCAAATAGACCATCAATTACGTAATAGGTCTCTCACGGATGATAAACATTAAATAATTCTTATCTATACTAGATACTAAATTCATAAGTCTAGTAGCAAAGATATTCCCAAAAATTCCTTTTTAAGCGCAAAACCTTTGAAACTTCTTCCAAATAATTCTTAAGAAGCACAATACACATTAAGGGCTAGACAATTACGCAATTCGCCCCACTTATCTTAGAAGACAAAAATAAACACAACAGGAATCAAAGCACATATTCCTTGATGCGATTCTTTTTTTTTTTTTCTTTTTTTTTCTTTCAGGTCGCCTTCAAGAATCCTCCTACGCCTGTCTCACAATACGCCATAAAACTAAACGAAAACACTCCGTGAACTATTGCGCTGTATTCTAGCAAATTTAGTTCAGTAAATATTTCTCGACTTTCTCGAGTATTCGCTATATGGCAGCATGTGATATTAGACAGATAAAGATTCAGTGAGGATACTCGAATTGACGATGGGAATCATAACACAAAATAATGTTACCGGCAGGAGTGAAATTGGCGAAGTCCTGAAGCACTACTGAGCGGGGACGGGGCTGTCCGAAACATTCCGTCGGTCGCCATCCTTCTCGTGTCGTCCCGGCTGCTCAAATGAGGAAACCAGAAGTCGTTATCTCCTTGGTTAATTTCTGTGTAACTGCGCTCGTCCGCTCCGCTATTATTAACCAATATTCCAGCAGACTGTGCATCTTTAACCTTCAAACGACTTTTACAGGCCCTCCATCTAAAATTCGAGCCAGACGCGCTCGCTGGTTCAACCTCTTGCATCGGTAACCAATTCCTTTCTAATTTCACTCGCGCTCCCCTTCTCTTCTCGTGGTTCGGTCTCGCGCAACTCGCGACTCTCGCGACTCTCCCGAGCGTTCCATTCTCGTTTCCCGAGATGAGCTTTTTTTCTCTCGATTTCCACTTGCTATTAAAGATGATTCTTGTAGCGGAATTTTTCTTATTCTTTGAATTTTCTTCAAAATCCCGTGACAATAGTAAAGCCTAAGCTGCACTCCATGTACGCAATTAATCCATGTGATCAGAACCCGCATACCAGTTCTCTTGAATAAATTCATATAGTTCACAGAATGGTCGTGTGTAATGTGCTCGAGCGGTATTTATGTTCAAATTTGCTTGAACCAAATTATGTATTGATACTTGCTCAATTCGAGTTCTATAGAGTTCAGTTCGAGAAGCAGAATGCGTCTCACATAAAAATTCACTAACCTTGGAACTGAGGTGATAACGTTAGTTACAAGGCGAAGGCGTTGAGAGAGAAGATGAAACTCGCACGCCGCAGGAGTCGGAGTTGGAAGTGGTTTTTCTGTGCGTCGCTACTACGCCCACTTTCACTCCATTCCTTCTGCTGGTTTCCCGCCGGTCCAATTCGTAAGGATTTTCTGTCGGCGGAACCATAATAGTAAAAGAGAACGTGCTTTTAAACGTCCTTTTTACTATTATGGCGGAACCTTAGAACGTGTTCAATAACATTTAATTTCGACGCCTCAAGACAAAAGATTCCTGTCTTCCGTGACGCTCCACTATCTCTTCTGCTTTTCCAATTTTCTTTTTCCCGCGCATCTCTCTTTCTCTTCTCGTGCGCATAACCTGACTTCTGATGGTGTCGTTCATCTCGACGTCTCATCCAGTCATTACTCTCGTGGTGACGTGAGTAATTGAATCTTGAATTATGACGTCGGATAATGTCACGAGAATTTTCATTTCGTAAATAAGTGACACGATATGTAATGTTCAACTTCATCAAATGAATACAACAAATTGGATCATTGTACTCAATTCAAGTCTGGTTTATTAGACAATAAGCAATTTGTCACGGAATTTTAATGATTCCGTTGGCATAGGTGATCGTTTGCGCTCCAGAGTATTTGTAAATACAGAGCGAAAACGAAATCGACATCGGCCGCGTGATCAAGAGCATCAGCTCGCAGCAGCCAATGAGGGAGGAGCGAGCCTCTCTTCTGCGAGCTCGTCGAGAAAACATCGACGGAGAAGGAGAAGGAATTTGGCGTCGACCAAGGGAGGACGGGCCAAAGGGAAACTCCTGGCTGCGAACGACGGAAGACCTCGAGACGGTCTGGTTTTGTCTTCGCCGGAGGAGAAGGCTTGTTCTCGAGGGATTTCTACGCAGACGACTACGGAGGCGGCGAGTGCCTCGCCGTGTGATTCCTGGCGTTGCCGAGAAGCCACGTTGGCGGAGAATGCATGCGCAACAAATTGCGTTCCTCCGCAGCTAAATAGGCGTTGTGCGACGACGTTCGACGTGGTCCCTCGGGTGCTGAATGTTACGGCCGTCTACCAGGTATACAGCTTGGTGAGTGTTTCATTTTCTGTATGCCTTACGGCCGATATGGTCCGGAAAAGCTTCCCTGAACTTAGTCGCCGTAACTTGCATTTTAACACGCAAGTGTGTGCTTTTTGGCCCGGAGGTTTGCAGGCTTACTTCGGGAGCGACTTCGGCTTCGTTTTTATAAAGCCCTAAGAGAAGTGTGTGCTACCGTTTGTGCTTTGCCGTAGTTGTGTTAGGCCACATGCGTTTAGCCAGAATTTACTCGTCTGGTGACTTATTGTCATCACGCATATTTCTTTAACCTTATTTTTTTTATGTCTGCCGTTTTCCCACAGGTTCCTCTCGGGCCCTCAAATCGTTATTGTGAAAAAAATTATCTCATAGCATGTAATTTGCCTGTAACCCATTTCAAATTGTATTACTTTTTATTATTGGACTTCCCGGACTTGGAATTTTACTGATTAAGACTTATTGACAAAATTTACTTGTCAAATTCTTTTTCCCGTTTGTATGGACAGTTACATTTCGCGAGTGCGCCGTTCCGAACTTTTGTTTGCTCTTGAGTGCGCTACAAATTGTATGTGATCTGTTTCTGTAATTATGTGCATTTGCTTTTGTGTTTCAATGCTAATATTTATATTTAAGCCTTAGTAGGCCGTATTGTTGTTAATTGTTTTACTCGTTAGCATGAGAGGTTCGACCATAGGTAATTAATTTTAAGGCCGACCCAGCTAACTTGCTGTTTATCTTTTTAGCTTATATCTAATGGTTTTAGTTTTAAGCTATACAACTTGTTGGCATTTAGGCTTTTGCTCTTAGGTTTAGCAATTCTGCTACCTAATATTCTTTAAAGTAGTTTGTCCTTTGAAGTCATTTATTCTTATAGCTTTGTGTGCTTTAGATTAGCTTTTAAGCTTTGTTTTAGTTTAATTGACTATATGATAATTGTAAAGGCTACGTTAGAGCCTATGTTGTAAGTTTACTTTTAGGTGATTTTGGTATTTGTAGTTTTGACATCAATTGTCGTATTCAGTAGTTTAGCTTGTGAGCTTTGGTTAGGTTACAAGCTTAATTGTAATTGTAAAGGCTTATGTCAGAGCCTTGATGTAATTTACTTTTAGGTGAATTTGGTAATTACAGTTTTTGGACATTAAGACATTATTTGTCGTTTTCATTTGTTTAGCCTGTAAGCTTTAGTTAGGTTACTAGCTGAATTATAATGTAAGGGTCTACGTTTAGGCCTATGATGTAATTTACCGATAGGATAAGTGTACCTGGGAGCATAGGTTTAATTTGTAAGCTTGTTCGTTAAGCTTTGGTTATTTTGCACGGAGGTGCACGTAAATTTAATCTATTTATATTCATGTTAAACATTTATTTATTTACATTTTTGTGATTGTTGTGCATATCATTGCTATTGCAAGGAGGTGTCCATTTGACTCCTCTTTATCTTCAATACTTTGCTTTATTTTCAATAAACTTTATCTTTATTTACACTATTTTGTGCGCTGTTACATGCTATTTATTATTCCACTGCGCTACTCATAATTTGCTCATTAATACATGTGACACAATTATACACAACAACATGTTTTATCGTGGTTATCCGGGTTGCTTGGTGGCCAGCCACTTTTTAATGATTGCAATAATACTACGTTGACTCGCACACAGTTTTTTAGATAGTAAGCGTGTAGACTTGTTGCTTTGTTGTTTTGGAATGACAAGCTGATGGGTGTACTCGCCTTTCTTTGGACAAACACCATTTTCCTCGATTCTCTCTTCACTTGCTGTTTGATTCTGTGTCGGCATATAATCATTAGCAGTATCAGATGAATGCATGGCTTCATGCGGTGTTTTGCTCAAAACTGAAGATCTCAGAAAGATCGGGAAATCAACTCAAAATTAAGTTTTTGGTAGTTTTTCACGTAAAAATTACTCCAAATGTCATGTCATCAGATTCGAGTAAAGCCACAAAGGAAAATATCTGATGAAATAACAGATAGTGAGAAGCTGGTGCGAAGCCAGAAATTAATAAAAAAATAAAACCGAGGCAAGTTTAATGAACATTTGTGATATTTGTAGTGCAGCCGCCACGACAAAGCGAAGGACCGAAATGAATAGCTTCCATTCGCCATCCCAAAGCCCAGTGATTCTTAGCAACATTACTGCATCGGATAAATCATCGCCGCCCCTCTATAAATCAGTAAGCACAATTTCATTTCGGAGAATTACGTTTTAAGGAAAGAATTACGAAAGAAGAACTTTAATTCATCTTTACATGTTGCTTGTAAAAGAAAATATGAAAGTTTGTATTTTCATCATTCTTCAACTCTGAGCAATAGGAATGCCCTCAACGAGTGCGTGGTCAAGGAGGTCAATACACCAGCCGCCAATGATGGACATTCACTAGTGAAATTCAACGCGATAACTGACGTCGGCAGCAAGAAGGACTAGGAGATTCAATACCTGCCCTAGATTTGGATTTTCTGGTCGGTACGAGCTCACCGCGTCGGAGCAACAACAATACAATGGCCAATAACGCAATCGATATATCGCGCTGTGCGCCGCGCTTAAGCTATTGCCTACCATGGCGTGGTATTCCTATTTTGTGCTAATGAAATTTTGTTAAGATTTCATGAATAGTATTTCTTTCTACTATAACATTCATAATTCTTATTTTCCGACTTTATCTTTATTTATTATAAATCTCCGTCCAGTCGACAAACCCTTTGGTCGTCTGTGTGGTCGACGTTTTCCAGAACAACGGTTTGGTTTGTTTGGTATTAACGTCCTCTTCAACTGCTACGGTCATTTCAGGACGACGTTATAGGGGCCACAAATTTTGCCTCGCAAGGGTTCCTCTCACTGGAGCGGCACGAGAGAAGCGGCAAGGGAAGAGAAATTATACAATGGTCATAGTCACGGTCCATAGAAATTTGTAGTATCCGAAATTTACTATATCTGAGACAATTCGGAATTTGTTATATCACTGTTGAAAGGCCAATTGGTACAGTTGAGAATTCCGAATTGTTTCATTTATTTTTTTTTTGTATCAGAGTTCGTTATAAAGAAGTTCAACTGTATTATATATTGCTGAGAAAGCATAATTAAAACATAAAAAACAGAGTATACAAATAACGCTCTAGTTTTATTCATATTTGTTCAGTGTGCATATTTTCTCGTATTTATATAAAGTCTTCAAGATTAGTTTTAAATTTGATTGTCGCCAACATCGATCAGCAATATTTCAATCGAAGCGATCGAAAACCAAATTCTTGATCACGTTTCTATTCTAAAACTTGCTAATTTCCAACTGAATTATCTAATTAAAATTTAACCAAACGTATCTATTTAACGATGTAAAAAGCTGAAGGACAATAGCAATTTATAATTTCACATTTACAAAATAAAGTGCATTCTCTTTATTCTATTTCACTATAAAATTGTGATCCGCCATCATTCTTTTAATGAACTCGGCATTGAATGATGAACTCAATGAACAATAACTTATTTCACCATCGGCATTGAATAATGAACTCAATGAGTTCGAAATACGTATATGCTTAATAAAATTCTTTTGTGGATAAGAGGTTGTTGTCAGTTGGTCATGTCGTTATCCACAGTCCTTTCTAGTTTCTCATCATAATTTTGATCACGTGCTCCAGTAGTCGAACGTGACTGAATGAGCCTAACCTCGCTGAGAGCGGCAACCGGCAAAAGTTGAACAAATTTCAACTTTGTCGCCTGAGTTTTTTGTCGGCTGCGGCACTTGACTTATTTCTAGTTGGCCTTGGGCGATGCACGGGAGCAATGGCTTTACTTCCCTTCCGCAGGAAGTGCGTGATCTCAGAATTTCCCCTGAAAAATCCTCGTCGTCCTCGGCCGGGATCGAACCCGCGTACTCGAGCATCAGAGGCGATCACGCAACCACTGAGCCACCGAGGCCGATCCAGAGCAACGATGGTGATTCAATCCCTCTATGTTGCATCTGAATTTGGACAATTCTATTGATTAATTATGTGTAATTTAATTATATCATATTCATTTATTACTCTTACGATTGAACATTAACTTTTGTAAATAACTGAATTTTACTTTTCAATTAACGAACATTACCCCGTCGCCTCCTTACTCTCTCGTCACTCCTAAATACCTCTGAGTTAATTAAGGTGTTAATTAAATTAAAGGAACGTGACATCAAAGTGTTGTTTTCCTTGATTGTTCATCTACTTCATTCAATTGACTCATTATTTCTTCTAGCCATTGCAGTTACGTTACGCTATTACACGAATTTGCACGCCACTGCTTAATTGAGGAACTTGTGCTAAGACGGAAAAACTTTCATCTGTCAAATAGTCCAAAGTCTTGCTAACAAAGAGCGTCACTATAGTTCGCTAACAATATCCACGAGACCGGGAGCGGAACCTAGATGTGTGAAGAGTTGCTTAGGAAACCTCGTTTTCGACCTGATTTGATGGTGTCCTCGGTTTCGTGCATTTGCTCCATAAGGAACAGAATTTGATGGGCTGTTTTCCCACAAAGATGTGTGTGAACGCTGTTATCGAATACATAAGTCTATGTGCGAAGTCAATATAACTCGCAATCGAATACATAAATTTACTTGCAGTTTTCGCCATTGCTGTATATAAAATGTTGCTGTAAAATTAAAAAATATATTTTTATATTGTTTGATTTCATATATCATGTGTTCCGCACCTTAAAAAAAAAAAAAAAGAAGAGTTCGAATACAAAGAAATTTCTAATTCAGTAATGACCTTTATAAGTTCGTTGAACAGTGAACTTTACAGGACGGAAATAAAGTTTGCGAATTTAACAGAGAAAAAAATTCCAAAATTATATCGGTCAGTGACTTCGTCCCTTGTTCGCCAGTAATATCTGTGTGCTTATTTCGGTTTTCCGAAACGTTACTCAATGGACTATATTGCTGAAACCTCTCGGAGAGTAAGAAAGTAATAAACAGATACTGGCTAATGTGTGTTATTCCTTATTTCAAAATATTAAAACCTTTGAAGCAAGAAACTAATGCAAAATAAAAATCAGAAACCATTCTAGGAGTGTTCTTCATTATTATTCTACCATTTTATATTTATTTGCTTTTTAAGTTATCTATTGACTATTGTTTCGCTATTGAAAAGTTTATTATACTGTATAATAAACCAAATCGTAAAGCTCGAGATCATTATTTGACGTCGTGCTGGCTTTAATACCGGTATCTGAAAGTCAGGGTTTTTAATATAAATTTTTATTATTAATTATTAAGAATTTATCGTTGGTTTTTGAGCTTCTTTTATTCATTAACAAATAATAAAATCATCACTGAAAACAATATTAAAATCACGTTTTATACAAAGTAATCCAGTGAGGTATCAAAAATGCATAATGCTCTTGCGCTTTTATCAGATTGTTAATTATTTTTTCAAAATCTATTAAGTTTTCTATTCTTTTTCATATTTAATACATTTCTTGCCACAGTTTCCAATTCTTGATTTTTCCTGTATGTTAAATCCTTTATCGCTATTGCCAAGTAACATGCACACAAAATTGCAAATAGCTGCGAAAAAAATCAAATAACTTATTAGAAAATTATTTGTTCTCCAGAATTTTATTACATAAGGGCTTTAAATTGGATGTAAATTTTACCTGTATGCAGGCTGTTCCTATTCCAATCCCACCAAGTATCACGATATTATTATTGAAGGAATCTATAAACCAATTGTAACAACCCTAAAAGAAATAAAAAATATTTAAAAAAACTTTAAAAGCTATTCAGTAATATACTCAAGCCCTAAACGATATATGGAAAAAAGTGTGCGGGTACCAGAGATATTGAAAATATGTATATTTTTACATGCATTTTAATTGCTTGGCCTCACACTGTACTCTTTTCGGGATGGTCTCAATCAATTTCTCATGCGTGAGGCTGATACGTTGTGCCATGCATCCTTTAACATGGCATGTAGTTTCGACCGGAAAATAGGGCATGTACGTGATTTTGTACACAAGCCTTGCACAGTTGATCAAGGATTCCCAATTTGGTCGCTATAGATTACACAGAAACGCTATTAAAATGACCAGTCTTTTGGAAGTTCGATAACTCAATTCCCTAAGTTTGGTTGCAACAAGCTCTTAACAATGTGCTCTGTCCTTTCAGCTTCTTCGTAGCATTCACCCCAACTTCTACTATATTTTTTCTCTGCTAAGGTGATACTTTTTATCTGTGTGGGACATAATTACTGTAGATATCTTCATAAAGCTTCCGTTGCTTTCACAGATAATGCATTTTCTATAATTATTTTTATGCTCATAATTTTCATAATAGATGGATTGGCTAATATTAGCCAGACTGTATATTCTAGTATCATTGACCTTGTTTCAGAAAAAAAACTTGCACTTCCAAATCTTAAATTTAAGTATCTTTCAATAATCTGGTTTCGCTTTGACTGTGTCCATCTTAGGATGAGGACATCTGTCTCCAGTTTATGCTCGACAACACCATAAAGGAATATATGACGTCATTCAGGCAAGTCAGTATTTGAAATTTGGTAGTTTCATCAAATTTCACACGTTGGAAAGGATTTCTTCCAATTCCATATGATCCACCTTCATATCAGCCTATTACAACGCTGAAGAAAATAAAAAAGTAAAAGACATGTCAATTGAAAGATCTGAAGCAGCATTTCTCATAGAGTGCGCTCCGTGGCGAACCGTGCAATTAGCCATCAAAGAGTGTCGTTTTTCACGATAATTACGCCAGTCACATTCAATAAGTGTAACAAACAAAATTCTTCCTCTTTTCCCGGTTATGAATGAAACAGTTTTAAATAGTATTCATTATGTATTTATTATCTCTTTGATTACTCATTGAAATTGTCAATCTCTGATATTTATTTCATCAATCCATCACTTTAATACTGATTCTCCATAGGAATTTGCCAGTCTGGTGGCCGAAATGCAAGCAGAGGGAAGTCACATAGGAATTTTTCCTTTTTATACAAGGGAAAAATTTGAAACGTTTCAGAGAATCCAATTGAAACATGAAAGATCCATAAACCAATAAACTGGTTAAAAAATATTAAAATATAGATTAACAAGTCAGGCAACCGAAATGCCCAGGACCGATAGGATTTTAAAGCATTCGAGAACAAAAAGGAAAGCATTTGATTTCTAAAGAAGCCTTTCGTTGTTAAGAATCAGATGAAGTTGCTAAGGATGCCTCTGGTATCTAAGCAAGGCGTACTTCTAAGGGAAATGTATAGTTCAAACAGAATAAAAATACCTGAAAATTTAAATGGAGAAGGTAACAATTCTCTATAGATTAAATCATATACGAATCCTTTAATTTGTAAGCATTCCTATTTAATGAAATAAGCGTTAATTGTTGAAGCGTTCAGTGTAAGGGTCAATTGTTTCTTCATAAACTATTGCCAACGCTTTTCTACATAGGCACGTAGCATTGAAGGAATGATTAGCTACAAGCTATTGTTAAAATTTGCCTAACAAAAACTAACTATTGATAATATAAAGCGTAAGTACTTACATGCCATATCTTAGCAATAAAAGTTTTCAATGGTTTCATAATGGTATCATTAAAACACGAATCTTGGAACCAATTTCGATTATCATTAATTTTACGTATAAAGTTGTTTGATATATTACATGCCATATTTTAGCATTGACAGTTCCAATGAACCATAATGGTTCCACGACACTAGGTGCCTTAGAACCAATTTCGACTATCATTAATTTTACGTTATATTCATTCATGGCACATCATTCCAAGTTGCTTGATATATTACATGCCATATTTTAGCAGTGAACGTTCTAATGTACCATAATGGTTACAAAAACCAGGTTCCTTGGAACCAATTTCGATTATCATTCATCTTACGTTATATTCATTCATGGTACATCATTCCAAGTGGTTTGATATATTCAATGCCATATTTTAGCATTGAAAGTTCCAATAAACCATAATGGTTCCACGAAACCAGTCGCCTTTGAACCAATTTCGTCTATCATTAATTTTACGTTATATTCATTCATGGCACAACATTTCAAGTCCATTGATATATTACATGCCATATTTTAGCATTGAAAGTTCTAATGTACCATAATGGTTACACTAAACCAGGTTCCTTGGAACCAATTTCGACTATCATTAGTTTTACGTAATATTCATTCACGGCACATCATTCCAAGTCGTGTGATATATTACATGACATATCTTAGCATTGAAGGTTCCAATGAACAATAATGGGCCACTAAACCAGCTGCCTTGGAACCATTTTCGACTCTCATTAATTTTACGTTATATTCATCCATGGCACCTCATTTCAAGTCGTTTGACATATTACATGCCATATTTTACCATTGAAAGTTCCAATGAACCATAATGGTTCCACGAAACAACGTGCCTGTGAACCAATTTCGACTATCATTAATTTTACGGTATATTCATTCATAGCACATCATTGCAAGTCGTTTGATATATTACATGCCATATTTTAGTATTTAAAGTATCGAATGGACGATAATGGTTCCATTAAACCACATACCATTGAAACAATTTCCACTATTATTAATTTTAGGATATATTCATTCATTACATATCATTCCAAGTTGATTGATATATTACTTGCCAAATCTGAGCTTTGAAAGTTTCCCCTGAACCGTACTGGTTGCATGAAACCACATACCATTGAACCTATGTCGACTATCATTAATTTTAAATTAATATTCAATCATGACATGTTATTCCAAGCTGTTTGATATAATACATGCCATATCTTAGCATTGAAAGTTTCCAGTGGACCATAATGGTATCACTTAACCACATACCCTTGAACCAGTTCTGACTGATATTGACCAATCAAGGAAGACGATCACGTGTCTTCACTTAATTCACAAGCTTTTTCTCTGCTTTAGCTATGGAATGCCAAAGGGAGAACAGCATTTGGCAATGCACAGGCCATTTATACATGGAATTATATAGTGAAAAACGTGGTCCCCTATATTATTTTTGACGTTTTGAACCGGAAGTAGTTCAATTTTTTCCACCAACAAAGTAAGTCTTCCGATTTCCCTAAGTTGTCGAATGGCGAAAACGGAAGTTGACAATTCGGAAGCGTACGAAAGCTAGAGCACTAACAGACAGACGGACGGACAGACGGACGCACATTGTGAAAACATAAGTACCTACCGGTCCTAATAAACACACGTCTGGCAGGAGAGAATCAAAACATTACAAGCATACCAACAGATTTTGCAAACACACAAAACTCAAAAAAATATTAAATAAACATAATAAAAGTAACATCTTTGTTAAAAGCAAAAGGTGGCGACATAATAATACAACTGAGTGAATTTAAATCTAAATCATTCAAAGTTATCATTTAACTCTATACAAGATGTAGAGGAAATTCCCAAAACATTCCAATAACTTTAGAAGTAGGTGCCGGAGTCATAAAGCCAGGTCTATCTACAGGAAAGTGCACGTGCCCGATTGAATAATAAAAGTATTCCCAGATTCTCTACTGCAAGCGCCTGGAAGTTACGAACACTAACTTTTGACCAGAATTAATATAGAAAATATTCATATTACAAAATTGTAGAGGGTCACCGACCTAGTGCAAATCCTTATATAAAGACAACAAAAATATATAAATGTAAAACTGAGCAGAAAAGTCCATGTAGTGGACACTTTTTGGACACTGTACCTTGCAATATTTATTTTACAGTAGCAAAGGCACAAACTCGCAATATACGATTGAATAAAATTAAACAAAACAACTAAATGCTAATCCGATCATTCCCTCTCCCATTTTCCAAGTATTCTTAATGCAAAAAGTAAATATTAGATAAGTAATAAATAATAAAATAAATCAAAAATAAAAAATAATAAATAATAAATAAAATGCTGACGTTTCGGATAGAGGCTGTTCTTTGTCAAAGCAAGAAGGATAGTTCTCTAAATCAAGGAGAATATTAGAAAACTATCCTGAACTCTAGCTTACTTTACACGCTCGCCCAAAAAGTAAACCAAATGAGGTACACTGAAATGGGAAAGAAGCCTGATGAACATCTTAAGTCATCCAGAGAAGAGTCCCTTCGTGGTTGGGACAAGAATCAGATTGCAGATTTACGAATAGCGAACCCCCCCAAAAAATCTAGGATCTAGGAGATCCAGTAGATGGGGAAGTCGGGCTTGTTATTGTCCTCAAGAATGACATCCAGGATATGACAGGGTCCTCGAAACCTGATGGGACCCCTAATAACGAGTGAATGGTCCAGAATACCAGCAACTCTGAAGTAATGAAAGTAGTGCTTATTTATAGAGTAGGGGGGGGGTGGAAAATAGGTATTGGAGGGAGCGAATGGGAAGCCTGGAAATGAATTAGAAGACGTGGTGGGATAGGACAAAAAAAAGACTAATGGGAGGAGACAGTGGAAAAGATGTGATGGATAACACATACATAATCAAAATAGCAGAAATGCCGAAAGAGAAGAGGAATGAAATAGTCGAATTCCGCACATAAGAGTACCTGATGAAATGCAACTACCTAACAAGCAGGTCCGACTTCAAACAAAGAATACAGGATCGGACAAAAAATGAACATGAAAGAAGGAAATTATGAAAAATATAGTGGAAACAATGTAAAAAGAGAAAATATTGTGAGAAAGCTAAACATAAAGGATGTGGAAAAACTAATGAGAGATAGGAGGGGGAGGGGGAGAATTATAGAAAAGAATAGACGAGGGCCTAGACAGGTCTGCGACAAATTAGAGGATAGCTGGAGTGGCCGGGAATATGGGAAATGTAATGAGGGAATATCGCCTTTGCTAAGGTTAATGGCATTAGGGGTTAGGGAATGGAATTTCCAAATAAGAAAAGCCTCGAATTGCTTTCTTTCATTTTTGTTATGGGAGTTATTGCGAGGAATATAGAGGTTGACATTCTTTAAAGAGTGACCAGGGGAATTATAGTGCTATTCAAAAATATAAGACCAGGCGTATTTTTGTGCTACAGAAAAAACAGACGCATCATTTTTTCTGACAATTTTTATATCCGTAATGAACACAAATGTCAAACAAAACTACGACTTTGGATGAAGTAAAAATAATTATGGAATAAGTTATGCAAAAAAAACACACACAAAAAACACATGTGCAAAAGTATAAGACCATGAACAAACAACACTGCAATCATTCTTTTTTAGTATTTAGTGATTCCTCCAGAGTTATGGATTATATCAAAAATACGTTCTGGCATGGACTCAACCAATTTCAGTAAAGTTTCACATGAAACTGACTCCCACAGAGCGAAAATTGTTGATTTCAGTTTATCAGTCGTTTGAAACTGCCGCCCATCTTTATAAACATCTCTTACCAGTAAACCTTAAAGGTTTTCAATGGGATTCAAGTCCGGTGATCTTGCGGGCCATGGAAGAAGCTTAATATTTTGTGTTTGAAACCACAATTTCATCATATGGTAGGGTGCGTTATCTTGTTGAAAACAAAACTCGAGCCCTCCTAGAATTTCACCATAAGCCTGAAGTTGCTGGTCTATCATCTTCTAACACTCCACTGACGTCATGCTTCCATTGATAACAACACAATCCGTTTTTCCGAGAGCAGAAAATCCACACCAAACTATGACTGGCTCCTCCTCCCATTTGGTGGCTCATCTTCACTGTTGTGGCTTACCATAGATCGCGCCAGTAATAGTGAATGTCATCAGGCCCGTCGAGATTAAACTTCTTCCCATCAGAAAAAATTACAGATTGCCATTCATGGCTCCATGACATAGTTTTACGGGCAAAGGACAGACGTTCTGTTTTGTGTCTTGGTGTTAGGGGCGATGCTCTGTTTTCGTTACAGTATCGTATGTTCTGTGAAGTACTCAGAACTCTTGTAATGGTGCTCGTGGAACAGAGTTCATGGTGGATTGTATTTTCGCTGCTGACATTTTTTCCTTGGTAGCAAGAGCACAGATGTGACGACGAGATCTTTCAGAAGGAAGTTTTGGTCTTCCTGTCCTAGGTTTCACATACCCATCATGTCCTCTGGCTAATACATTGGCAACAGCACATTTTGAACGACTAACCGTTGCAGCAATTTGGCGGTGCGATTTCCCACTATCATATAGTATCTAAATTTGTTGGATTTCAGATTCGCTGAGATGTGTGGCCTTAGGCATTGTCTATAAACCGCTGTATGTTCCTTCTGATTGTACTGAAGTTCGATTAAACAATGCCAAGAAAACATCCCCCAAACCATAATACTGCCGCCACCAGCTTGAAGTGTTGTGGCGATGCAGGTGCGGTCCATGCTTTCATGTTGTTATCTCCATATTCTAACACTGCCATCTGCATGATGCATTTGAAATCGTGACTCATCGGAGTTGTGCCAGGTTCATTTATATGCAAAAAGTGGTAGGACCGTTTCCTTTTTTCAGGGTTGTCGTATACTTTCACACATTTGTTTTTTGTTTTTTTTTTTGCATAACTTTATCCAGAATTATTTTTACTTCATGCAAAGTTGTAGTTTTGTTTGATATTTGTGTTCATTACGGATAAAAAAATTGTCAGAAAAAATGATGCGACTGTTTTTTCTTTAGCAAGAAAAAAGCCTGGTCTTATACTTTTGAGTAGCACTGTAATGTGTTTAGCGACAGGGGTGTCAGCATTGTTAAGGATGTCGAACGTATCTCTGGCGGCGAATCTTCCCATTCGTTATCTCTAATACATGCTTTTTCCTCCCCCCTCAACATTATCTCACTCCTTTCATTACTTCAGGGTAGTTGTCTAATACTCTCCTTGAAATAGAGAATTTTCTTTGCTTTGACAAAGGATAGCCTTTATCCGAAACGTCTTTATTATTTTTAATTTATTTTATTTTTTATTACTTATCTATTATTTATTGTATTCCAGGGTTCTTGTGTCTCGTTCTTCTTCCCTACATCCGTCTAATGCAAAAAGTGGAGTTCTACTAAATCGATTAGACTCTACAACTTTTTATGTGGAATTTCTTTTCTTTACTTATGACGGCTCAAAGGTTAGTTTTCGTAACCTCTAAATTAGATGCGCTGGGCGTACCTTTATTCCATCGGGCACGGACACTTTCGATACCTTTATTCGATAGATTGACTTTGACTCTAGCATAGCATATTTTGTTCTAAAGTTATTCGACTGTTTCGCGAATATCTTCTACAACCTCTATATCTTTGCCTCAAGATATCGACCTCCAGCTCAGAAGATAAGAAAATCATTTATTCACATTCACCGGTCAATCGAAGTTTTTTAATTCCAAAGGTTTTTAAGAGTTTTCTTGTTTCTTAAACGAGCGCTATCACCAAGTAACATCGGTAAGTACAAAGTTCCTTCATCTTTCTTTGGAGAGAAGGATTTCGACTGCTTCCCTCCCTCCTCAAGATATAGTTCTGACACTTTAAGGTGAAATGGAAACGTTCACTTTATCGCGCTCAATAGATAGGGATAGGTAGCGAAATTTTTTTTAAATCCTGGCACATCAACAATAGGCTGCAACGAGCAGTTGCGAGCAGGCTTGAGTGGATAAAAGGAGATCACAGATCGCGCATGACGGTAAAGTGCATACTATCTCTATGACGTCCCTTCCTATTGAGCGCGATAATGTGAACTCTTCCATTTCACCTTACAGTGTGAGAACTACCACATAAGTCATGTATTCATCGACTATTGCTTTTCTCCCCCTCAATACTCTCGCGTAAATGCGAGAAGGTTCATTCCTATGGTCTCATAATCGATTCGCATCATTTAGCATTTATTTTTAGTACCTATCGATTGAATCTCCCTCTTGATCTTCCAGATCGGGCCTTCTCGAGATATGACGAGATGATCGTCTTTGTAATAACAGAAGCCCACAGTGGCATTGCAAGCGTCCCTTTCGTATACGTCTTTACCACGCTTGCCATAAAGCGCAGAGAAGCGGCAATTGGCTTTTGTATGACCAATCGATTTGCAAGCATTTTTATCAACGTATCGGTTGAGGCGCGAAACATCTAATCCTAACCCGTAAATAACCCAAGTTTAATATATTCAAGTAGAGTATTTCTTAATTTAAAAGTCAATTGTTTTGTACCGCCCCCGCGCGCCCATAATGAAATTAAGACTAAACATGCCTTATGCACGGGAAACAGGGTACGGGTTGTTTGACTCGGTTAATCTAGGGATGTGGAGCAGTGTGAACAAATGACTGTATACACAAAATCAGACAGATTAATATACAAGGATTTGGGGCCACGAATAAATAATCATCCATAAAAAGTAAACAATTAAGAAAACAAAAGACAAAAACTATATAAACTAAATTTCATTCAATATTTTAAAATTCATTAAATGTACTTAACGCCTATTCTTATCCCATGACAACCTAAACTCTTGGGCAGGATACTTAACTGGCGTCTTGCATTTTCACAAGTGTGTTAACCGGTTGAATCATTCCCAAAGGGTGTCACTCCTTGTTCAAGACTGACAACTTACAAAATCAGTACAATCACTACTTACTGGGTGCCCCTTGCGCCCATGTGATAACCCACTTAACAAATTAACGTACAGAAAGCGTCATGGGTTTCTTTTTTTTAGTTCCCAGAGAAGAAACACTGTAAGCTCAACTAGGTAAGTATTCACAGTATCATATTCGTACAAGCTAATTCCTTTACCGTTGACGCAAACTGACTTCATCAAACTCGATGAGTTATGCCCATGAGTACCAATCATAGCCCGCTAAATTACCAAACAATATTGGCATCCTTAGCCCTAGATTCAAACACCTAATAATGCAATATATGTCCCCTTTACTCCGTAAACCTGTGTAAAATGCTCAGCTTTACAGTCACAAAATAAATGTGCAATTAGTACCTCTACGACTGAGCAATAAATGCTCTTAAACATATTTTTAGCATTATGCTAAATTTACAATATCAATTACATCCCTTCATCCTGGACTATATTTTAACCAGTCTATTCATTCAATAGGGTGTAACAGATCACAATTAGCTACCAGTAGTGTAACTACATCCATTTTCAATGCCAAGGAATCCAAAAAATGCACAACAAAACAACCAATTTCATAATTCAGGCTGCATACGGGCAAAAGCTCCAGAAAATTCACAGATTAATCTCATAATTCCAATTTGCAGCAGCACTGATTCCATTAATAAATCAAACCAGTTGTCTCACCATATCGGAAATCCACATATCCACACTGATGGCAGGCAAATTAATGGCCTGATTTGAACATCAACATGACGATGAAAACAACGGCAACAAGGCGTCGATGCACACTTGCCCAATGCAAGAATGTCCTCTCAAATATATTTGATCTTAGTAGCGTCTTTGAGTGAGCTATCAATGGGGAACAACTGTTTGAGTGAGCCATCAAGCACTAAAAAGTTTCAAGTTGAACGTTCATGTCATTCACTGATTTTTTCTGGCTTGAGCATATATCGACCCGAATCAACTGCTTCTCCAATTCAATCTATCACCAATCTCTTTCTTCTGCACACATTTAAATGCCTGTTTTATTTTTATTTTATCAGCTCGGGCCTTTTCATTTATATTTTTAACAAAACGCACTCACGAACGTGAGCAGACAACAAATTACTATTTACAACAATAGCACTATTGTACAACAATAATAAATCAATTAAATGCTTAAGATATTACTTAACATTTCAACACAAAAAAAATCAACCGAATTATCAATAATTAATATAAACTTAGCTAATCACATTTTATGCAAAAACTTACAAATAAGAAAAACACACGACGTGACACGCCACAGTTTAAAATGATTCAATTACAATTGTTTTTTATTGCAATAAGCAATGTGTATTATATGTTATACATTATCAATACTTTACTTGATTGCAATTAAACAGCTATCCACAAAAATCTTTGAAAATTTAATTTTTGAGAAAATGGAGTTACGGACGGACTAACGATTGATCAAAGCAAAAGCATAAAACACCTTTCGTTACATAATTATTGATACTTATATGCTTTAATTAAAAAAACGATTATTACCTCTTGTTTTTTAATTTCCAGAAGAGTGCAATTTGCCTCGAAAGATTTTCCACAACACGATCCTGGTATATCCAAGTCATGAGTAATCCAGTCTTCGTAACTGTGAATTCCACAACAATTTCCCTTGTAAAAATTAAACGAACATCTATTCAATTTACTACTTAAAATGAAACAAGTATTTTAAGAGTTTTTTAAATTTAGGCATTGATTTCTGATTACTAGTTTTCGCAAACCCATACAACTGAACTGGCAAGTTCATTTGGGATCTTTCACAAATACGTTTGAAAAAATAATAACTTAACCCCCCCCCCCCCTGCCAAATGAACGTACATAATATATTCGAATACTCCATTTAAAAGAGGAATCTTTTCACAAAAATAGAGCCACAACGACGTGCATACAATATCCGACCGAGAAAGTGAAACACCCTGTAAGAGATATGGAAGCTTTATGAAAGCTCTTTTTGCATGAAAAGTATATTGTAAATAAGCTGTGATCTACAAATCAGGCACCAGCGCTTGACAAAAAGGGTTTACACACGTGTAGTAGACCTTACTGAATATGACAGAGTTCACTAAATGGTGTGCTCCCTTCTGGCATTCAGGTAGGCGGCAATTCGATGATGCAAAGTGTCATAGGTGCCGTATATTGTCCTGAGTCACATTCCGCCATTCTTCTTCCACTTAACCGAGAATTCAGCAAGGGTCATCGCAGGTCGCGGGCGCCCAGAAGGCCCCACATTTGATGAATAATATTTTTCTATATCATATCTTTACTTACCCTTTTTTGGAATATGATAGCCTCCAATAACAATATCATGATCTAGTATTCTTCTACTGCCTGCGTACAGTTATGTGACTTAATCTGAAATTTTTTTCACAGTATATTAAACTGAATTAATACTTCAGCTACCGATTACGTAAGATCTCAATACCACGTAGAGCCTATTGAACAGTGGCTGCGGTATTTGAGCGAGCATTATCCTGCTGTAATATGCCATTTGGTATGTGTTGGAGAAATGGCAGAAAATGGGTCTGAAGAATCTCACAGATATGCCAGTAGGCTGTCATTGTATCCTGCACAAACACCAAACCAATGCATGCCTACATCATAACTCCAGGTGTAAAACCTCTATGACGTTCTGCAAGATGTGCCGAATGGCGAAGCAATATCTCTGCGACGTCATGCATTAATGCGTTCATCGTTGCGACCGAGAATTAACCTTGGTGAATCTGAGAATGCAAACCGTCGCCAATCTTTCCTCTAATCCTAAAGTTCTCTATACCACAGAAAACGTGCTTGACGATGGATCGATGTCAATGGCAATCTAAGCAGAGGACGTCGTGCCTGTAGTCCACTTTCATTCAGACGTATCCGAATGGTAATATGGGACACTGCTCCTTCTAGAACGGCCGCACACATTCATGATCTGTGTGGATGTCAAGGTTGGATCCGCTGTCGCACATCTTCTGATACTCACGGCTGTGTGGTACAACGCTGACTGCCAGAACCTTATTTCTTTCACGTGTGGTCTTCCTCTTTCCAATTTGCTACCATAAGTTTTTTATAAAATGCATATACGAATTATTATAATTAATGATCCACAGAGATAAATGAGCATTAAAAAAAAGTTTATTTATCCATCGATGTCCAGGCATCCTAGGTGATCACTCATTACTGTCAGTAATCAATACCAGCAGCAATTTTGATTTTTCTGTCCGTGTAGTAGCATTTTATATGACACGGGGCCATATGAATATCACTAGTTATGGTTACGTCATTCCGATGTCACTAACATCACTTAAACATCTTTTCGGGTACTACTTATTGGCAAAGTTATTTGTTCTGTAACATTTTTTGGAGTGTTTCACTTTCTCTGTCTATCAGTGTAGTTTCATAACCCCCTCCCCGTTTTACCGTTTACTTTTGTCGCAGTTTCGAAATCTCCCCGTATTTACCCCCCCCCCGTCAAACGAACACATTTTGTGAATGATCTCTTTCGTTCACACAAGAGTTACATACTATTGAAATATTCTAAGATTAA
>JAHWFO010025890.1:97185-122331 GCA_023313115.1 Rhysida immarginata
ATAGAAAGAAGATGTTAATTTGTTTTTTATTGGGTCTTAACGCATCTATTTTTGCGGAATTAAAGGAAAAAGTATTAATACTCAAGATTTACACCCAATTCTCATTTTATGAGAATATGATTCCATCTATCCCAAGATATGATTATTATTCCATTAGTAGGGCGAATAAACGTGGTGGGGGCGTCTACCTATATTTCTTAAAGTCGTTATCAGCATATACAGGGTGTTTTTGAATTGAGTACAGATTTTTTGGGAGATGATAGAAGAGGTCCTTAGAAGTATTTTTTGTCATATGAACATGGGGTCCCCGCAGCTCCGTTTACTTACAATACAGCATTGAACAATCAAATGACACCGGGACGCAATGTGCGTTGGTAGGCCTAGATTATTTTATTTTTAACAATTAACACCAGAGACAAATGAAAGTAAGAGACTGGCAGTGACCTCCCCTCTAGTGGTGCCTTCGCGCCGCCATATCGGGATTGGCAAGAAACAGCTGATCGCCGTAGGCAATGCATGTGAATCAATCGCAAACATTTATTTTTTCTAAGATATCTCAATGAATTTATTATGGAACCACCAGAAAAACTTGCTCTATTAAACAAAAAAATAATCATTCAAATCGGCCCATCTGATAAAAAGTTATTTGATGATAAATAAAGTTATTTTTAAACATAAAAAAAAAGTTTAAATGAAAAAGGAGGAAGATATTATATTAAACAATTAACTAGGAAAATTCTCCTCTATAAATTATAATTTTAAAGTAAATAAAATATACAGATTATATCAAATTACCTTTGATATGGAGTATAATAATAACTCACCGGATCATATTAAGGTTACTTTCTCTTGTCTCTCTTCTTATTTCGATCTGTATCTGTTTTGTTTTTTGTTTTGTTTTGTTTTGTTGTTTGTTTTTTTATAATTTATATTAAAAAGCAATTAATTTACGAAAATTCTCCTTTATAAATTCCTTTATTTAAGGTAAATAAAATAAAATATACATATCAACAATAAATTGGATTATAATTAATGAACTGTATATTTTATTTTATTTACTTTAAAATTATAATTTATAAATGAAAATTTTCGTAAATTAATTGCTTTTTAATAAAAATATAAAGAAAAAAGCAAAAAACAGATACAGATCGAAATGAGAACAGGCAAGTGAAAGTAACCTCCTCCCCTCCTTTTAAAATAACCCTCATTGTTGTTCTGGCGCGAATCTATTGTTTCATAATTTATGAAAGAAAAAACATGCCTGTCAATTGTTGTGCATATAATTGCACAAATCGTTTTTTAAAAAGATCCAATATTTCATTTCACAAGTAATCATGTGTATTAATAATATGTTAATAGTTTATTACAATATGTGGATTTTAATAAACTGAGAATTACTTTCACTTGTCTCCGGTCCAATTATTTTATTCAACTGAGAATTATTTCTTCCTTTTTTTGTTTAAAAAAAAATTGAGTACCTTTTAAAAGTATTTTAGGTTACCAGATTTTCTTTTAATTTAAAATTTTAAAATCAATTAGCGAAAATTTGATAAATTATGTTAGGTTTGTTTATCAATAGTAAGAAACACTTTTAAATATCTTCCCAGTTTAAATGTTCTGACTTTATCAACATTCCATTATTGTCAGATAAACAAAAATTAAAATGACATTTTTTTTATTTTCTTAAAATAATTTTGTGACACAGCTTGTTAAATTTTTTAAAGTATAAACATCTAATTGATATTTCAATAAAGATAAGTATTGTGATAAACATTTTTATTGTGATGAATGCATTAAAAAACAACTGTCACTCAATAAATGAGCACCAAGCTCGTATAACCAGGTATAATATTTGCACAATAGATTTCCAAAGGATGGCATTCTTCGTAAAAAGTGGATACATCTTATTAGGCGTAAGAATTGGAAGCCAAACTCTTATTCTTCAGTTTTCTTCATCTATGCTTTCACTTGTCTCTGGCTAAGCCTCCATTATTACAATACCGATAGGAGTTGCGAGTTGTACGCGCTCTTTTAAAAATTCGTAAGGCATTGAATCAGCTATTGAAAGTCATTAAAAGTATACGTTATCGTTAGTTAATGCAATAAAGTTTTTTTAAAACAATCAGAAAACAGGTTACGCTTACTAATACCTCTTGAAATCATCTACAAAAACAGCTGAAATAACATTGAGCACATACGCCACCTTACGTTTCTGCCATTCCCATAATGGAGATCGCTGCACTTCCGGTGGCACCAGTAGCGCTCAGCAAAATGAATAGGGCACTGCCAGTCTCTTACTTTCATTTGTCTCTGATTAACACAAGCAATCTACTGTATGACTTTTACAGTAACTGTTCGAAATGACCGCCATTTGCTTCATAGCACAATTCGCAACGCCTTAGGATGGATTGATGTACGCGTGGAAACAGTTGATTAGCACGGTCGCTGATGTCACCTGCTGCCGCGACAACACGAGCCGCCAATTCTTCTTCGGTATCTACGGGTTCGGAGTACACCATTGATTTTATGCTTCCCCATAAAAGAAAATCCATCGGTGTGAGATCTGGCGATCTCGGTGGCCAAGCAACTGGTCCGCCACGACCAATCCAACGACCAGGATATGTCTCATTTAGGTAATCTCTAACTGCTCTTGTGTAATGCAAAGGTGCGCCGTCCTGTTGAAACCACATCAAATGTCTGGTCATTAGTGGAACATCTTCAAGAAGACCAGGGAGCTCCTCCTTCAGGAAACGAAGGTATGTTTGCCCGTTAAGACGGCATGGTAGGAGATATGGCCCAATCAGGACATTACTTTAAAAGTTATTACAGTAGATTGCTTGTGTTAATTGTTAAAAATAAAATAATGTAGGCCTACCAACGCACACTGCGTCCCTGTGTCATTTGATTGTTCAATGCAGTATTGTAAGTAAACGGAGCTGCGGGGACCCTTTGTTCATATTACAAAAAATACTTCTAAGGACCTCTTCTATCATCTCCCAAAAAATCTGTACTCAATTCAAAAACACCCTGTATAATATCGATATTCGGCAATCGATATGTGTTCTACTAATTTCGACCTTCCATTACTTAGCGTGATACTTGACGTTGCAATCAGCGATCACTTTCCCATGTTAATTATCTTTAAAAAACATGAACCCATTAAACAAAGCCTGAACTTAATACCTCATTCTAGAATTGTTACTCCATCCCGGATAAGCGTATTTGAATCTCTTGATTGGGATTCCTTGCTTTCGGAGAACTTGTATGTTAATCAATTATTCTCGCTTTTCTTATCGCATTTTCAAAACAGTTACGACCGTTATTTTACCCGTAGAATGCATAAGTTAAAAACCTCTAAAGTCATCAAAAAGCCGTGAACAACATCGTATATATTGGCTTTGATTAAAAAAAAGAGAATTGTCTCTACCAGAAATCAAGGTACAGTCCGTCCTCTGAAACAATTAAGGCGTTTAAAAATTCTTCCAATTTCTTAAAAAAAGTTATTGACAATACTAAGAGACAGTACTACAATACCCTTTTTAACCAGTTATATTCGAGTAAGGACAAATGGCACGTAGTTAATAATATACTTATCGGTTCTAAGAGACACACTAACCCTTTTCATAATCAAGAACAAATCAATCGATCTGAGCTTACAGACTTTTTCAATCATATGATTACCCTTTTGCCTCCATCTATTACTTGTACTAACACCACTAACAATTGAATAGGATTATTCTTATGATATACTTTTGAAATCAACGGCCTTTTTTATTGTTCCTACTACCTCGAATGAAGTGGGGGAAATTATCCATAACCTCAAATCAACTGTATCACCGGATCCGCTCGGACATCGGCCGAATATTATAATTTCAATTAGGAAGGCTATCTCCTTTGCAATAGGTCATATTTTTAATAGGTCTGTTATCACAAAAGTTTATCCATCTATGCTTAAGTTAGCTAAAATAGTCTCAATTTTTAAAAAGGGGACTCGAAACATTACTCTAGATATCGCCGTATTTCTACATTGTCAACGTTTGATAAAATATTGAAAAATTTTTTTTATATAAGGCTCTCGAACTTTGTTTTTTCTCATAACCTAATTAACTCTTCTCAACATGGTTTTGTCCCCAGCCACAATGTTGAAACTATCTCTTTTCAACTATTGGAATTTCATACATCGGAAATGGCCGCCAATAAATACGTGACTGCAGTTTTTTAGCACATTTTCTATATATAGAAATGTGCTTATGTGATCGGTTTGTAGACACAATTCCAAAAATTCATTGCGTTGGAATAGAAAGAGTGCATGTATTGAATTGCTGGAAGACACGCATTATCCTCGCATTCGGGAAAACTCGTGTTGAGAACAAACATGGGTTCGGCTCTGCGCGTGCTCTAAACATTAATGAGATGGTGTGCGTGCAGGATGCACGCGTTTGACGATTATTGAAAGGGCAGTTCGGTCTATAAATCAAAAGAATTTTTTTATTCCTAGGGAGCTTAGTATTTATTAATATAACTTGAAAACGAATTAACTTTTTCAAAGTCTGTTTTCACCAATCCATTAATATGGGACGGAGCACGAACAAGTACGAACGTGAGATAGCCGGAATAAGTACGTAATATAATGGCACGTGCTTTAATGGTACCATCATGATACACCCTTAAAAACTTCCTATAACCAGATAAGGCATGTAATATATCAAACAAATCGTCACAACAAATCATGAACGAATATATAAGAGTAACTAGTGATAGCAGGTATTGGTCTAATGGCACGTGCATGTGCAAGGATGTCTCATGAATGAATATAACGCGTAAATAATGTTAGTATGAAATGTTTAGTAGTACGTGTTTTAATGGTATCAAATGGAACTTTCAATGCTAAGATATGGCATGTAATATATCAAACAACTCGTAACAATGTGTCATGAGTGAATATAACAAGTAAATAATGAAAATGGTTATTGTTTAATAGCACGTGCCTTTATGGTGCCATATGATACCATATGGTACCATTGGAACTTTCAATGCTAAGATATGGCATGTAATCTATCAAACAACTCGTAACAACATGTAATGAGTGAATATAACGAGTACATAATGATATTGGTTTTTGTTTAGTAGCATGTGCCCTAATGGTGCCATATGATGCCATATGGTAACATTGGAACTTTTAATGCTAAGATATGGCATGTAATTTATCAAACAACTCGTAACAATGTGTTCTGAGTGAATATAACGAGTAAATAATGATAGTGGTTATTGATTTAGTAGCACGTGCCCTAATGATGCCATATGAAACCATATGGTACCATTGGAACTTTCAATGCTAAGATATGGCATGTAATATATCGAACACCTCGTCGGGCACACACGTCGCCGAATTTTCATGATTCCCTACGAAAATCACCCAAATGGGTATATTTACCTGTCTCCGGGTCATACGTGGCCTTATTGACGTGTTTCGAGCACAAACGTGTCCGATATGAGTGAATATAACGAGAAAATAATAATAGTCGGAATTGGTTGCATGTGCCCTAATGGTACAATATAGTATTGTTAGAACTTTCAATGCTAAGATATGGCGTGTAATATATCAACCAACTCATTACGAGTTGTTAGATCTATTGTTATTCTTAGCTTATTTGTATCAAGAGCATAATGCTGTTAGGCTTAATGTTATCTAAAACTCACTACTGTTATACATATTGCTAATTTATAGTAGTAATCGCTTGCTTCAATAGTAGAAACGTAGTAATAACGTAGAAACACTTTAGTAATTTAATATGAAAAATTAATAGATGCTTACACACAACGCTTCAGCAATTGAGGCTTATTTCGTTTAACAGAATGTGGGAATTCTTACAAATTAAAGAACTTTTATTTTTTTAAATGTATGAGGAATAACTCCCTCTCCATTTACCTTTCAGTTCTTCAAGTTTATTCGTTTAAATTCTCTCTATAAATTAGCTTACTTAAATAGTAATTTACAGTTTAGTTTTCATATTTATTTATTTTCTCTTAAGTGTTTTAAAATTTTGATTAATTCAATATATCCATGTACAATGCTATAACATGAAAATGTGCTGCCTTTATCCGCTTTGGAGGTAAAATCATTCTTGTTTTGGATTACACTACAGCATTCGATAATATTCCTATAGCTGTATTACTGCATAAGCTATCTGTTTTTTACAATATTCGCGGCCTTCCCTTACAGTGGTTGGCTAGATTACTGGCAAATCGACAATATTATTTATTATTCGCGGCTTTTGCTGTCTACAAAATGGCGGATGTAATGGTGAATGGCATATATTTATCATTGTTAAGATCTAATACTAACTATGATAAACGCTATCGCTGACATTGATAAAATCATGCCGTTCACCATTATAACCGCCATTTTGTAGGCAGCTAAATCCGCGAATACTCAAGTTTATCCTCCGAGCTTATTACGAGAAATAGGGGAGTCCCACAAGATTTTATACTTTCTCCACGTGTTCGCCTCTGATGCCCAAGGACGCGCGTTCGACGCCGGCCGAGGACGACGAGGATTTATTCAGGGGGAAAATCCTGAGATCACGCACTTCCTTCGGAAGGGAAGTAAAGCCGTTGCTCCCGTGTAGTCGTTTGCCGGCTGCACGTTAAAGAACCCTTGCGAGGCAAAATTTGCGGCCCTTATAACGCCATCCTGAAATGATCATGGCAGTTGAAAAGGACGTTAATACCAAACAAACCAAACCAACCATAATTTCTCCGATGTTGTTAACCTCTTTATAAATGATCTGCCTTATATTCTCTCCATCTGTTTTTTATGCAGACGATGCTACATTTTTATTTTCCAACTTAGATATGAATCAACTTCTCATATGTATCAATACTACTCTAAACATATTAAAACAATGGAACGTATTAAAACAATGGAACAACTTTGAAAGTTAACATAGAGAAAACTACTATTATGTTTTTTTTGCCATCATAATAAACGCGACACTCAAATTTCTCAAAGATTTTACTATAATAATCATACTCTAAATATTTAGGCTTATTGTTATCTCATAACTTAAATTGGAATCAGCATTGTGATACATTAACAATAAAGCTAAATAAGAGACAGGGGTTGATCTCCAGATTGCATTATTTACCGAGTAATATACTTATGCGCCTCTATTATTCGTGGATACATTCAGCCTTATGCTATGGCATCACTTTTTGGGGATTAACCACGGCTTATAATCTTAACAGATTACTTGGGCTTCAAAAAATATTCTTGAGGGTTCTAACAAAAACTCCAGCAATGTCGTCTATCTCCCATTTATTTTTGCAGTCTATCAGATTTATTAATGCCAACTGGCGCCAATTTATTATGTTTACGCACAAAATTATTAACAGAACTTTAATAATCCCTTTCAATTTTGAGATTAGAATGAATAGTTATCTCCATAATTACCTTACCAGAAGAGCTGGAAATATTCTCCTTCCTTTTGAAAGATGTGGGTATCGTCAGGGTGTGATGTTGCACGTGTTTATTCATTTTTTTTTATTTAACCTTTCCCTTGATAATTTGTTGTCTTGAATAAAGATTTGCATTTTTCTGACTCTAACACTGTTTTCATTTTTTTCAATGTAGAAATAAATCACCCATTGCCATTTTTACTTAAAGAAGCCGACTTTTTGCTATTGATTATCTATTAATGGGGTGTATTTTGAATTGAGCTAGTCTTAAATTGGATAACTGTTGAAAACTGTTAATATTCGTATAGAGGTTAAAAGGGATTAAGGTAATCAAGAGGCAAAAGTCACAAGAGAAGTGTTTCCTATAGAAGAGTCACGAAATTCTTTCATTGACATACATGAGAAGTATTATAAAGCTTTTAGAAAGCATTTGAAGATTTTCACTTTTACAGAATCAAGTAGTCACTAAGGGTATTAATATTAATGTTGTTAATCTTATATCTATTAATTATACATCTCTATATTATTATGTGGTACTTATTTATTTTACTCTATGTAGAACTATACTGCCGTTCTATAATATTGAACGACCAATTTATAGAGACACCTCTTACGGAAAATGGATCGGCCTCCCAGTGACACATAAACAATGGAACAGGGAGAAGCGGTGTATAAAAGGGATGCATTGGACACAAGTTGCAGTCAGCAGCAGAAGTGGACTGAATATGGGTAAATCCAAGGATTTGACCGACTTTGAACGAGGCATGATGGTTGGAGCTCGACGGGCGCAGTTGAGCATTTCACAAACCGCGAACCTCCTTGGATTTTCCCCTGCAACTACGTCAAGGGTATTCAGTGAATGGCAGTTATGCCTAAAAACAATCTCCAACAAACACAACTGCGGACGAAACAGGACCGTGGATGAACGAGGCCAACGGCGACTGGCACGAATCATCCACAGCAACAGGACGGGAACAGCCTAACAAATTGCAGCGCAGTTCAATGAGGGAGCATCCCAACCCATTTCGGAGCACACGGTGCAGTGAACCTTGCACCGACCTGGTTTAACAACAGGCGGCCAGTAAGGGTACCGTCGCTGTCACCGCAAAATAGGAAAGCGCGCCTGCTATGGGCACACAGGCATCGCCACTGGACACGGGATGAGTGGAAGAAGGTCGCCTGGTCCGACAAATCGCGGTTCCTACTTCATTATGCGGACGGCAGACTGCGCATCACGCACAGGCAACACGAGGCTTTGGGCCCATCCTGTCAGCAGACAACCGTACAGGCAGGTGGAGCAGGAGTGCTTGTCTGGGGTGTCTTCTCTTGGGACACACTGGGTCCTCTGATATCCGTAGACACATCCCTGAATGCGGCACACTAATTGAACATTGTTGCGATCAGGTGCACGCGTTCATGATGACTGTGTTCCCAGGTGGTGATGGACAGTTTCAACAGGACAATGCTCTCTGTCATCGTGCTCGAATGGTCTTGGACTTGTTCGAGGAATATGACGCGGACTTCCACCTGCTTCAGTGGCCAACTCGGCCACCTGATCTGCCGTCCAATCTGCACAAATTATAGGACGCTGTGATGTCAGCCTGGGCTGCTATTCTCCGCATCGGTTTCAACACCTTGTTGAATTCATGCCAGCACGTATTCAGGCAGTTCTCGCCGCTAAAGGAAGCGCAACACGCTATTAACGGGGTGTCTCTAATAAATTGGTCGTTCAGTGTATGTTGGTTGGCAATTCCAAATAGAGAAGTTATTTGGCTATTTTTAAGTGTATTCGGATTAGGTCCAGAGAAAGGCAAAGTTTCTTCGCCTGTTAGATACTCTTTGCTTCTTCTTGGTTGATAACTCGCTTTTTCAATTACGCTTTATATTGTTACGCAACAAGGGGTTCTACGCCATAATTTCTTTCACCGATTTTTCTCCGGCTTCTACGTTGGTGTTACGCAAAATTCTAGAAAATTGAAATTCAAGTGATACTTTTAAGCTTAATTGTGTTCGGAGCAATGACCTAGAAAAAACAACTGGACTGCACTAGACGTGAATTGAAGCCATCGGAAGTGTGCAATCTGCCATGTTGGGTGGGGCAGAAGTAGAATATAAGCAATGTGGAGTACGTAAGTTTTTGGCTTCTTTTCCTTTTAAAATCGGTGATATTTAACATTTTAATTACTGATATGGTTATTAGGTTTATATCCTTTTTATGTAGTTAAATAGAAGAACATTCCAGGTATTTAAAAGCTTTGGAAATTCTGTAAAAAAATACTACAGTGACAGTAAGTGACTGCAATGTTGGAATGTTAATATTCACGAATATATTGATGAGCAAATAAAACAGTTTTGGATAAATGGGTCATTCCACGTCAATTCAGGCAGAAATTTTACAGTTTTGGCATTGACCTCCCGGATTTCAATGAAATTTGGTATTTACAATTGCCCTGGGGAGCTGGTATGAATGCCAAATATTATTTGTTTTTCATTTTTATAGAAGTTACGGACATTTAAAAATTTCGAAATTTGAGTGGGGGCCTTATCTATGAAGTACTGTAACTTCAATTGTATTTTACTTAGAAAGATGTTATTGGTGACATATGAAAGCTCTTTAACTGTAGATTCTATAATTTTAAAAATTATATTACGCATGCGCAAATATTTGAACTTAATAAAAATATTTTATTTATGCAAATTTCTCAAAAGGTGGTTATTTTGTTTTCGTTAAAAAATTATTTATATCTTACACAAACATTCATAAAAACAATACAAAAAATTCAAAACTGTGTTTTGCTCCGTTTTGAAGATATTAATTATTAAAGCTTGAGCTCCAAGCAGCGGAAGTCAGATAGTAGGGACTTGACTACTCGTCCAGGAAGAGAAAGCGTGCAACCTTGGAACCATTCATTTATTTACATTTTATTATTTATATAAATAGTATTGTTAATTATAATTACACGAAAAAAAATAAAATCAATAGTAGCATTACAATAATAATTATATGAATAGGAAAAATGTTTCTTAGAACATCAGATTTTTTTTTCAGAAGTGAAAAGTATTGAGCACCTGTTAAATAAGAAGATAATTTAGTAAGAAAATATAAATTTAAATTATGTTGTCGAAGTGATAGTAATAAAGAAAGTATATTTACTTACACTTCCTCAGAGTCAGTCACTTCTGAGTTACCCTGAAGGAAGAGATGAATTGCAGAGGCAGAAGTTGATATAGGCATATCTGGTGATTCAATAGTGCATGCAAACGTGTACAGCACACACATCAATGCACTCTCTGCAGAACGTCTTTGCTGATCGAATCATCTCGCGTGGCATCTGGCCTGCACGCTCGCCGGACCTGTCGATTTCTTCCTTTGGGGTGCCTTGAAAGATAAAGTGTATGCAAACAATCCGAACACTTTGCCTGAGCTGAAGGAGGAAATCACAATTGAAGTTCAGCAAATCTCACCAACCATATTGAGCAGAGTGTTTCACAACGTGCAACTGCTCTTTTATCTTGTCATCAGGGATTGAATGTCCCTTAAGGTGCTTTTTCTTCTTTGCGAAGTGGTGAAAGTCGCAAAGTACAAGATCTTTCATCTTTGAACTGCAGTTTTTCATCTTTGAACTGTAGGCGCTGCAGCACCTCTAGTGTGTGACGATTGTTTGCGGGCGAGCGTTATCGTACTGCAGAAGATGGCTCAAAGCTGCTATTCAATACTGGTGTCGACAGCAAATCCGGACTTATCTCCGATGGGTCACCCGAGTGGTCACACGTTGGTGCAGTGCGAGGAAAGGGATGGGGATAATGTCGAAAAATGAATAGTGCATTACATAGAGGATAAATGTAATTATCAGATATAAAAAGAATTTTGAAAATCGGTTAACAAATATAAAAGTTACAGCCATGGAGGCATTACTTTTCGATCAACCCTCGTATCTTCTCTATATTTATTGAATTTTCTTTTAAAAACTTAATGAGTTCACATTGAAAAGAATAAAAAACAGCTGTAGAATGTTTAAGACAATCGGATATTACCACAAGATTTATATTTCTTAGGATGCCTTGTCCATTTGAAGAACTGTAACATACAAACGTATGTATTGTGGCTTGGAACTCGAGCTTTAAGAATTAATATCTTCAAAACGGAGCAAAACACAGTTTTGAATTTTATGTACAAGAAATGGGTCGTCGGTTTATTTGAAAGTTTGCACACTTGTAGCATTGGTGGCATACAAGAAACGGTTCAAATTGCAAGACAATACGTCCAGAAGAACGTTCTACAGGGTGGCTCGCTTGCCCCATTAGACCACATTAGTAGGTTGTATAACCCCCGCGAGCTTAAATTTGTGTGTGGGGGCGAGGGGAGGTGATCTAGCACAGTTTCTAAAAATTTAAAACTAAAAACTGTAACACTAACCCTGGTTTCCCCTACATGTGAAGCACAGTGTTTCAATAATTAATACAGAGCATGTATTTACAGACAATCAGCTGAGATGTTTGCAAAAAATGACATTGTGGTTAAAAATATGAAGATTGAAAGTATCTGTTTTACAGACATTCCAAGCTTTAATCATAACGAAAGAAGTTGGTGCCATACGTGTTTTCCAATTACAATTTTGATTACCCTCTTTAGGAAAATTTCAGAATGATAACTTAGAAAATAGGTTTGGGTTATTACTGGCAGATGACTGAAGCACATTTCATTTATTCACGTGCTAGAAAGCGAAAGAATACTACCATTTAATAGACTTGTAGTTTTGACAACAAAATATCAGGACATCTCTTTAAAAACATTGTTACCCTGGCAAAGAAAATGTGCACTCATCAGTTCATATTTACATTTCTCATCTATATTAGAATCTGACTTTTCACTAGATGTTTCCTGCAGATGTTTTGTCAGTTCTAACTTATATTGTTGGATATGTTATGAAAGAACTGCGTTTTCAGAAATGTAACGTGTCTTACATTGTTACATTACAATCAGAGAAGAATGTTGATCTTCAGCTGTCATGCCTATTAATCTGCGAGTTGCATCGTGGAAAATTAACTTTGCTTACAGATAGCTTTAACTGCGGTTTATTTTTCAGAATTCCTCGTAATTATTTAACGAAAAATATGCCCACCTTTTGAGAAATTTGCATAAATAAAATATTTTATTAAATTAAAATATTTGCGCATGCGTAATATAATTTTAAAAATTTCATATAGAATCTACAGTTAAAGAGCTTTCATATGTCACCAATCACATCTTTCTAAGTAAAATACAACCAAAGTTACAGTACTTCATAGATAAGGCCACCACTCAAATTTCGAAAATTTTAAATGTCCCTAACTTCCATAAATATGAAAAGAAAATAATAATATTTGGCATTCGTTATCAACTCCCTTGGGCAATTGTATATATGAAATTTCATTAAAATCCAAGAGGTCAGTGCCAATACCTGCTTGAACTGGCGTGGAATGACCCAAATTTGATCTGATTTTGATTCCTGTTTCTTTATCAGAGAATTTATTACATATATGATTCATTCTTATATTACTGTATCTCGTAGAAAATAATTTAATCAGTCTAATTGTTTATTAGTGGGGGGAAATTAATAAGTCTCTAATAAAGAAACAGGGTTCAAAATCATTTAACCAAAACTGTTTTATTTGCTCATCAATAAATTCGTGAATATTAACATTCCAACACTGCAGTCACTTACTGTCACTGTAGTATGTTTTGTACACAATTTCCAAGGCTTTTAAATACCTGGAGTGTTCTTCTATTTAACTACATAAAAAGGAAATAAACCTAATAATCATATTAGTAATTAAAATGTTAATATCACCGATTTTATAAGGAAAAGAAGCCAAAAACTAACTTAGTCCACATTGCTTCTATTCTACTTCTGCCCCATTCAACATGGCGGCGCTGCGAGTCCCGCTGGCCTAAAGCTCTAGATTAGGAAAGTACGGCAAACTTCGTCGTCTGCTACCAAATCCGCTATTGTTGGCCCAGTTGGCCCTATCAAGTGAGTTACGATTCCTCTAAAATTCGGCTTAAATGCATCCTTTTCGCAAATTTTCTTATTATTATCGTCTGGAAATATAACTGACAATCAGTAAATTCTGTAACTATTGATTTTTCTTTAAATTTTGTTTTCAATTATAATTTTTTACTATAATGATAACGTTGAGTCAATAAAATGATAACCAGATTAAGTTTTTAGGTCATTTTCACTTTGTTCATTTATCCTTAATAAACGATTTACAAGTAATTAATAAATTTTAAAAAACATTATGTGTAGTTTTTGTGATTTTATTTATCAAAATATAATTTAATAAATTTTTATTAAAATATAACTTAATAAACTTTTATCAAATTAATTTTTATATTTATATCAAAAATTTCAGTTTACCAATTTTAACTTTATTAAATTATAAAAATTATTAAATTATTAAAAAAAACTATAATTATAGTTATAAAAAATATCAAATATAATTTAAAAAAATAGGAACTATTAAATTTAAGTTTTTGATTTAAATATAAAAATTACTTTGATAATTATATTTTGATAGAAAATTTTAAAAATTATAATTTGGAAAAACTATACGATTGATTACAAAAAAAATTACAAAAAATAACTACACATGCAATGTATTTGGAAATTTATTCATTTATGGAGGTTTATAATATTGATGTAAAAAATTACCAAAATCTTATAGCTAAAATTTTCTATATTTTTTTCACCCAAATAGCAAATTTTCATTATTCAATTTCATACGTTATATTCAAGTTTAATGATGAGTGATAATTAACTTTGCTAAAATAAGATGAAAATAACATGGACGTTTTCTTTCAAGTTTTGCCTCCACATTTCACAAACACTTTAACCTTGTTATATTGAATTGTATTTTCTTAAAAAGAACTATATTCAACAAAAAATTGTATTTTCTGATCGTCTGAGAATTGCACAATGCAACATTTCTAAAGCATTCGGTAAAGTTATAATAGAAACGTACTTACTTCTTATTACTTCTTCGGATATTTTAACGAATTTATTAACTTCCAAGGAGCATAGATTGAAGGATCCTGAAATTTTGTGTATTCGGATTAAAATTCAGGATCAGTCAACGAATATTTCATTAAAAATTTAATCTAAATTGCATCTTCCACATGCATTTCAATGGTATCTATCGCTGCGTTTGGGCCAACAATGGCTGACAAACTCACGTGACAGCCGTTCTACCAATCAGCAGCTGCGTGCGGCGCGGAAAAGGTTTGCCGTACTTTCCTAATCTAGAGCTTTACGCTGGCCTCACTTCCAGTAGCCAACAGCGCCAAGCGGAGTCCAGTTGTTTTTTCTAGGTCATTGGTTTGAAGTTAATTTTATTTAAAAATGAAATCTCATTCTTTTGATTTCTTTTCATATATTCTAGGTGACAAGCATTGTAGTTTTTGTAGTTGGGGGAATTGCTACAAATCAGTTCATGGATATTCGTGACGATTTTACTGGCTGGACATCATCACCAACATCTCCTTGCGGTCTTTTAATTGTCGTTGGTGTATTTGTTGCCATTAATTCCCTATTTGGATGTTTTGGAGCATTTCGACAAAATTATGGCATGCTAATGACGGTCAATAATTAAGCACAAAATTTTATATATATTTTACTTTCATTATCAATTTTAATTAAAATAAATTCTCTTTCAGTTTTCAATTTTACTAGTGCCTATTGCAATTCTTGAATTGGCCGGTGGCACCGCAGCTTTCGTTCACTGGAATTCATTTAAAACTGGGCTACCTGATATCCTGAATGAAATTCTAGACGAAATTCAAGAAAACAGTGATACATCACACAATCTCCACTGGTGGGATAAAGTGCAAAATGAAGTAAGTAAATCAAATCAGTAACAGTCTTTCATGTGAAACATAAGCTTAACTAGAGAATAATAGTAAAGAAAATTCCATGACCAGGGCTCGAACCAGACCTTCGAGTTATCGTCTTTACTATTTTTCTCTATTTATTCATCAATATCGGAGGTAATGGCGTGAGAAAATCCTCCTAAGACTATTTCCAATTAATATTATAAGCTTAATTACTGAATGTGATGCGCCATGATCGATGATGGTGCCACTATAATTACGTATATTTTCCTTATATTAGGATTTGCGATAGCGAATTCAAATGTTAATAATGAAATTAATTTTTCTAAGCTTATAAGTTATTAGAAAACAGATTTGAGAGAGACTTTTAATGTTTGGGTTAAACGGTAAAGTGTAAACGACATCCATTCTGTTTCTTTGCAGAAAAATAATATAATTGGCAGAAACTGTTTTAGTTGGATAGAGAAATATATGCCTCTTGTCTTTTGTATATGCTTAGTGGCATTCATTAAAATAAATTAAAATTTCCTATACAAGAGAAGCTGCCATCTTCGATCAAAAGGGAAGGAAAGGCAGTATTTCGTAAATTTCCAAGCATCGTACAGCGTATAAAAATTAAGCAAAAGCTGTGGAATGGAACAACCAAAAAGGGGAGGGAACCTCTAATCCACAAGGAGATTAGAGGTATTTGGAATTACAAAGTAGGGTGGACTAGAGTTTCCCTCCCCTCTTTGATCATATAGTGTGTAATTTCCTCTCCCTATACAGTTCTATAAATAGATGATAGGATATCCACAGAACATAAGAACGGAGTTAACTTACCCCTTACCTGTTATCAAAGTTCACTGCAATGCGCGTGTACATGGGTTTCTGCTGTATTCTCTGCTTGCTCGTGGTAGTGCAAATTTAGTAAAAAAATTTTATAGTTTAATTTTATTGAAAAATAAAAAATTCTCAGAAGTACCGACTACCAAACTGAACGAAGAGCTATTACCCAAATTAATCTGTACTTATTGCTATTTCAACGCTAACTTCTTGTAAATCGATCCTATCCGATTACCCTACTTTGTAATTCCTATCCGAATTTGCCGAGATTAATTGCGCTCCCAAAGATTCACGAACATGGCCAAATACTGCGACCCATACGTTTAAAATTTCAAAGTTTCTAGCTAATAGGTTCAAACGATCTCTCTACTTCAACAGTTCAATCAAAAATAGTCAAGAACTCGCCAACAAATTAAAAGACATCCACTTAACGGAAAACCAAATTCTAGTTTCCTTCGATGTTAAATCGTTCACTTCAGTTCCCATTCCAGATACCATATAGAATACAAAAAATGATAAACATAATTGAATAAAGAAAGGTTGATCCATAAAAAAATATAAAAGAATAGAATGAAAAAAAAGAATTCTATATTTGTCTGTTATTGTTATCCAATCGTTAGTTTTCTACTTTCATCCAGTTAGTGTACCTTTTATAGTGTACTTAATCACTTCTTTTCATTCGCTGTAATCTTATCCTATCAGCGTACACCTATGTTGTTTATTTTGGTTCGACCTTCATTGTTCTATATCTCTCATTGCCTTGTTATGCCATCCGTTGTATTTTATCCAATCATATTACTCCGTTGTACCATATTTCTATATATAAGGGCGAGAGGCCTCTAGTGTATTTTATATCCGTGATAAAGCCGGGAATAAATGGCGAAACTAGTCGGAAGCCCTGTTTTCTCTTTACTGTATTGTAAATTCTTTGCCAATTTCATTGATAGAAACAATACTAAGAACTAGACAATTTATTGATTTTTTCATCTAATCTTACATATTGTGACCCAGACGGGCATAGCATTTGTCAAGAAGGTCCGATAATTGGCCTTATAGTGTGATGTTCGAATGAATCTTTCATCACATTTATTTTTTTTTTTTTTTGAAAATAAAAGGATAAATTCTTTACCTTAATTTATTATCTGACTTGCAGCCACTAAAGTTATATTATATTTTAAACTTTGATAATTTAGGATTATTTAATTTAAAAAGGATCAATTACTTTGTTATTTAAAATTGATCTAAGAGTTAAATTTAAGTTTTTTGATATAAGGTTATCTAATGTTAACAGAGAATAAACCATCAATGCATTATTTTTATGAGCAGTCTTGTTGTTTGATGAGCAAAATTTTATGAAGGAGTCGTGCTTTCTTGCAATTTTTAAGTAATAATAGTTTGAGAAATCACTGAACCAAATAGATAAATTATACAAAATTCTTGGCAATACTACGGCTTGGTAAATGTATAAGAGGTTTTGTAATTGTAATATAACCTCTTTAAACATCCAATTTTTTTTTTAGAAATTTCCAACAGTAGATGTTCACAATGATGTTTGGGGGAACCATTACAATTGAAGAACACGCCCAAATCTTTTTTTTAAAGAACAAATTGTAGTAGAGACCCTTGTAGAGTATATCTAAATTTGACTGAATTAGTCCTTCTTGTGAATCTGATCATTCTAGACTTCTCTGCACTTAATTAGAGACCATATTTTTCAAGCCATTGATGAACCTTAGTGATTTTCTTCTGAAGATTCAGAGCATGAGGTAATCTACTAATTTTGGAGTAAATCTTCAAATCATCAGCATAGAGCAGATATGAGATAGAATCATTTGTAAAACACTGACCTAAATCAATCATGTAAAAATTAAACAAAATGGGCCCAAGAGGTGATCCCTGAGGTACTCCACTACCAATTCTGCCGAGGATACGATCCGACTGCGAGTTGGAAAGATAAAAGCATCTGTTAAAGAGCATAGACCTCAGCCAGGATATTATCAACGTATTTACACCCAAGCAGTCAAGCTTGGATATCAGTCGCCTGTGAACTACATAATCAAAGGCTTTACTGACATCAGCGTAAAAGACATCCAAATGGGAAGAAGATTCTGTGGCATCAGCAATATCAATTGCTAGACGAGCGAGATTAGTTAAGATTGATTTACCTTTCACAAATCCATGCTATCTATATTAAAGCTAGCGAAGTGGGCGCGAAGATATTTCGCTACGAAGCTTTCTAGTAATTTAGCAGGAAAGGAGAGAATAGTTATGGGACGATAGTGTTTTAATAACGAAGGATTTTTAACCTTCGGGACAGGAACTATCGGGAAGACTTTCCAAGACACCGGATATTTACCAGTGGATATTGAACGATTGAATAGAATACAGCAAGAGTTTCGATCAGCACTTTGAAAATAAAATCGGGAATATCTTCAAAAATACACTTTGTACTTGCGTTGGTGAATTTACCAAGGAGTATAACTTCTTGTGGAGTGATATCATTGAAGTGACTATTAAAATTATTATTACAGTGAAGAGTGGTTAAATAGTTAATTGTAGAGGTATCTACATCATTGTCAGAATCGTTATTAAATTTCTTTTGAAAATATGAGCATAAGTCTGTGAAGAAGTTTTTGTCATTTTGGTAACAAGCTTTAGTATCATTCTTTTGACGGCCTAATAACTTATTAGTTTCTTTCCAAAACAGCTTAGGGTCTTTATGAATGCCAGATAAAATATTTTGTATGTATGAATTATACTCATCCTTATAACTGGTTTTAAAAGCTTTCCTGCATTGAGTGAAAAGTTCGTAGTCAAGCTAATCAAGTGTATTCTTAAATCTATTGTGGGATTCAATTTTATTTTTCCATAGGATCCTTGTTGCATTTGATACCCAGGAGGGAAAAGAATTATGTTGCTTTCTTTGGTGATGTTTTCTTGAGTTATTTAGAGGGACAAACCTAAGAATCCCTATCTTAATCACATCTAGGATATTATTCCAAATCAGATCCGGTTCAGGAATGTTATTAAGAAAATCCCAATCTATATTTTTAATGAACGTATATAAAGCAGGAAAGTCTGCTTTTCGGAAGTTAAACTTAGGCTTATCATTTTTACGAGAAGAATAATTATAACTTAGTAAAGGGACACAGATATCTAATGCAGGATGGTAGCTGTCTTCTTTAACAATGGGGTATTCTGCTCGCTTTACTGTTAATTGAGCATTTGCTAGAACTTTATCAAGTGTTTTTTTGTGATCATTTAAAATATTGTTTCCTTGAATTAATTGGTGTTCAGCCATAAATAGATTGAGGTATGATTGTCTGTTGTTCTGATAGAAATTTTGCACATTGCAATCCTTAGAATCTCTAATATCACAGTTAAAGTCCCCTACGGTAATGATTCTTGGAATGAACATAGGTATGAATAAAATTACCGAGATTATCCATAAATCGTTTGACTGAATCAGAACGAGTATTGGGAGGAATGTATATGTTAAAAATTACCACTCCTTTATATCCAGACTGTAATAGATTAGACGAGGAGATACGTACTTTAGTGCCAATAATATCAATACCTGAACAGTCAATGCTAATGTCAAGTTTTTGTGCTGGTATATTTTTAGGGATAGCAATTAAAACACCACCTCCTCTGGTACGGTTAGTAATATCGCATCTAAATGATTGATAGTTATCACCAAAAATCATTTCATTAGTAATACTGTCGTTCAACCAAGTTTCGGAGAGACAAAAAATGCTGTCCTTCAGTTCAGAGATTGCATCAACAAATGTATGATATTTTGTGCGAAGGCCTCTAACATTTTGGTAGTATAATTTTAGCTCCATGTTAAATAGAATCAATATTATTTGTATTCCCCTCCTTGGAATCAAAAATCTGCGTTGCATGAAGTTTTCCTAGAAAAGGCTTAACTAATATTCCTCGAGGCCAATTTTTATGGTCCAACAAGTTATCCACATCAATTCCTTCTACTTCAACATAAAAAGAACAGTAAGTGTTAAATTTAATTTTCAACTTTTTACACGAGACAGATTCAATTACATGCCAATCTTTTTACACGAGACAGATTCAAAATCACTTTATAGATAAGTCCTTCATGCCAGACTTAGTTGAAGGCTTTGTAGACATCCAGGAAGAGGATCCCACTGTACTTGAGAGATTGAGGAACTACTTGATATCCGTTGTGAGAATCCACGTTTGGAATTAGCAGGAGTAATTTGAGCGAAAGCCAAATTGTTCATCGTGGATAAGATCGTTGGCATTACAGTACTCATTGAATATCAAGTGATGTGAGAATTGTGCTTTCCAGGATTTTGAAAATTGATGGTAACAAGCTGATGGGCCTGTAGCTTACAGGATTTATAGGAGCTATACAATAGACAATCGAACAGTGCTGGGAAAAACGTAACGAGCGGTCCGAAAACAGTGCTTTCACTACCATACTGGTCCAGTACATTGAACTAGGCAAGAAGCTAGATGAAGTCTAGTTAATTCATCCAGAGGATGAAATGGACTCCTCTTCTATCAGGATGATAAAAGGATACGGAGGAGCTAAGAAATCCAGTAGGCTAGTCTGGAAAAATTGCATTTTTGATATCATCGAAGTAGACGTCCAGGATGTGATGAAGCATGTGATGCCAGAGGATACTTCTAACCGTGAGCCGGTGATCCAGAATGTCTGCAACCAGAGGATTAGAATGATCCTTAATCTTCGGAGCAAGCTTCTTCAGCGACTCCTGGATGTGGTTTCCAATGGGAATAATATCAAATTTTCAGTAATGGGAGGAATATCAAAATTGGTTTCGACTCTTCTGTCAAATCGGGCAATGGTCCTCAAGGTAACGTTTTGGAAGGTTTGGAGATCTTTCCATTCCTTGCATATTGTAACCCAGGAAGGCATGCCATTAAGAAGACTAGTTCGGATGACCATTTTATAAAGCAAAAGTTTGCTATCTATTCAAACTGTGCTATTTGCTACAATATGCAAGTCCAGATGGAAGCATCTCCAAACCTTCCAAAACGTTATCTCGAGGACAATTGTCCAACTTGACACGAGAGTTGCAACCAGTACTTCCATTGCTGAAGATTTCGTTATACCTCCAATTGGAAAGCACGTCCAGGAGTCGTTGAAGAAATTGCTGCCGAAGATTAAGGACCATCCCAGTCCTCTGGTTGCAGATATTTTGGATCAGCCGGTCATCTTTAGAAGTTTCCTCATGCATCGCAGGCATCGTTACATCCTGGGCATCAAATACGACGATATCCAAAAGGCCACCTTTCTGAACTACTGGATCTCCTAGCTCTTCCGTGTCCCTCGCCATTTTTTCTGCATACATGTTTTTTAGCATTGTTGCCAATAGTTGATTTGAGGCTAACCCCTTCCCACCCAGTCTAGTTGATCATAAGGAGCGGATCACAAAAATGGCAAAGGACAGGATACTGGAATCAACCTATGCCAGGAGAAGTTTTCCAAAGGGGTTATGATTGCAGCTGCATATTTTGTTCGTGGTAAGTATGGTTGCACAAGGTAGGTACATACGTTAAAGTGAACTCGGCTTACTTCCAACAAAAGGTAATAGGCCCCATTTACCATCAAGAAATACCCCATTTCTTTGGTACAGATGCTCATATAGTACATATCCAAATGGATCAGGCGTCGAACAACATCTCACTGGCTTACAAAGTAGAAAAAGAAACAGGAACTGGAATCAAGATGGTACTAGTCCACTATTACTAAAATCCAAGTTCTGTCTGTCTGTCCCTTTATAGACTCGGCCCCTGTAACAGATACGCCGGAATCTTCTTTTTTGTGGATCCGTGTAGAGGGTGCTAGGGTGGTTTTCATTCCAATTTCGGGTTTTTACCCATAAAAAATTTAAATATATTCTTTTTTTCCTGCATATCTATGGAGTTTTGTTTGCATGAAACAATTTGTGATGTTAGAGTTTGTTTTGACAATATGATTATGTCTTCTAAGAGGGGGAAACAATGAAGATAAGAAATTGTTGCACAAAAACGACTGTCAAATTTTGTTTCAACAATTGGAGTTTTTAGACAACAAAGAGAGAAACGAAAAAACGCGTGATCAAAAGTAATTAAATCAGAAATATTTCACAAAAAAGCATCCAATAAAGTTTCGTTAAAGCAGCAAATGTCGCTGATCTGTTGAGGGAATTCCTGTTGTAAGCTGCTTGTGTCTGTCTCCACACACGTGACCCTTGGTCACTAAAAGATAAAGAGAGCACGGATTCGTCACTAAACAATTTTTTACTCTAGTCATCTTGTCCCTAAGTAACTCCTTCAGTGCACCCTTTTACATGGTTTAGTTTTGGGAACTCTGGGCTGAAACGCAAATTGATATAATCGTCTGTTTGTAGTTCTTCTAGATACGGTTGCTCCACACTATTCCACTCAAAATGTTCTACTAGTAACTTCAAAAAGTTCCCGGAATCGTGATATGCTGTGAAATTGAGGTATTGTGAGTGTGATTTTTCCCGCATTGTTTACCATTCACAGATCACGTTTGAACGTGTTTTGACGTGATTTAAACGGAATGCTGTGGTGCCCGGGCAGTCTGTAGTGTTGAGTAAGCATCGCATTCTGATTTCGCTACGTAAAATATCAGTTATGGAAGAACGTTCGAATATCAAAGATGACCATCGGAGTGGCCGTACGTCAACTTCAATCAATCAATCCACAATTAAACTTGTGAGCAACATCGTGCGAGAAGACAGACGCCAAAGTGTAGAAACAAAAGCTGCTGCGATATTCGCACTTCGTACCGTTCCGCAAACTGGCTTCGCAGAGTGTTCCCAAGCATTACACAGACGTTGGCAGAAGTGTGTTACTGCCCAAGGACAGTATTTTGAAGGAAATGTTGTTTAAATATTTGTATTTTTTTATGTGTGCAGAAATAAAAATTAATTCCGGGAACTTTTTAATTAATTTTTTGAAGCTACTAGTATTTGACACTTTTGAAACTTTCTTCACAATGTTCTTCAGTTGCCTCTCACTAGTCTTGCGTTTACATCCACACCTCTTTCGATTTTCTGTAAAATTTGGATCCAACGTTTGCTTATTTAACACCTTTGCCACCGTAGACTGTGATACTTCATGATTTTCGCAATTACTGCCCGAGTTTTTTCAGTCCTCGTATAAACACAATGCATGGGTTCTTATCCATTTGTGCTGTCTCATGCATGTCAACATGTTCATGTAAAACGCCAGAACATGTGTTTTTATGTTTATATTTCATTCTTCCATTTAGTTATTCATTTATTTATTTATCCAGATATCTGATTGTTGTTTTATATTTTATTTATCTGTATGTATTTTTGCTTATAAGTTTTATTTCGTATTTCAATAATAAGCGTGTGTGATAAGGACCATTACACGATATTTGAACCAATTTGAGTATTTTCCTACGGCTCCCCCCTCCCGACATTCCTCTAAAGGGATCTGTTTCCAAATGTGGGCTGGTTTCTCCCCCTACTTGCTAGCAATGTGTTAACTTTTAGGGCTCCCCCCTATCTCCCAGTTTCAATCAGAGTTGAGTAATTAACTCTGTCTTAGTCTTGAAGTCCCCACTTTTGTTACCCTAATGAATGAAGTGGGGCATACCTGCCGTATTTATAATCTACCTTTGAGTTATTCTAGATACAGTCTTATATTGTTTTCCGTTTGTACAAGTAAGTGGGCCAGAACACTCCTTTTCCCATTGGGTTTTAAATTATGAATGCAGTAATCTCCTAGACTCCCCCCTCCTGTTGTTGTTTTACCCGCCTACCCCAACCCTCTCTCCCCCTCGAATGTTCTTCTAAGCTTCTTCAATCATTATACACAGTCCTAAAGAAAGCCGCATCTGAAACGCGTCGACTCTGTCGTAAAATCACTGTTGTTTTAAAGACCCATATATTTAGAGATTGATAAAAAGTTAAACCTGCAAGTTAAACGGACGGAAAAATGATAGTGCCCAAACTTATATTGAGAAAACTTACAAAAGATTTTATCCAAGACTTATATTGGATAAAGATACATAGAAAAAAATTGTTAATAAAATCATAAGAACTTTTAATTGTGATTAAATTTCATGGCTGGGAAACTCCCCTCCTGAAAGTTTTTTGGGCGAGATTTTAAAATTTTGGGTGAGAATCCCGCCATCCCGCCCTGAAATTCAAGCCCTGCAATATTTAATGAAACTTTTATAAACTTATTAATGAAATGTGTAAATAATTATAGTAATCTCATTTTAATGAACGAGTGTTTTTCTTTATTTCTTCGGCGGCGGCTCTGGTTTTATTAACTATTTGCTGACCTATAGCACGATAGAGCATTCTATGACATCACAACAACACAACATCTTGGAGTAGTTTAGAGTTGGCTTCATTGGGCCCTTACAGGCGCTGACAGTAGCTTTAACATGTAAATTGCATAATAATTTATGAATGAAAATATACCTCACTGGTTAATTATTGTTCTGAAGGGTAAGAATATTAATTTCACTGTTAGAAAACGATTGAACAAAGGCTGGTTAATTTAAAGCCATGAACTCAAGTCGCCGTGTTTTTATCGGATAATTTTTACCGATCTGTGATAAATTTACCTTTTCTAAAAGTGTAAAGTGTAATAGAATATTCTTAAAAAAAAAAAAAAAAAAGATAGGAAGCAAATATAAAAGAAAATAGGCATAATATGGATGGGTATTTTATTATATTTGGGGGGGGGGAAGGGTTAATATTTATTAATAGAAGAAAGAAATTCAACTCAGTTTATCATATGTGTCAATTGTACTTATTTATACAAAATTTATAGGAGTCGAATTATTGTTGTTTGGTATTTTTTTTACATTAACCTTTTCCCAGCCACCTACTTTCTTGAGAAAATGATTCTTCTTACACAGGGATAGAAAATATTTTTTTAAAAAATTCAATAACTAATATTTTGCTTTAAAATTTTATATTTGTCATCTTGAATAC
>JAHWFO010025890.1:152331-175965 GCA_023313115.1 Rhysida immarginata
ATTCTAACAAATTTGATTTGCTAATAATATTTTTTAATTTTTGAAGAATTTCTTTAGATCTTTTTTAATAATACTTAAATTTCTATAATGTTCTTTTATATTAATTTTTATAATTTTCTTCTGCGCTTGGAAAATAACTCCATGTACAGCAAAATTTTAAAAACCGAATATGACACGATATCCTAGTTATTTTATAAATTAAACGATAATAATTTTTAAACAATGAGAAGTGGTTGCCATATATTTCCCGATAATGCTTAAACCGTATCATGATAACAATGTATTGTATAAAATGAGAATTGGGTGTAAATCTTGATGTATTAATACTTTTTCCTTTAATTTCGCAAAAATAGATGTGGTAAGACCCAATAAGAAGCAAATTAACATAAAAAATAATAATGAACATATTTATTCTAAAAAAATTCTAAAAAACCCCTCTCCTCGTAAAAATGTAAAACTCCAGATTAAAATATCAAAAAATGTTAAGCGAATGATAATACTCAATATACAGAAATTATGTACAATCTAAAAACCTTAATTATATAAATTGAGGATTTCTTACATATGCTGAGGCCAATTAATTAAATACAAACATGTAAAAACATGTTCTTGGAGAATAAAAAACAAGGCGGTAGGTATGTAGGTGCTTGAAGAATTTTTCCATATTAAAATATGATAAAAAGTTGATGAAAACAAACTTAGAAATAAACGGCTGGTCCCGTTCGAAAACGTTTAGTGTTATGTTTTAACCATAAACATTCGTTCTTTCTTCTTTTTGAAATATTTATTGGCTCTCCATCTAAATTTGGACTATATTTGGACATTTTCACGTTTTTCTAATCAAATTCTTCAAATTTTGAGTTTTCAAGATTGATGTCTTCAAATTTTATGTCTTCAAAATTTATTTCTAAATTTGTTTTCATCAAGTTTTCATCATATTTTATTATGGAAAAATTCTTCAAGCACCTACATACCTTTTTTTATGCTTCAAGATTGTTTTTACATGTTTGTATTCAATCAATTGGCCTCAGTATATGTAAGAATTCCTGAATATATAATAATTAAGGTTTTTAGATTTTTAGAGTATTTTTTTAGAATTTTTTTAGAATAAGTATGTTCATTATTATTTTTTATGTTAATTTGTTTCTTATTGGGTCTTACCGCATGTATTTTTGCGGAATTAAAGGAAAAAGTATTAATACATTATGTAAACATAATTAGCTTCGGTACAAAGTCAATATATTTTAGAGTTATGAGAAAGTCATCAAAATTTGCATTCAGACTTTGTATGTTAAGGTATAATAAAGAGAGATTATCAGGAATAAGTATACTGGCATTAACATTTAAAGAGGCACGTACAGCCTTGCTGGTTATGGGAGGAGAAAAATAGTCATACTAGAACTAACATCTCAACTAAATGCGAGGTTAGGCCAGGGCGACCGAACACTCAAGGCATCAAAAAACCACGTGTAAAACAAAATTAAAAGCAAAATTCAATATACTGTAGTATAAGTGCCTATAATAAGATAGTACGGTGAAAAAAATCCAACAAACATTACAGCAAAAAATAATCGTACATGTATAAATGAATAGGATTATAAATAAATCAATCTCAGTTAAATAAAGTTAATATGAATCATTTATAAGCAAATCGTTAACATCTAACTGGTTATAAGAATTGTGTCTCTAATTTTTAAAAAAAATAATAAAAAAAAAAATAAAAAAAAAAAAGAAAAAAAAAAGAAAGTAAATGGCATTACCAAGATCGCCTCTCTAGTTTTATCTCAACATACTTTATCAAAGTCGTCGAACTTGGTAGTTGAATTTTCTTACCCGAAACAGATTTTGTGAACACACGACCCGCAAAACCCCAGACGTTTCGGGCCTCAAAACGAGCTTTGGCGGCCCGGAACAACCGGTAACGTGCCGCCATCAAGTCTCCCTGAACAATCTCAGATGACTCCCGCAGCTTAGGCCTGTTTTTAATAACAAGATCACGAAGACCTGGTGATATGAGCTTCACAATAATTGGGCGAGTAGAACTAATGTTCTGTGGGCCCAAACGATGTATGGCGACCACATCTGTATGTTGCAGTGTGATGTTCAAATTAGTAGAGACCAAGCTAATAAATTTGTCTTCAAGTTTTCGGGAAAACCGAACACACGCAAATTTGCCCGTCTCGAATGCTGCTCCAGATCGTTCAGATGAGTAGCATGGATGTCAACCCTCGATAAGTTGTTTTCAAATATTGCTCGTTCGAGAAGATCCATTTTTCTTTTTAACTCGATAAGTTCCTTGTCAAGATTGGACTGCTGCGCAGTTAGCGTTTCCATTGCTGATGAGAGGGGAGCTAATTTTGTTGAAACTTCCGTGAATCTTGATTCCAGCGTCTCGATTATTTTCTTAGAGATCGTGGTAATCAAAGGCTCAATTGATGTAGAATCTTGAAAGAAAGCCATAATGGCTTTTAACTAAATTTAAAACATACATTTGCTTCTCAACTTTAGTGTAAACCAGTGTTTCCCAACCGTGGGGCCCACGCCCCACCTCCATAGTTTAAGTTAATCATATGACGACTCTCAGTCGTTCATTCATGTTTCTTCAATATTTAAAAATTGAAATGTTCATGTATATATATTTGGGGGGGAGGGGCATAAGAATTTTAGAAAGGTTTAGGTGGGGCATAGCACAAAAAAGGTTGGGAAACATTGCTGTAAAATTTTTTAAATATGGGAACTTTTTAAATAAGGAAATTTTTTAAACAAGAATATAGATTACTTGCACATTACGAATATGTAATACTTTAGTTGAAAATTAGTTATGTGCTGGAATCACTGATAGTTCATGGGTTATAGAAACAGTTTTATAGTGATCTACTTTTGTGTAAATTAATAGTTTATGGCTTACCTCTTGTTAGGCAGTCATGATGCACTATTGCTCGATATATGGATGTAACATTTTTGTTGTACCGTTGTATATTATGCGCATCGAAATGCACTGGCTGAATGATGGTTTATGGTTGATCACTGGTTGAATGATGGTGTATCGTTGATTCCTGGTTGATTGATGGAGCTTCGTTGATCACTGGTTGGGTGATGGTATTTCATTGATCACAGTTGCGGATGTGAGACGTTATGGGAAGTAAAGTTGATCACATGTTCTTGTATATTCTTGTTAATTTTCTATTGATGAGGTATTCATTCACATGTTGATGAGGTATTCATTCACAAGTTTCCTTATTTAAAAAGTTTACACTAAAGTTGAGAACTAAATGTATGTTTTAAATTTAGTTATCAGTCATATAACTCAACTGTAGCCTGTATTAGTATTAATAATGGCTTTCTCTATCGCGCGAGGAAGAGTTTCATCGCGCGAAGTGGATTTGCCCAGCGAATCCATCGACGTGGGTGAAGCATCGTCGGATTTCTTAGGTTCTCTCTAGGCATTTTAAATTTTAAGATAAATTGTGCTGACTTATGTTAACTGTATTAGCTGTCGAGCTAGTTTATGCGATATAAAAATATAAACCTAGTTCAGTACCTTCATCTAGGCCTTAAAAAGAAGAGCTCAGACACGTCCGCTCGTCACGCCATCGCACAAAAAAAAATAAAAAATAAAAATTTGGCATACTCGTTTCGTCAGATCATCACTCTTACATTCTCATTTTCTTATACAATAATTTGAAATGAGGCTATATTTAGTTAATTTTTTTAATAATGAAGCAGGTGAAATGACATGAAAATGTAAAGTCTTAATTTTTTTGAAATACATTCAAAAATACATACATTAAATTATGGAAAAGCATTAACCGCTTCATATATCAAGTGCTATCGAAGCATTTCTTGAAATGGGCAATCCTTACTAAAAAATTAAATACAGTCTACTGCCGATTATCCGTGCTTATGAAGAGAGTGAATATGGGCGACCGAAAAAATACACATTTTCAATTTGCATTTAACTTTATTTAATTTAATTCTTAAGTTAAATTTTTAATTTTTAATTTATTGTATATTAATTTAATAGAACTTTGATTCAGTTAAATTTAGATAAATGATTACTTAATTATATCTTTACATTAGAGGACTGCATTCACCATTTTTCGCTCGGCGGAAAAACATTACTATAAAATTCGCTAGGTGGCAAATGGTCGTGATAGAATGAGCGAAAACGACTCTGTCAGATTTACCAACGATATGGGATAGGGTATTCCGAGCTCTCGTTCTCTCGATTCTGTTTATCCCATGAAGGGGGAAGTGGGCAGCGGGACGAACTGTTTTAAACGTTCAAACTAAGCTGATCGCAAGTTTCTAGATTCGTGTATTCGTTATTACTTTTACAAACAAGTATATACTGTAAATAAAGTCTTATAAATTTTTAGTTGGAAAAAACTTTTTCCGTAAAAAAAGTGAATTGAAGTCCTGTTTTCGTAATTCTCGTTATTCAAATGTGAATATACGTAGGTTTTATGGTTTAAGCTTTATCCCTTAGGAGAGGGATAAAAATTTTGTTTACCTATTTTTATACCTCGAAAGTAATATTAAATTTCTATAGTTTTTTTAATATCTCTTTGAGTGTATTTTGGCAAATTGGAACTTTGCAACAAGATTTATAATTCCCCTTCCAAGTAATGGGACTGTTGCGTTTAGCAGCAAAGCCCACCTCCGGGCGGCAGCTCACAATGAGCGTACTGCGCTCAAGTCTGGGACGCTCGAGCGAATTCGAGCGAGCGAAACACGCCGGTGAAGTCCTCTAGTCTCTATTGGTTTATGAACACAGCGATCGTTATTTTAGAATTTAGCAACATATTTTCTTTAAAATCCTCTTTTCTGCTGGAAAATTCTGACTATGAAGATGATAAAATAGAAATACATGTCGGTATACAAATGTAAGCTTGTGTAAATAGGTGTATAGACCTGTGTAAATTTGTGTAAATTGATGTATATACGTGTGTAAATTTGTGTACGTGTGTGTCTAAATGCGTGTATAGTTGTATAAATATACTATATAGATGTGTACAAAAGTGTACACTTGTGTAGACGTATGTAAACTTGTGTGAATAGGTGTATACCTGCGTGTAAACTATTGTAAATTGGGTATACACGTGTGTAAACTTGTGTAAATAAGCTGTACAGATTTTTAAATTGTGTAAACGTGTGTAAATTGTGTAAATATGTATGCAAGCTTGTGTAAATATGTAATATACGCGTAAAGTAAACATTCCGTTAATGAGTCTTAAGTCTTGTACAATCGAGTCAACTGACTCGGCAATTCGGGTCAAAGAACTCTTACTGAAATGTGTGTCCAAAGACTCTCTTTAATGGATCGTATTGGAAGATTCATAGGACTCTCACAAGCGGGTCATATGAACCGGATATTGCTGTGAGTGTAGGGTGAAATGTGCTTCGAGCACTTGTTGCAGAATGTTGAGAAGAGAAAGCTCTGTCCACTGCAACATCCACGTCCTCAACAACTTCGTCTGCTATCTTGCGCCATCCTCTTCCTTGTACGACAGCCAAATCGCCAGTCGATTCAAATTTCTTTATCATTTTTCGCAACCCAGTATCTGACATGGGCCGTTTTCGCACTCCTTTTAGACGACGATATGCTCGGAATGCAGCTGGCCTGGTGCTATCATTCTAGTAAAACAACTTTACCAACAGTGCGCGTTCTTTCTTGCTTAAACCCATGATATTTCGTGAAAGCTTTTCACTAAACATAATGGAATGAATGGATCAATCTATTCCATTCTGGATATGTTGACTTTCTTTTACAGACACAGCACCATCTTGAAACTTAATTTTAAACTCATCTGCACACTTTTCCATAACCCATGCCGTGCATAGTGCTCTACTACAAAAATGCGCTGTTGCAGAGATAACACCATTTTCGCCACTTCACACAAACGACTACCATGCACACGATTTATTTTATCGCGGTGTGACGATTCGTATTCATTCCTAAACGCATTGTCAATAGAGGAACAAGAAATTGCAGTGTTCATCGAAAAAGAAATAAAAAAGCATCTTCAGTTGCTCAATACTACGACAACGACATTGGAAGATGTAAACGTGTTAAATGTCAATGAACAAAACAGTTCGAATAACGACTTGGAAGATGCAGTCTACGTTGAACCTACTTACACGAATGGTACAAGGAAGTATACATTTGAGAAAATGAACGATTTACATGAAAAAGTGCAAAACTTTATTAGAAAGAAAAGAGAAGCAATTTACCAGATTAGAAACGTTCGCAACTTCTGCAATCGATTGCGAACCACATACAGTGAATATAAAATTATAATACTTATAATAATTGTAACAGCAATGGGGAGAGCCATCAGATAAACTAGAAGGCCAGACCCGTTGCTGTCCCAACAGGCACAAAGCCCAAAACGGGGTTGCTGAAATAAAACATTTAAAGACAAAGACAATGTAATAAAACAACTGTTAATAATAGAAATGTTAAAAGATAATAAATAATATTAATTAAAAATATTATTAGTCAAAAAAATCATAAGAAAATATTATAACCATTAACTGATTATAATTATCAGCAAGTTTGTATCGTAAATCTCGTAAATCTAAAAATTTTGCGTTAATTCGATAAAAAATTGGTTGGAAAAGAGTTAAGGCTCCCTTAGAGTAACGTAAAGACAGATTTTCTAAAAGAAATGGGGCATCAATATTATTCATAAAAAAGCTTACTTAACATCTTAGTATATACCTGACCTGCAAGTAAATAAACCGTGTCATAATTACATTGAACATTCCCCGAAGAGTCCGAGGCCAAAGAAAACGATTTAAATAATCTCCTTACCTTAAGGTCTAAACGATGTGTTAAAAAATTTGATTTTGAAAACCAGATTTGAATAGCAAATAAAAGACGAGATTTAATTAAACAAATCAGCAATATAGAGAACAAAAAGGAAAGACCCAATCTGCGAGCCCTGTGTAATTCTGCTTTTGGCCTTTACTAATTTAGAACATATACCTTGCGAACAAACTCTAAAAGATCTATTTTCAAGTAGATGTTTCAATAACAATAAACTATTATCACTCAAGCCAATAAACTATTATCACTCGCGAATGATTTACTGAGTTAAACGCCATAGCATAGTCGACATAAACAACATCCAACTGACTTTGCATATTAAGTGCATTGGCGATGGAGAATGATGAGCTAAATTAGTCACAATCGATCTCCTCCTAACAAAGCCATGCTGCCATTCTGGTAAAACGGGAAAAAAAATTATACAGGTCATCAGTAATAAAAGCATCAAGAGAGCTGTCAACATGGGCGTAACAAAAAAGAATGTATGGAGCGCGTCAAAAGTTTACATGGGAGAAATTTCAAGAATTACGTTTAAGAATTGCACCAATTCACATGTTAATTAAAAGGTTTGCTCGACAGAAGGCTGCCGAACTTACTCTTGACTTTAAAGCAAGCCATACTTGCTGCTCATTCAAGAAGCAGCATAAAATTGCCAGTCAGAAAATAACTATAATTGTCACAAAACGTCAACTGATTCAACAGACTGATGAAGAAGATTCGTCTGTTGCTTTTCTTCTTGAAGTGAACGATTTCATTTTGAAAGAAAACATATCGGCTGATAACATTTTAAACTCCGACAAATCAGGAATTAACATCGAAATGGTGTCAAACAGAACACTTTCCTGTAAAGGCGAGAAGCAAACTGAAGTGCGAGAAGCAAACTGAAGTTCGAGTACGAAGCATTAGCGAGACGTCTCATTCGCCATTGGTATCTAGTGGGAAAATAGTTAAAAAAGTTTTAATCGTTTTGCAAGAAAGAAACGATCGGTTTGGCCCATTAGTCAAAAAAATCAATTACACCGGTTTCAAAAAATTGTCCTAACGTTTCTATATGGGCTTCAGAACCGGGGAAACTGACCAAGGCTCTATATAAGAAGTGGATAACGGAAATATTGCTTCCTATTGCAGCCAATAATTCACTTTTGCTAATTGATTCGCGGTCCGGTCAAAGAGATATTTCTATGTTCGATGATATTTTTCGGAAAGCACAGAAAATTATTAATGTGAAAATAATCCCACCAAAAGCCACAAAATACATTCAGCCTTTGGATGTCTACTTTTTTGCAGATGAAACTGATTATTCGAAATATATATGAAGAATTAATTATTATTGAATATGTTTCTGAAGAAAACAGAAGAATTTTGGTTAGCAAAGTAATATCGTTCGTGTTCAATCAGATTCGAAAGTATGATTGCGTGCGCATTTAAAAAGTCTGGTTATGTTAATGTTTATCCTGAATGTTTTGAAAACGCTAGTCAGATACTGTTTTCAAACACAAATAGTTAAAATTGTGAAGTATGCTGTCAACTTTCGTTCATTCAATGTGCTCACTGTGGAATGAATATTTGTATAAAACATTGCATTATAGAAAATTTTCATTGTCGTTGCCGTTAATAATAATAAAAAAATTTCTTTTGTAAATCTTTTTTCGAATATACTATATCGGAATAAAAGGGAAACCCAAATCTCAAAGGATTTTTTATTGACTCAGATGTGCATTTCGGAATTCATAATTCCTTCATCTTTGACTCACTGATGAAGGAGTATGAATTCTGAAATGTACATCTGCGTCAATAAAAAATTCTTTGTGGATTTGTGTTTTCCTTTTATTCCGATATTGTATATTGGTGTCCACAGTTTCCGGCTATTTTGTTTTATTTACTTTTTTTTCGAATTTACAAAAAAACCCAAAAAAAACAAACAATTATCCATCTTTTACCAGTTCAAATTAAAAAAAGAAAAGTTCCACGGTTCCATTTATTGTTAGTAATATGGGGTCTCGCATTTTATCGTTAGCTACAGATAGATTTCAAACTTTGATGTATTCGTTAACAGACTTATATTCACGCTTTAGTATATGTTTGTATTAAAGAACTTTTCTATTTATAGGCTTTTATTTAATTTGGTTTTCTGTGTACCTGGGTCGAATCTTGTAATCAATATTAAAACCAACTTCCCTAAAAGCTAGAGAGCTAAAACTTGAGACACAAACACAGGATGATTGATAATGCATGTTAAAGGAAAAAATTTTCAAATCGGTTCATTGGATCGCGTTCTAGGGCACAAATTCATTTCAGTCTTGCCCTAGTTGCCGACTTGCAGAGAGACGATTGTTATACGAATTGCTTAATTGTTAGACCAAACAATCAGTTTTACAAATTGTTGACACCGGCTTGAAGAGATATAATAATAAAACCATTATAAAAGCGTGGTTTGCAGTAAAATGGCTGGTTAAAAAACACTACACAATTGCAAAAGAGTGCGACCAAAATATACATTTTGTGCTTCGATAGAGCATCAATAATATTTTTTTTCACCTTGACTATAAATTACTATCTGTTCTCTATCAGATTCAGTATCTTTTATGGAAAAAGCCGTGGTTACGATCGCGTACTTCCCTTGTCAGATGGTTGAAATAACAAAAGGAGGTTGAATAAGTAGAAATTTGTTTTAAAATCTACAATATTCTAAAATCTCCACTGTTTTAATACTTTACCCATGCTTCTACAGTTCGGAGCATGGGTAAGCCATTCGTAAATAAAATGAGCAGGGTGCGAGTTGAATTGGAGTGCTTTGACTAATTCTTTTAAATTAGTTAGCGTTTTAATTGAACTAAAAGTTAATAAATTAAGATCGATACAAACTTGTGTGATTGATTAATCTTTACGTAAATTCAATGCTGCACTTAGTACTTTTTTGTAGGCGACATTTAATTTTTCATGAATGTGTTTGGAAGACGGAGCCCATATGGACAAGCCCTAAGTTAATTTCGGCGTCACCTGTGATTTCAGAATTATGATCATTTCTTTCCTTGTCAGAGTCCGTCATAGTTTATTCACAAGGTATCGTAGTCTGTTGAGTTGACATATTATGGTCTCTATGGGAGTTATAAAGTTTAACTTATTATGTTAGTGATTCCCAAGATTTTTTGCGTGGCTGTGACTTGAATGGGCGTCTAGGCCACTATAAGAAAGGTGGTTTTATCATTATTAATTATCATCCCTCTTTGGTGGCACAACATCTGAAGTTTATCAATAAGATGCTTGATGTCTAGTTTCAATTGATATCCAACAGTGTATCATATGTCTTTGTTAAAATAATATCGTCCACGAAGGCTTTTAATTTAAATGCCAGAAGCAGGGAAAATACTGGTGCCAATTGCATGCGAATAGTATATTACTTATGACTGAGCCTTACGTCATACGTCATATAGATTGACATTGAAAAGTTTGCTGATTGCATTTTAAAATATTACTTCGATTGGTAAAAAGGTTATGGATTAATGTTAGTATTGGGCTTGATATACCATAAGACTTCAGTTCTTCAAATAATTGTAACCGAGATACCGCTCTGAAAGCTTTAGCACAGATTAAAAAATAATATTAAAAAATATCAGTTGACCGAAATGTGGAAACCGGATTGTAGCGCCTCTGGAGGACACGCTCGTGGGATTCCCTCAGAGATTCACTGAAGTTATGACTGACTGTCGATTAGTATCGTTTTCCAGTGTAATTTACAAAGTTGTAGCCTGAAAAACGTCTGAGGAAGAAGGGCAAAATTGCCAGTTGATTTTAAATGGGGTTTTTTTTCGGATGTGAACAAACACTTCATTCTACGCTTATACTCTTTGCAAGATGTCGATTTTTTTCAGCAATAAAAATTATAATTTTTTTTATTTTTTTATTTTTAATAGCAATAATAAGCTATAAGGACTTCTCTTCATGTTGCCATATAAAAAACTCACAGAAATATAGTTTCAGTATAGAATTAATGATAACATATCATAAGAATATATTATATAATTTTTTTTTCTTATAACGTATAATAAAACTTCAACGTTTTGAAGAAGAAAAAAAATCGCACTTCCATTATAAATTCAATCAATCGAATTCAACATAAAAATTAGTTTCTTCAGAAAATGATTGTGGCCAATGACACTTCTTCAATCAATAGCAAGATTATTAAAATAACATTAGCTGAAAAGTAAAAAGATCTTTTCGTCACTTACTTTTTACAAAAATGTATTTCTAATATGTTTCCGTTGCGTGTATTTTTTTAATAAAAAGTAATTTGATTATTTATAAAAGAATTTAAGAGCCACATCAAACCATAATAATATAATTTCTAAATGTTAAGATTAATAATATTAATGATAATATTAATATAAAAAATTAACAAGGAAAACCGCAAGCTTATAAAAATGCAACATAGGTAATAATAGTGATTAAAGTTAAGAGAGTTAATGTAAGTTTAGCTTAAAATCTATTAAATTTAAAGTTTATGTATATGTGAGTGCTTTTTATTGTTAATTTAAGTTAATTTTACATTTAATACAAATTTAGTTGGATGTTAGCGTGCAAGTTTATCTTCCCAAATTAATAATTTTATAATAATATTATAAAAGGCAATGTATGCTGAAATTTTTTCGTTTTCGCGGTTTATTTTGAAAGAAACACAATTTCGCACTCTCTTATTTTGCAAGCATCTATAGTAGCTTCAGATAAGTAACATATTTCAATTTGGTTGAAATCTGTGACATACATGTTCGAGGTATTCCCTTGTAAGTGGAAAAATGGCACCATACTGTTCAATTCAGCTGCATGAAATCATTGTTAAAATGTGCAACGAACAATGCAAAACACAACGTGATATAGCAGCATTATTGGGTGTAGCTCAATCAACGGTTAGCTAGACAATGAAGAAGTTTAATGATAAAAAGTGCTTAGCTAACAAACCGAAGTTGGGACGCCCAAGAAAAACAACTCCAAGAATCGATAAACTCATCAAACGCAAGTCGACAAGCGATGTTACAAATGATGCTGGCCAAATCAGTCGTGAACTGAATTTGGAAATGAACATTAATGTAAGTCGAAGAACCGTTGCACGTCGGCTACAAGCTGCAGGACTTAATTGGCGCATCGGTGTAAAAAAGCCTCTCATCAGTAGCAAGAACAAGAAGGCACGATTAGCTTTTCAACGAGAACATTTGAGTTGGGGACCATCCGAATGGAAGAAACGAGAACGAGAGTAAGTTTATGTTGTTTGGCAATGATGGACATCAGTACCTTTGACGTCCAGTTGGATCCCGAAACAATGTGCGATATCAACGTCCCACTGTTAAACACGGAGGAGGCAATGTGATGGTTTGGGAATGTTTCTCCTACCAAGGCGTCGGGCCATTGATCCAAGTAGAAGGCATCATGGACCAAATAAAATAAAAAGAGATTTTGGAAAACACCATGTTAACTTATGCTAAGAAGCACAGGCACCGAGGTTGGGTCTTCCAGCAAGATAATGACCCAAAGCACACTGCCAGATCAGTAAAGGAATAGATGGGAAAGACGAAACTTCGAATATTAGAATGGCCTTCGCAGTCCCCCGACCTAGATCCCATCGAGCATATGTGAAATGAACTTGGGCGTTACGTTGGTGCACAAAAACATTCTTCTAAAACAGCCCTGATGTTGGCTTTACAGCAAGAGTGGAAGAACGTCACTCCACTTTTCATAAACAGTCTAATCGACTCAATGCCACGACGCTGTGAAGCTGTAAATGCAGCAAAAGGCTTTGCTACAAATTACTAATGTCTTAATGTGTTGCTTTTGTTTTTTTTAATCAATAATTAACCTAACTTCAGACTTTTTTTGTTTTGTTTTTTAATATGATTGAATACTTTTGACAAGGCATCTTAACACTTTTTAACATTTCAAAAAGAACATGTTCAAAAAAACATTGACAATAAGATAATTTTATAGAATCTTTAGTGATGTTTTATATTTTTTGCCACATTCGTGATTGTAAATAAAATTAAAAAGTTATGCAAGAAAAAGCTTCTGATTGAATACTTTTGGCCGCCACTGTATGTGTGTATTTCTTAATCTGTGGCATTAGCAATGTCAACGCTGACAATAACATAAATCTGATCGTTGTCTTGTGATGCTCAAAATGAGAATTTTTTCACATCACATTTTTTTTTTTGCAATTTTTTTGATTCTTTGCCAATTTAATATTTCAGTTAAATATTTTCTTTTAGTTCTCCGGAAAATTATTATTTATCATTAATTTATTTCATTTTTTTTTGTTGACCTTGAATCAATATTCCTTATTACCTCATAAAAGATTATTCTGACAAACTATATAGTTCTTGGGCATATTTTCTGAGAGTTTTATTTTTTTTTTCCATTTCCATAGGTATTTCTCTTTCTAAGACAATTTTTGTCTTTTTATATATATGCAGTTTGTTGCATAGTTACATTTTATCAATAATTTATTAAAACAGGATCCTGCAGATAATAATATTTAGAATTGTAATGCTGTGAATATCTTTATATATATTCCATTATTTATATTAATTATATTTTTCATGTCTCACTTAACAATTGCTTAGGTTTATCAATTGTTAAATTCAGCAGTTGATACTATTCCATAATTTGCATGTCCATGCTTCAAGAAATGCATTTCCATTGTTTTCATGTGCTAGCCATGCGCCATCGGATTGTTACTCCTAAAGCTTAAATTCAACATCACTGCAAATTTTCTTCACTACTCTACTGCTCTTCAGACCTTCAACCTGCTCCTGGCCTAAAAGTTTGTAGTGCGTTCGCCTCCCCCTGATGTCTCCTGGGGGCGGTCCTTCTCCAAAAAAAACCCAAAAAACTTTGTCTTTACCATCATCACCATGGAACGCATGGTGATGATGATCGCCGACGGTGCGTTTACCGCCGGCGCGTTCATGAAGGGGTTGTATGCCCGTACAGGCATACCCCCTGTTCTTCCGTCGGGTTTTCCCGCTGTTTCGGTCCTGCAAAAGCTTTCCCCCACTGAGTGGAGGATGCTTTGCAGGAACCGAAATGTTGCTGAGCGGATAGTAGGATCTGACCACGTCAAAGTTGGCCAGACTACTATCCACTTGTTTCATGCTGACCCCGGTCAAATCACCGTCCATGTCCGGGATGCCTCGCCGCTGATGGCAGAATCTTACCTGAAGGACTACATGTCCGACTACGGGGAGGTGCTACGAGTGTTCTACCCAGAGCACTCCGACTCCCCCCTGCAGAAAAATGGAGACATTTTGTTGGACATGCGCCTTCAGAAGGATATTCCTGACTCCCTTGTGTTGCACGGAGAACGTGTCTTCGTGTTCTACAAGGGCCAGAGGCAGTGCTGCTGGTACTGCAAGAAGTCCTCCCACGTCCGGAAGGACTGTCCTCTCCTGAAGAAGTGCGACTTCTGCAAGAAAATCGTGGGCAAATACCATCAGTGCCCGGAGAGGACAGGTGCACCACCAGCAGCCCCAACGCCATCGCCTCAAGGAATGTCGTCCCAGCAACCAGGAAAGATGACTTCACCGGCCAAGTCAACTGAGCCGAGCAGAGCAACAGCGCCTCGTCCTCTACCAAGGACGTCGAAGACGACCCCATCGTTGTCGTCACCTCCTCCTTCATCGGGGAAATCGAAGTTGGCCCCACCATCGACGCCTTCTTCATGACCGAGGAAGTCGAAGGCGACCCCACCATCGTCGCCTCCTCCTTCACCAAGGATTTCGAAGACGACCCCACCATCGTCGCCTCGTCCTACGACTCCTGGGAAGGAGATGCCGACTCCCCCTCCTCGGCCTAGTGTGGTGCAAGAGACTGTTTCCTCTCGTGCACCTTCGCCTGATGTTTCCCCAATGTTGGAGGACTGCCACTCTGCTGAAGTCATCTTGGACGATTCGTTGTGCTCCGGGTCGGTGTTTGATGTGGAGGAGTTTCCAACTCTTCCTCCACCTGCTCTCACATCGGCATCGCAGCCTCTTCGAATCGCCTGTGCGCCCACGCCTGGTATTATTTCATCCTCTGCTGGGACTACCAAGCCATCAGCGTCTGCTCAGCTGGATCTTCTTGCGACGCCTAAGAGCCCTCGCAAGGAAAAGGCCCGACGACATCGTAGCAAGAGGGACGGGATTCCTATGTCCTCTTCATCTGAACGAGACAGCTGCGTAGACCGCCATCATCGCAGCCCCTCTTCCTCTTCGGGACGTGCTCGCTCCCCTAGACGGAAGACATCTGAGCCTCCTCCGTCGTCCGTGAGGCTCAAGACTCCTTGAGATACAGGTCAGCCCCCGTCAGCCTAAATTCGCAGTGAAGGTCTTTTTCCTAAACGTTCGTTTCCTTGGCTCGTCCTTCAAGCAATCGGTGTTGTCTTCTTTTATTGCCCTGTACAGGCCAGATGTCCTTCTTCTTCAGGAGGTGAAACTTGCTGCTTCTCAACAGCTTGCCAACCTCCCTGGCCTTCGCAGTCAATATCCATCCGCACAGTTCTTTATCAACTCATCTTCACCACATGGGCAGGGGGTTGCCTCCATCATCTTCAACCCCTCCATTGTGGCGTCGAACTGTGTTTTTGACTGCGAGTGCAGGGTGATCTCTTTAGACCTCCTTATTTCTGGTCTGAAGTTCCGATTGCTTAACGTGTACGCCCCGTGTTCATCAGCAGAGAAACGGACATTTTTTGAAGACCTGGACTTCTACATGTGCTCTTCTTCGCCTGTGGTGGTTGCTGGGGACTTCAATTGTTATCCGGACGTGAATGACATCTTTTCGTCCGGTTATGTTCACCAGTTTTGCCAGCAGAACGCCCTATTCGATCTTTGGTCACGTTCTGCTCGTCCCGGCCAGTGTGGGTCCACTTTCCATCAAGGGCCCACGATGTCATCAAGGCTGGATCTTTTTCTCGTGGACAATGTTTTTTCTGGTGCGCCGGGTTCAATGGAGGTTATCCCATGCTCGTTTTCCGACCACAGTGCCATCAGGTGGTCATGGAACCCTCCAATCCCAGCCCCGTCTGCAGGTCCTGCTTTAGACAACTGGTTCCTGAACGTTTCTCTGCTTGGCATCGATGAATACAAGGGAATGTTCGTTCGGTTTGTGGAAAGACATCTTCACAACCTGCCTCCGTCGTTGGCTTCGTGGCTTGCCTTTAAAATCAAGCTTCGTCGCTTCTTCAGGAAGGTTGGGTTGGATGCTGCCAGACGCAAACGGCGCCATCTCCTCATGCTTCAAGAAATCCTGCGTCTCCTCCGCTGTTCCATCCCAAAGGGGGAGTTTGCTGATGACATCCGCCAGGTGAAGAGTGAGATCAACGCTCTAATGATCCGGAAGGCTGCCGGCGCAGCTCTCAGGGCCAAATTGTCCTGGGCGTGTGACGTCGGGCATATGTCATCAGCTGTGTTCGCCGAGGAGAGGCGCCGTGCCAACAAGAAAAGATGTCATCGCTTGGTGGTGGAAGATGGGACAGTGGAATCTGACTCTTGCATCTTGTCCGCCTTCCACTCCCATTTTTCATCATTTTTCAGCCACCCAGTCCTTCCATCCGACGCCACGAGGCATTAGATCGAGGCACTAAGACCTTTCACTGCAGACGCTGACCTGTCTATTACCCGTCCCTTTTCCGAAGATGAAGTTAAGAAGTTTCTGTCGGCGGATGGCCGTCATCAGTCCAGCCCTGGATTAGACGGCATTCCGTATTCCTTTTATAGTGCGACCTGGAAACTTCTTGGGCCTTTCCTGGTGCAAGTGCTTAATTCAATTCTCAAGGACCCTTTCTCCATTACGTCGGACTTCACTGTGGGGAGGATTATCTTGCTCCCCAAAGTGCCGGATCCTGAACTTGTCACCCAGTGGAGGCCTATTACTCTTCTCAACACAGACTATAAGGTCTTCACTGGAGTGCTTCAACAACGCCTTAAATGTTTTGCCGACGAGTTCTTCGATCCGGGTCAGTCTTGCTCCATTCCATCTCGCAGGATGACCGACAACCTGATTACCATCAAGTGTGTTATGGAGGAAGCGTGTGTTCGCCGTCAGACTCTGGCCGTGTTAAGCCTTGACCAGGAGAAGGCCTTCGACAAGGTGAATCACTTATTTCTTTTCCAAGTGCTTCACCATCTTCGTCTTCGGAAATTTGCTACAATTATCTCAGCACTGTATGCTTCAGCTTCATCATGTGTGGCGATTAATGGCTCCACTTAGTCCTTCTTTGAACTTTCTAAGGGCGTCAGGCAGGGGTGTCCCATCTCCCCCCTCCTATACATCTTCTATTTGGAGCCATTACTGCAGTTCCTTAATCGCCACCCAGATGTCCGGGGTTACGATTTGCCAGCCGCTTCAATTAACATCCGTACGCTGGCACATGCTGACGATGTGGTGCTTTTTGCATCTGATGCTTATACCCTGGGCATCTATAAGGAATCTTTTGATCTCTTTAGCACTTCGACGGGAAGTTCCATCAATCTCGTCAAGTCTAAAGGCATCGCTATTGGGAAGTGGACGGTGGACTATCTTCAATCCTTCCCAATAACGTGGTGTGAGCATATTACAGTGCTGGGATATGTCTTCTCCTTTCGACCTGATATGGACTCTCGTCACTGGCAGCAGGTAATTACTAAGTGCATTTCCCGCCTTGACAGGCAGTTTCGTTTTACCACTTCAATGTTTGTCAAGGCGAGGTTCGTTCTTACTTACGTACTTCCTGTGCTAACATCTAAATGCCTGTTCGCCTTGCCTTCCCGTCAGCTTTTGAGGAGGTTGCGCGGTGCAGTGGTGGACTGTGTGTGGGGTTATTCAGCGGCGCGCCATCCCATCCGTGCGGAGCTTCTGTTTATCCCCTTCGATGGTGGGGGCTTAGGATTACCATACCTTTGGCGGTATCTGGTCGCTGCCAGAATGGCCGCTTTTATCCGTGCCTTTCTCCTCCCCCCACCGTTGTGGGCCAACTTTCTGTTCCTGCATTTGCGTTTCTTTCTGAAGGTGAACAGGTTGCCGTTTCCTTCCTCGCTGCCAGTGACCATTATTTCTCGTTCTCCGGACTTCTTTCGTCACGTCCAGCGAGATCTTGCGACCTTTGTCTCGGCGCTTCAGCAGCTCGACCCGCAAGACTGGGGAAGCCTTCGCCTTTCTTGGTTCCTCCAGCAGTCCGTCCAGGGTGCGTCTTCTGACATCGTGAGATGGCACCCTGAGTATCCATGGTCAGCTATCTTGAAGGCAATTAAATCTCTTGCCTTTGAGAGGACCGTCTTTAACACCCAGTGGCGCCTGCTGCATCATGGATTTTATACTCTCCATCGTCTCCATCAGTGGGGAGTAGTCGGTTCTGCTGGTTGCCAGCTTTGCGGGTCGACAGAGACCATCGACCATGTTTTCTTTGAGTGCCCGTTCGCGCAGTCCATCTGGGATCGTCTATCTACCCACTTCGAGCTGACTGGTTTTTCCTATCAGTCAGTCCGATTCTTGATGGGCTGCTCCACTGGTGTTCCGTACAAGCTGGACCTGGCCACTTCCATCGCCTTCTTGAACATCGAACTGTGGCTTGCCCGCGCGGGCGGTTTTCGTGGCTCCCATTCGCCGGTCGCTGTGGTGTGGAGGAGGGGTGCCTTCCATCTCAGATCCTTCCTCCATCTTGAATGGCTACGGCTGGGCCCAGCTTTGTTTCAGAGACGATTTGCTTCATCCCAACGTCTCTGTAAGGTCATCAGGGGGGACCACGATTCGTCCTCGTTTTTGTTCACGTTTCCCCTTGCCATCGGATGACCTGCTGGTGGGCGAACGGGCCTCTCCTTGAGGCGTTTAATTAGTTGGCGCAGCCCTTAGGGGCTGCTCGTCTTACTAAGCACATGTGCGCCTGAGCGTCCCGCCTGATTTAAGTTTTATGTTTCATGGGCGCTCTTCTGGGGCCATTCCACCAGGCTCCAGTTCCAACAGTGCCAGCATGAATTACCATCTTGTTTTCACCACTTCTTCAGTGTGTCTTCAATAGTTCTATCTCCAAAAAATGTAATAGATTACATAGTCTACTGTTTCTTTCATCAATATCAGGAAATGTAAGAAACTTTTCAATTTTTTCACCCTCACCTGTTTAATCTGTTGAGATGGACATTCTTCATCATAAACTTTGATACAGATTGTTCTGGATTTCCAGACAACCTCTTCTCCGGATTCCATTTACATCCAGTTTTAAACATGTAACCACCACACTGTTGTAGTGCGTCATGCTGAGTGGGACTTAGTTAATTTTTCTATTAGGACAATTTAACCTTTCTAAATTCATTTGAATTTTATTTTTTTTTATTTCTCTTCTTTCTTCAGACCAGGCCAATATGTAATTTGAAAATATCTTTTGTCAATTTTTAAGGGGGGGCTTAATTTGTTAACTTGTGTCCCATTAATTTTAGTCACTTCCTGATTGTGGTTTAATTGCTGAGTAGTCACATTTAATTTCTTTTTCTTATTTAGCTCAAATGCTATTATATTTCTTTCATGTCTTTATGATGTGAAATTTTCAATATTATAAGAGAATATTACTTCTCTTAGTTTTTGTAACTGGTTGAATCAATCCATGAGTTATTTTAATCTCATTGGTTACCCATTGTTTTAACTTAGAATAACTTTGTTATTCCACTTTGCTTATCTTTGCATTGAATTTTTGTGATTAGTTGAATCAATCCATGAGTTATGTTAATCTCATTGGTTACCCATTGTTTCAACTCTGAAGAACTCTATGTTATTTCACTTTGCCCATTTTCACATTGAATCTTTCAATGTCTGATTTTGTGTTGGCCACACAGTTGAATTATAACTGTTTGCCCATGCACATGTTTGTATATTCCATAGTTTCTGCCTTAAAAGCATTGAAATATCTTGGCTTGATTCAAGCATACGGTAATATTAATTCTTATTGTATCTTATCTGCAATATAAATGTAATACTCTTTATATTTCTTGGGAAACTTAATTTAATTTTTTCTTTCAAAGGGAAAGAATATTTGGGATTCAATTCTATAAACTTTCTTGCTCATTAAAATATAAATATTTTCTATTTTGTGTCTGCTTCTAATTAAATTGTATACACACTTATTAAACTTCATTCAGCCAATTTATAAGTAACTTAAGGTTCTGGTAAATAAAAAAAAAAAACACAACGCAATGTCAGATTCAAATGATGTTTGAATCATAAATCCACTATATGGCACTCTACTAATTTAATTTTCTTGGTGCTAGCGGAGCATCTTAAGTAATCTTTCTTAATAAAATTATTTTTATAAACATATCATTTCTTTAAGAATTTTTGATAAAAGCTAACTTTAACTTTTTCTCATTCGATATTTAAATATTATAACTTTAACGTTTCTTCAACGTTTATATGTAGTCTTATTTGACTTAGTAACTTTTCTTTGAGCATATCATTATATGCTTAATCATAAACCATAATATGGTTGTCACATTTGGTGCCGTTATTCAAGTGACGTCATTTCATTATGTCACAGTCTAACGTCTCGATTGCTTCCAGCAGTATCGAAAGTAATAGTTCTTGTGGGGATGTCTTGGTCTGCCTCCATATTGATTTTTAGGGAGTTGAGACCATAAATACGAGGTCATAGGTAAGAATATTATTTTGTCAATAATTTTATAAATGGATGGTAGGATAGAAATTGGCGGAAAATTTTTTAGGTCGTCACCATTGCCTGTTTTAAATGTGGGTCAGATGAAAACTTGTTTGAATCATGTCCAGTGGATTCTCGGTCCATTTAAGCTAGTCGATCGCCATTTCTGCCTACAGGCTTGTGTTGTTCCTTGTTCGTTTTTTACCAACAAATTTACATAAATCGAAGTAGTTATTTGCGGTAATCAAGTTGTGCCATTTAGTCTTTTGAATTTCACCTTAATAAATTTTGTTTTATTTTTTGAGTTCCTCTTCGGTTTCTGCTTTGTTTTAAAGAGCTTGTATAATAGCTTTCTATGATTCCAAATTTCTTGTATAGATTCAGTCCACCAAGATAACTGTTTAGTATGGCCAGTATATTTCTTAATAGTCATACCGCCTTAACCTTAAGGATGGCCTGCATAATTGAATTCAGATGGCCGCTCATTCCCAATATTGCCGAGGATTGACGGACGTTTCAAGGGCCATCCTAAACAGTCCGCTCGCAATTTTATGGCCCATGATGAGTACTATGAAACATTCCTTACTCGGAAAAACTGGAGCTAAATCCAGGCAATTGTCATGCTAAGCTTAATTCAGCTTTTAGAGAAGTTAAGAACTGTTAACAAGACTGAAATCTGAACACAACACAAGGACCTTTTCCTTGAAGAAAGCTGTAATGAGAAATTATACAGAATTATCTTAGCTTTACGTACAAAAATAAGAAGGTTCTTGGTTCGAACCCAGGCGGTAGAATTTTATTCCTATTTTCATCAATTATTTAAACATCTCAGGTTTGGCGTGAGAAAATCCTCTTTAGATCATTCTTTACTCACTTTCAGAAAAATAAGAAACTAATAATTTTTTTTGCTGAGCATTAAGCTGAGGAGGTGATATGGTGATTGATTGACGATAGGCGGAAGCTGATATTGGCATGGATTTTCATGTAACCGTTGGATTGTTAAACATACTCCGCGTATGTTCTCATGGTATTCCCAAATTGAGGGACGGTACGAAGGTACCCTGTGGGACAAGTTGCCTGAATGCTGAGATGAACGAGTCCTCTCTGTAAGTTGGAGTAATAAACTTCGGATTTTCCTTATTGAAACGCCTCTTGGCGGGTTAGATGCCTAATGGTGCTTATTTGTGAGATGTTTATTAGGACCGATATGTACTTATGTTTTCACAATGTGCGTCCATATGTCTGTTGATGCTCTAGCTTTCGAACGCTTCCGAATTTTCGACTTCCGTTTTCGCCGTTCGACAACTTAGGGAAATCGGAAGACTGAGTTTCTTGGTGGAAAAAATGGATGAACTACTTCCGGTTCAAAACGTCAAAAATAATATAGGGGACCGCGTTTTTCACTATAGGGAGAAATATCAAAACATAAACATTGAATATCCGCCATCTTTTGAGAGCATCGAGACCCATGGCTGCCATGGCTCTGAACTTATCCCATTGTTAAGCTTAGTTTCCATACATGCGTTTTTAACTGCGTCTCTGCGTCTAGACGCATAAATTGGTGCGTCTTGACGCACGTGTCATGGAAACAGTTATCTGCGTCTCCGAGTCTTGGTTGATGTGCGTCTGGAGTTCATGCGTCTGGACGCAGAAAAGTGAAGTAGATAGGCTTTCTACTTCTTGACGCACTTGTAAGTGCGTCTCACATCTTTCTAGATAACATGATTGTTTTGCGCAAGCGCACTTGCTTTGTTAACCTTCCAGCGGGCGCGCCCTCTAAACGAACGCGAAAGGTCGCGTGTATTTCCTAGATACGCTATTGCAAAATATAAATTTTCAAGAGTGTACCTTTTAAAATAATGTTGTAATCAGTTATTTTATTTAAAATGAAATGAAAACAATGTAAACATAAAAGATAATAACGATATAAAATGACCAAAGAATTACCGAAATGACGTGAAAATAAAATAAATGAAATTGCCAATATTTCCACTGTACTATTTACATTTGTGTAAAGATGAATTAAAAGTGTAAAGATATATTGGAAAAAACAAATGAATTGAAATGTAGATATAAAAACATTTTTATTAGAACCCAGTACCGATGTTTTCTTTTATTTAGGTTTGCATGTACAGATAATGCTGTACATGCTACGGTAAGAAAGCAGAGGAATCCTTCCATCAATTCCTTTTCTTCATTTGATGGAGTCTGTGCTCGGACACCAGAAATTAATAATGATATTTTAAGAAATCCAAAAAACACCAAGGTGATGGCATGATGGTTAGAGAAAAGCTTCTCCCTCTAACGAGAAAAATTGCAAAACATAAACTCATGACGCATGCGCAGTTGAACTTTCTGCGTAGACTTCATGCATGCATGGAAACTGATACTTGCGTTCGAATTAAATGCGTCAAGAGCTGTTGCAATGTGCGTCTAGGTGCGTCTAGATGCACATTTGCTTTCTGCGTCGAGACGCAGTTATAAATGCATCAAAAATGCATGCATGGAAACTTAGCTTTATACAATACATCCAAACACGCAACAACTCGTTACCATCGTTATACAATAACAAGTCGGGCAAAAACGGCGCACTTCCATGAGTAGCAGTATAGGATTGCCTTCCTCTTGCCCTCAAAAATGGCAGCTGTACCCATCATTCAATGCGAAGATATTTTCCCCTATACAATTCCATGTATAAATGGCCTGTGCATTGCCAAATGATGTTCTTCCTTTGGCACTCCATAGCTAAAGCAGAGAAAAGGCTTGTTAATTAAGTGAAGACACGTGATTGTCTTCCTTGATGGTCAAGATCAGTCAGAACTGGTTCAAGGGTATGTGGTTTGGTGATACCATTAAGGTCCACTGGAAACTTTTAGTGCTAAGATATACCTTGTATTATATCATACAGCTTGGAATGATGTGCCATGAATGAACATAACGTAAAATTATTCCTAGTCGAAATCAGTTCAAAGGTACCTGCTTTTCGTGGAACCATTATGGTTCATTGGAACTTTCAATGCTGAAACATGGCATGTAATATATCAAACGACTTGGAATGAGGTGCCATGAATGAATATAACGTAAAATTATTGATAGTCGAAATCGGTTCAAAGGTGCCTGCTTTTCGTGGACCCATTATGGTTCATTGGAACTTTCAATGTTG